>WQNJ02000049.1:1287500-1710000 GCA_016584745.2 Phylloscopus trochilus trochilus | reverse complement strand
TAACCCTAACCCTAACCCTAACCCTAACCCTAACCCTAACCCTAACCCTAACCCTAACCCTAACCCTAACCCTAACCCTAACCCTAACCCTAACCCTAACCCTAACCCTAACCCTAACCCTAACCCTAACCCTAACCCTAACCCTAACCCTAACCCTAACCCTAACCCTAACCCTAACCCTAACCCTAACCCTAACCCTAACCCTAACCCTAACCCTAACCCTAACCCTAACCCTAACCCTAACCCTAACCCTAACCCTAACCCTAACCCTAACCCTAACCCTAACCCTAACCCTAACCCTAACCCTAACCCTAACCCTAACCCTAACCCTAACCCTAACCCTAACCCTAACCCTAACCCTAACCCTAACCCTAACCCTAACCCTAACCCTAACCCTAACCCTAACCCTAACCCTAACCCTAACCCTAACCCTAACCCTAACCCTAACCCTAACCCTAACCCTAACCCTAACCCTAACCCTAACCCTAACCCTAACCCTAACCCTAACCCTAACCCTAACCCTAACCCTAACCCTAACCCTAACCCTAACCCTAACCCTAACCCTAACCCTAACCCTAACCCTAACCCTAACCCTAACCCTAACCCTAACCCTAACCCTAACCCTAACCCTAACCCTAACCCTAACCCTAACCCTAACCCTAACCCTAACCCTAACCCTAACCCTAACCCTAACCCTAACCCTAACCCTAACCCTAACCCTAACCCTAACCCTAACCCTAACCCTAACCCTAACCCTAACCCTAACCCTAACCCTAACCCTAACCCTAACCCTAACCCTAACCCTAACCCTAACCCTAACCCTAACCCTAACCCTAACCCTAACCCTAACCCTAACCCTAACCCTAACCCTAACCCTAACCCTAACCCTAACCCTAACCCTAACCCTAACCCTAACCCTAACCCTAACCCTAACCCTAACCCTAACCCTAACCCTAACCCTAACCCTAACCCTAACCCTAACCCTAACCCTAACCCTAACCCTAACCCTAACCCTAACCCTAACCCTAACCCTAACCCTAACCCTAACCCTAACCCTAACCCTAACCCTAACCCTAACCCTAACCCTAACCCTAACCCTAACCCTAACCCTAACCCTAACCCTAACCCTAACCCTAACCCTAACCCTAACCCTAACCCTAACCCTAACCCTAACCCTAACCCTAACCCTAACCCTAACCCTAACCCTAACCCTAACCCTAACCCTAACCCTAACCCTAACCCTAACCCTAACCCTAACCCTAACCCTAACCCTAACCCTAACCCTAACCCTAACCCTAACCCTAACCCTAACCCTAACCCTAACCCTAACCCTAACCCTAACCCTAACCCTAACCCTAACCCTAACCCTAACCCTAACCCTAACCCTAACCCTAACCCTAACCCTAACCCTAACCCTAACCCTAACCCTAACCCTAACCCTAACCCTAACCCTAACCCTAACCCTAACCCTAACCCTAACCCTAACCCTAACCCTAACCCTAACCCTAACCCTAACCCTAACCCTAACCCTAACCCTAACCCTAACCCTAACCCTAACCCTAACCCTAACCCTAACCCTAACCCTAACCCTAACCCTAACCCTAACCCTAACCCTAACCCTAACCCTAACCCTAACCCTAACCCTAACCCTAACCCTAACCCTAACCCTAACCCTAACCCTAACCCTAACCCTAACCCTAACCCTAACCCTAACCCTAACCCTAACCCTAACCCTAACCCTAACCCTAACCCTAACCCTAACCCTAACCCTAACCCTAACCCTAACCCTAACCCTAACCCTAACCCTAACCCTAACCCTAACCCTAACCCTAACCCTAACCCTAACCCTAACCCTAACCCTAACCCTAACCCTAACCCTAACCCTAACCCTAACCCTAACCCTAACCCTAACCCTAACCCTAACCCTAACCCTAACCCTAACCCTAACCCTAACCCTAACCCTAACCCTAACCCTAACCCTAACCCTAACCCTAACCCTAACCCTAACCCTAACCCTAACCCTAACCCTAACCCTAACCCTAACCCTAACCCTAACCCTAACCCTAACCCTAACCCTAACCCTAACCCTAACCCTAACCCTAACCCTAACCCTAACCCTAACCCTAACCCTAACCCTAACCCTAACCCTAACCCTAACCCTAACCCTAACCCTAACCCTAACCCTAACCCTAACCCTAACCCTAACCCTAACCCTAACCCTAACCCTAACCCTAACCCTAACCCTAACCCTAACCCTAACCCTAACCCTAACCCTAACCCTAACCCTAACCCTAACCCTAACCCTAACCCTAACCCTAACCCTAACCCTAACCCTAACCCTAACCCTAACCCTAACCCTAACCCTAACCCTAACCCTAACCCTAACCCTAACCCTAACCCTAACCCTAACCCTAACCCTAACCCTAACCCTAACCCTAACCCTAACCCTAACCCTAACCCTAACCCTAACCCTAACCCTAACCCTAACCCTAACCCTAACCCTAACCCTAACCCTAACCCTAACCCTAACCCTAACCCTAACCCTAACCCTAACCCTAACCCTAACCCTAACCCTAACCCTAACCCTAACCCTAACCCTAACCCTAACCCTAACCCTAACCCTAACCCTAACCCTAACCCTAACCCTAACCCTAACCCTAACCCTAACCCTAACCCTAACCCTAACCCTAACCCTAACCCTAACCCTAACCCTAACCCTAACCCTAACCCTAACCCTAACCCTAACCCTAACCCTAACCCTAACCCTAACCCTAACCCTAACCCTAACCCTAACCCTAACCCTAACCCTAACCCTAACCCTAACCCTAACCCTAACCCTAACCCTAACCCTAACCCTAACCCTAACCCTAACCCTAACCCTAACCCTAACCCTAACCCTAACCCTAACCCTAACCCTAACCCTAACCCTAACCCTAACCCTAACCCTAACCCTAACCCTAACCCTAACCCTAACCCTAACCCTAACCCTAACCCTAACCCTAACCCTAACCCTAACCCTAACCCTAACCCTAACCCTAACCCTAACCCTAACCCTAACCCTAACCCTAACCCTAACCCTAACCCTAACCCTAACCCTAACCCTAACCCTAACCCTAACCCTAACCCTAACCCTAACCCTAACCCTAACCCTAACCCTAACCCTAACCCTAACCCTAACCCTAACCCTAACCCTAACCCTAACCCTAACCCTAACCCTAACCCTAACCCTAACCCTAACCCTAACCCTAACCCTAACCCTAACCCTAACCCTAACCCTAACCCTAACCCTAACCCTAACCCTAACCCTAACCCTAACCCTAACCCTAACCCTAACCCTAACCCTAACCCTAACCCTAACCCTAACCCTAACCCTAACCCTAACCCTAACCCTAACCCTAACCCTAACCCTAACCCTAACCCTAACCCTAACCCTAACCCTAACCCTAACCCTAACCCTAACCCTAACCCTAACCCTAACCCTAACCCTAACCCTAACCCTAACCCTAACCCTAACCCTAACCCTAACCCTAACCCTAACCCTAACCCTAACCCTAACCCTAACCCTAACCCTAACCCTAACCCTAACCCTAACCCTAACCCTAACCCTAACCCTAACCCTAACCCTAACCCTAACCCTAACCCTAACCCTAACCCTAACCCTAACCCTAACCCTAACCCTAACCCTAACCCTAACCCTAACCCTAACCCTAACCCTAACCCTAACCCTAACCCTAACCCTAACCCTAACCCTAACCCTAACCCTAACCCTAACCCTAACCCTAACCCTAACCCTAACCCTAACCCTAACCCTAACCCTAAGACCCTAACCCTAACCCTAACCCTAACCCTAACCCTAACCCTAAGACCCTAACCCTAACCCTAACCCTAACCCTAACCCTAACCCTAACCCTAACCCTAACCCTAACCCTAACCCTAACCCTAACCCTAACCCTAACCCTAACCCTAACCCTAAAACGCAACCCTAACCCTAAAACGCAACCCTAACCCTAAAACGCAACCCTAACCCTAAAACGCAACCCTAACCCTAAAACGCAACCCTAACCCTAAAACGCAACCCTAACCCTAACCCTAAAACGCAACCCTAACCCTAAAACGCAACCCTAACCCTAGCACTGCCCGCATTGTAACCCTAACCAATAGGGGCAGGGGGGTGGGGCTAGGGTTCTGGCCAATCAGGAGCTAGGGGTGGTGCTAGGGGAGGGGCTAATCAGGGGAGGGGGTGTGGTTGGGGGTGGTGCTGGGGGTCTGGCCAATCAGGGCCTGGGGGTGGGGTTAGGGGTCTGGCCAATCAGAGCCTGGGGGTGGGTTAGGGGAGGGGCTTAGGGCTGGGGGGTGGTGCTAGGGGTAGGGGGTGTGGTTGGGGAGGGGCCATATGCTTGGGGGCGGTGCTGGGGGACTGGCTAATTAGGGCAGGGGGCGGGGTGGTGGTCTGCATACTAAGTAGGGGGGTGTGTATAGGGGGTATATATATGTAGTGTATATAGGGTATATATACTGTGTATATAGGGTATATATATGTACTATATAGTATATATACTGTATATATACTATATATAAAAAGAATAAAAATATAAAGTCTGGTGCAGCAGTAGGGCTTTTCAGGCGACCGGGGAGTAGATATTTTTATTTAAATAGTTAAAGTTTTTTTTTTAATATTTACTCCCCGGTCGCCTGAAAAGCCCTACTGCTGCGTTAAAGTTAGAAATAGAGAGAAAAAGAAGAAAGAGAAAGAGGAATAAAGTTAGAGTGAAAGAGAAGTAGAGAGAAGTAGAGACAAAGAGAAGTAGAGAGAAGTAGAGACAAAGAGAAGTAGAGAGAAATAAATAGAGACAGAGAAGTAGAGACAAAGAGAAGTAGAGAGAAGTAAAGAGAAGTAGAGACAAAGAATTAGAGTGAAATAGAGAGAAGTAGAGAGAAGTAAAGAGAAGTAGAGACAAAGAGAAGTAGAGTGAAATAGAGAAGTAGAGAGAGGTAAAGAGAAGTAGAGACAAAGAGAAGTAGAGAGAGGTAAAGAGAAGTAGAGACAAAGAGAAGTAGAGAGAGGTAAAGAGAAGAGAGAAGTAGAGAGAGGTAAAGAGAAGAGAGAAGTAGAGAGAGGTAAAGAGAAGAGAGAAGTAGAGAGAGGTAAAGAGAAGAGAGAAGTAGAGACAAAGAGAAGTAGAGAGAGGTAAAGAGAAGAGAGAAGTAGAGTGAAATAGAGAGAAGAGAGAAGTAGAGACAAACAGAAGTAGAGTGAAATAGAGAGAAGAGAGAAGTAGAGACAAACAGAAGTAGAGTGAAATAGAGAGAAGAGAGAAGTAGAGACAAACAGAAGTAGAGTGAAATAGAGAGAAGAGAGAAGTAGAGACAAACAGAAGTAGAGTGAAATAGAGAGAAGAGAGAAGTAGAGACAAACAGAAGTAGAGTGAAATAGAGAGAAGAGAGAAGTAGAGACAAACAGAAGTAGAGTGAAATAGAGAGAAGAGAGAAGTAGAGACAAACAGAAGTAGAGTGAAATAGAGAGAAGAGAGAAGTAGAGACAAACAGAAGTAGAGTGAAATAGAGAGAAGAGAGAAGTAGAGACAAACAGAAGTAGAGTGAAATAGAGAGAAGAGAGAAGTAGAGACAAACAGAAGTAGAGTGAAATAGAGAGAAGAGAGAAGTAGAGACAAACAGAAGTAGAGTGAAATAGAGAGAAGTAAAGAGAAAGACAGTCAAAGACAGTCAAAGACAGTCAAAGACAGTCAAAGACAGTCAAAGACAGTCAAAGACAGTCAAAGACAGTCAAAGACAGTCAAAGACAGTCAAAGACAGTCAAAGACAGTCAAAGACAGTCAAAGACAGTCAAAGACAGTCAAAGACAGTCAAAGACAGTCAAAGACAGTCAAAGACAGTCAAAGACAGTCAAAGACAGTCAAAGACAGTCAAAGACAGTCAAAGACAGTCAAAGACAGTCAAAGACAGTCAAAGACAGTCAAAGACAGTCAAAGACAGTCAAAGACAGTCAAAGACAGTCAAAGACAGTCAAAGACAGTCAAAGACAGTCAAAGACAGTCAAAGACAGTCAAAGACAGTCAAAGACAGTCAAAGACAGTCAAAGACAGTCAAAGACAGTCAAAGACAGTCAAAGACAGTCAAAGACAGTCAAAGACAGTCAAAGACAGTCAAAGACAGTCAAAGACAGTCAAAGACAGTCAAAGACAGTCAAAGACAGTCAAAGACAGTCAAAGACAGTCAAAGACAGTCAAAGACAGTCAAAGACAGTCAAAGACAGTCAAAGACAGTCAAAGACAGTCAAAGACAGTCAAAGACAGTCAAAGACAGTCAAAGACAGTCAAAGACAGTCAAAGACAGTCAAAGACAGTCAAAGACAGTCAAAGACAGTCAAAGACAGTCAAAGACAGTCAAAGACAGTCAAAGACAGTCAAAGACAGTCAAAGACAGTCAAAGACAGTCAAAGACAGTCAAAGACAGTCAAAGACAGTCAAAGAGAAATAGACTGACATACAAATACAGAGAACTAGAATGAAAGAGAAATAGAGAGAAATAGAGTTAGAGTGAAAGGGAAATAAAGAGAAATACAGTGAAAAGAAATATAGTGAAATAGAGTGATAAACAAATAGACAGAAATAGAGTTAGAGTGAAATTGACAGATTTAGAGTGAAATACACAGGAGACAGAGTGAAACAGACAAACTTACCTGAAACAGAGTGAAATAGACATAAGCTTACAAGGAGAGAGACATAACTAGAAACAGCCAGAAACAGAACCACAGAGTTAGACATAGAGACAGACAGAAATAAAGTAAGAGAGAGAAAAGGAGAGTGAGGAAAAGACTAAGAAGTAAAGTGACAGGGAAAGCAAGAAAGAGAGTGAATAAAAATAACTCGACACCAAATAAAGACAGGAGCCAATGGGGGCGGGGGAGAGGGGTGTATCTTTATTAAGGTGATTAGGGGATCAATTTTTATTGAATGAAAATTTTCATTTACACATCAGCAATATACATGGAAACAAAGTACACAAATGCAATTGCAAATGCAACCTATATATATACACTGATACAACTCCAACTAACATATAGAGCAATACATGGAAATTCAGCAGTAAATGCAAATACAGAACAATACAAGCCAGATACATATTGACACAACAGAACCATTTTACTACTTCTGGAGTGTTCATTACAACTTCTTTTATTCTTACAAGAAACCCAAAAAACAGCAGCACACACAAAACATAGCAGTCATCCACAACACACACCTCCGTCAGCTAACACACAAACTCACCTTCCCTCTCATCTCAACCACCGTGCTAACCCCCAGCAATCGGCACGCATTCGCAGCGGTCCTCAGGAACGGGGTTCCCGGGAGCCTCAAAAAAAATCGTCCTGCCTGACGAAAACCCCGGTCCCAAGACGGTCCGCACCCAAACTTTGGCGATGAACGTCGCCTCGCAGACCGGCCGGGACCGAGGAAAAAAAAACCCAGCCGGGGGGAAAAAAAAAAAAAACCCCCCGGCTGGGGATTTTTTATTCTAAGTTTAAAAATTAGTTGAAAAACCTGAAAGGCAAAAGGCATACACACAGGGTTAGCAACAGTCAACGCACACACTTCCTTAAGCGCTACACTCAAACCCACCCACACTCGCATCTCAACCGCCCTGCTAACCCCCAGCCATCGGCACGCATTCGCGGCGCTCCTCGGGAACGGGGTTCCCGGGAGCCTCAAAAAAATCGTCCTGCCTGACGAAAACCCCGGTCCCAAGACGGTCCGCACCCAAACTTTGGCGATGAACGTCGCCTCGCAGACCGGCCGGGACCGAGGAAAAAAAAACCCAGCCGGGGGGAAAAAAAAAAAAACCCCCCCGGCTGGGGATTTTTTATTCTAAGTTTAAAAATTAGTTGAAAAACCTGAAAGGCAAAAGGCATACACACAGGGTTAGCAACAGTCAACGCACACACTTCCTTAAGCGCTACACTCAAACCCACTCACACTCGCATCTCAACCACCCTGCTAACCCCCCAGCCATCGGCACACATTCACAGCGGTCCTCGGGAACAGGGTTCCCGGGAGCCTCAAAAAAAATCGTCCTGCCTGACGAAAACCCCGGTCCCAAGACGGTCCGCACCCAAACTTTGGCGATGAACGTCGCCTCGCAGACCAGCCGGGACCGAGGAAAAAAAAACCCAGCCAGGGGGAAAAAAAAAAAAAAACCCCCCGGCTGGGGATTTTTTATTCTAAGTTTAAAAATTAGTTGAAAAACCTGAAAGGCAAAAGACATACACACAGGGTTAGCACCAGTCAACAAACACACTTCCTTAAGCTTACACTCAAACCCACCCACACTCGCATCTCAACCGCCCTGCTAACCCCCAGCCATCGGCACGCATTCGCGGCGCCCCTCGGGAACAGGGTTCCCGGGAGCCTCAAAAAAAATCGTCCTGCCTGACGAAAACCCCGGTCCCAAGACGGTCCGCACCCAAACTTTGGCGATGAACGTCGCCTCGCAGACCGGCCGGGACCGAGGAAAAAAAAACCCAGCCGGGGGGAAAAAAAAAAAAAACCCCCCCGGCTGGGGATTTTTTATTCTAAGTTTAAAAATTAGTTGAAAAACCTGAAAGGCAAAAGACATACACACAGGGTTAGCACCAGTCAGCGCACACACACACAAACACAAGCAGACACAGGCAGACAGAAACTGTCAGACAGACAGGGTCACACTCTTCAGCTTACATGGTAGATTCTGGGACAATAGGTAGCATCAGCAACCACAGAGATACTAATCTTCCTCCGGCACCTGCAACACAAGAAGAGGTGATCAGCAAGTGATTATCTGACAGCTAGGCATTATCCACACTCTAGGCCCATCACATTTCTGCCCAAAACTACACAGAAAAGGGAATAACTGTAAAGTTTGACATCTGTTCTAGCTAACTGTGACTACATGCTAAGGCAGCCTAGTGACAGTATAATACAGCCACAGTACACTACAAGGCAGCATAGTGACAGTACAATACAAGGCAGCATACTGAAAGTACAATACAGTCACAGTACAAGGCAGCATCGTGAAAGTACAATACAGTCACAGTACAAGGCAGCATACTGACAATACAATACAGTCACAGTACAATACAAGGCGGCATAGTCACAGTACAGTCACAGTACAATACAAGGCAGTACAGTCACAGTACAATACAGTCACAGTACAATACAAGGCAGTACAGTCACAGTACAATACAAGGCGGCATAGTCACAGTACAGTCACAGTACAATACAAGGCAGTACAGTCACAGTACAATACAGTCACAGTACAATACAAGGCAGTACAGTCACAGTACAATACAAGGCGGCATAGTCACAGTACAGTCACAGTACAATACAAGGCAGCACAGGCACCCACAATGTAAGGCGGCACAGGCACAGTACAATACAGTCACAACACAATGTAAGGCGGCACAGGCACCCACAATGTAAGGCGGCACAGGCACAGTACAATACAGTCACAACACAATGTAAGACGGCACAGGCACCCACAATGTAAGGCGGCACAGGCACAGTACAATACAGTCACAGTACAATACAAGGCGGCACAGGCACCCACAATGTAAGGCGGCACAGGCACAGTACAATGCAGTCACAACACAATGTAAGGCGGCACAGGCACCCACAATGTAAGGCGGCACAGGCACAGTACAATACAGTCACAGTACAATACAAGGCGGCACAGGCACCCACAATGTAAGGCGGCACAGGCACAGTACAATACAGTCACAACACAATGTTAGGCGGCACAGGCACCCACAATGTAAGGCGGCACAGGCACAGTACAATACAGTCACAACACAATGTTAGGCGGCACAGGCACCCACAATGTAAGGCGGCACAGGCACAGTACAATACAGTCACAACACAATGTTAGGCGGCACAGGCACCCACAATGTAAGGCGGCACAGGCACAGTACAATACAGTCACAATACAATGTAAGGCGGCACAGGCACCCACAATGTAAGGCGGCACAGGCACAGTACAATACAGTCACAATACAATGTAAGGCAGCACAGGCACCCACAATGTAAGGCGGCACAGGCACAGTACAATACAGTCACAACACAATGTTAGGCGGCACAGGCACCCACAATGTAAGGCGGCACAGGCACAGTACAACACAGGCACAGTACAATACAGTCAGAGTACACAAGGTGGCAGAGGCACAATAAAATACAAGGTGGCAGAGGCACAATAAAATACAGTCAGAAGAAAATATAAGGCGGCATAGTCACAATACCAGCCAAGACAGGTACAATGCAAGTGAGAACTTAAGATAACTCTCTGGAATATTAATTCTCCAGACCTAGACGCCTTCAGAAGACAAAACCTTCTGAAATACTGCAGTCATGCGAGGAGAACATAATCCTCTCCCTATGCAAGACCAAGAGAACAGCACATGAAAAGAATGCCCTACAAAAGGTGAAAAGGAAAAAGGATGAGAACCCCTTGTGTCCGTGTGCTAGCCTCAAAAAGTAAAAATGTAAAGATGCCAGAACACAGATGTTCCGGCAAAGGACGTGACTAGCGGGCCAGAATGATGCCGACAAAGCATCGAGATGTAATGAAGTCCTACGACACAGAAGACAAGGGACACAAACTACATAACGGACACAAGTTCAAACTCCCTGGCAGCTCCACCTTATCGACCCAAGATTCCTAGCACAAGATGAGCCAGAGGCTGATGATGCCAAAGGAAACAAAGCTCTAAGGCAAAAGCATGATGATTAAACAGAACTCCTTACAAGAAATTAGTGCCAAAGCTGTTAGGAGGATGCTCGAGAAGCTGGACAGCCTGAGAGAAAGAAGCGATGACTGCGGAGTGACTGTGGCGATACCTCTGCACCCAAAGGCGGCCTCCTCGGGCGAAAACATCCACGATGATGGTCGAGACTTGAAGATGACTGACGACGCAAACCGTGCTAGGACGCGCAGATGACTCAGAACCACCCTGCCGGGCAAAGGCTCCGGTGAGGCTGAAATAAAACCCTCTCCCTTCGCTTCCAAGGGGCCCATCCCACTAAGGCCCTCTCCTCTAAGCTAACTTTAAATTGCCTCCTGTGATTGCAAAGCTTTTTCCCCTTCTCCCAACCACCAGCCCCAGAACTTATCTTTTTGAAGATGAGCGGACAAAATCCATCTGCGATGCAAAACAACACGTTGGCACCGTGGATGTTGAGATAGCTGTGACTGCTTCGGTGGTGCCATATCCAAACCAGCTCTACACCTCATCAGGGTACCTAAGACAACAAAACAGAATATGTGACAATTGCCCTACAAAAGAATAATCCCTAGGGCTCCTCTAAACCACGACCTCAGCTCACCTCAAATCGTCATGTGACTCCAGAGATGGCCCAGAGGGTACCTGCAAAATGAAAAGTTACAGCCTTAGCAAACTGCTGCACACTGCTCGCTTGAGTCACCCCACCTAGACACCAACTCACCTGCTAGCCACTATTCTTTGGCACGCCTGGGACAGCACCTGCAAGGAAAGAAAGCAAAAAAGCATGCTCAGTGACTGTGCAAACACAACCTCCCCAGTCAGACGGGACGGAATCACACATATATCTTAAGCTTACACCCACCTGGCCACTGGCATCCGGGCCCAGGACATCTTCCAAGTGGACCGCCTAAAATAAAAACACAACAGTGGATGCTTAGAGTTGCATCAGAAATTGAAACCTGAGCCATAACAACCACTTCTCTGCACTGCTCACTGCTCACCTTCACCAGTTCACCTTGACTGCTGATATCCCGCCATACCACCTAAAAATAAAGACAAAGAACAATGCTGTAACACATCACCATTTACACTTTCCCTGCAAAGACAAATGGGGACTGACTTCAGCTCTACACGCACCTGGTTACAGGCATCCGGGCCCGGGACATCTTGCAAGTGGACCGCCTAAAATAAAAACACAACAGTGGATGCTTAGAGTTCCATCAGAAATTGAAACCACAGTAATAACAGCCGCTTCTCCGCAGTGGTCACTGCTCACCTTCACCAGTTCACCTTGACTGCTGATATCCCGCCATACCACCTAAAAATAAAGACAAAGAACAATGCTGTAACATATCACCATTTACACTTTCCCTGCAAAGACAAATGGGGACTGACTTCAGCTCTACACCCACCTGGTTACAGGCATCCGGGCCCGGGACATCTTCCAAGTGGACCGCCTAAAATAAAAACACAACCGTGGATGGTTAGAGTTGCACCAGAAATTGAAACCTCAGCAATAACAGCCGCTTCTCTGCACTGGTCACTGCTCACCTTCACCAGTTCACCTTGACTGCTGATATCCCGCCATACCACCTAAAAATAAAGACAAAGAACAATGCTGTAACATAGTCACCATTTACACTTTCCCTGCAAAGACAAATGGGGACTGACTTAAGCTAACACCCACCTGGTTACAGGCATCCAAGCCCGGGACATCTTGCAAGTGGATCGCCTAAAATAAAAACACAACAGTGGATGCTTAGAGTTGCACCAGAAATTGAAACCTCAGCAATAACAGCCGCTTCTCTGCACTGGTCACTGCTCACCTTGCCCGCTTCGCCTTGAGTGCCGATACCCCAAGTCACATCCTAAAAATAAAGACAAAGAACAGTGCTGTAACAGAGCCACCATTTACACTTCCCCTGCAAAGAAACACAGGGACTGACCTTCTTGGGGGAAAGTCCTCCACCAGTATGGGGTGCTCTGCCACGGATTGAATCCATCTGCATCTGAAAGAAAGTTAAGATGAAAGTCCAAGTGCTGCAGGATAACTGGATGGCTCCAGACATTTTGGGTCAATCTACAGATACTACTTAAAGTCCAGCTACACCCCGCATTGTAAATTTCAAGTCCCCAGCACTTGCTCTACGACACCTACACCCAACTACGGAGCAGGGCAGAGCAGCTCCGGGACAAATACACACCCACACCCGTGACACGGGAGACCACAAACAAGGGAACAAAACAGGGACAGAAAATTCTCGGCAAGAAGAATGACCACAAAGACGACCGAGAACTCTGAATGAGATGTCCGAGGCGAGAGCCCTGGTGGGCTAACCAGGCTCAGAGAACCCTGCAGGAAGAAGATGTTAGCAGGATGACTTATTCCAAGCACTGCAAAGATGGATGCCCGAGAGTCCTGCGGTTAAAAGCCTCTACCTATCTTTGCCTTCTAACAAGCCCTAATCCGCCGGAATGGATCATTGCGGAGAGCAGCTGTCGACACAGCTCGGAACAAGACCTGAAAAGACATTGCACTGGATGCTTCTAAAGAGAGATGCAATTTTGATGCCTGTCTGGGCTCCCAAATGAAAGGTTCAATGTGATCGGCGCCTGGCCGAGGAACAGAGAGATTAGAGATGCTAAGAATGACTCCAGCGTTTCCTATTCGCCCCTTGAAGGGCTAAGGCAAAAGACAAGGAAGACCAGGTGCCCAAAAGACAGTGCGCAACAGATGGGACACGTGAAATGCCCTGGGACTGCTCTGCCCTGCATACCTCAGCATGGTGATGAAAAACAACACTTTCCCTTTATGCACCTAAGGGGCCATTTCTTGGACATGCCTGTCTCCAAAGCTGACTCAAAAATCCCTCCTGGTGACCCCTGACTAACCACCCCGGTTTCAAATCTTCTGTGAGCCATAGCCCCTCACTTATCTTTTGGACCGGGGATGCAAATCCACGTTGGGTGCGAAAGAAAGCCGCCTCGCCCTCGGGGAGGTTCCTGCTGTCACTGGGCTGTAGTCTCTTACTCAGCTACCATTAAAAAAACTAATATGAATGTGCAATCTCAGCAGCATGTCGGCCAAAATGCAACAACTCTGCTACTCACCATTTCTTAAGAAGGCCCTGGTCCTGGGCCCACACGCTTTGGCCGTGCTCGGAGGCCGATGTCATTGTCGTAGGGTATACCTGTGTTAAAAGGAGACGAGGGGATGCAGCAATGCTGAAACTTGACTGGACCCTCCCTTCCTCCTCCCTGACTCACCGCAACTCTTCAGCTGTTACCAAAGTCTACCCAAAGGGCACCTTCAAGTGGGAAAGATCAAGGCTTCATCACAGAGTCCTGTATTACTTCCGGAGGGCTCACAAGAGAAGCGAACTGGGTCCGTTGGGTGATTGGGGAGAGAGTCTCGATGCAAAGTGAGCGAACCACCTAAAACACACAAATGACAATGGATGCTTTGAGTTAGACCAGAATGTGGCATCCGAGCAATAACAACTGCTTCTGCCCACTAGTCACTTCTCACCTGACCCACTTGATCTTGACTGCTGAAAATGCAGCATTACTTCCTAAAAAGAAGGATAAAGAACAATGCTGTAACATATCACCATTTACACTTTCCCTGCAAAGACAAATGGGGACTGACTTAAGCTAACACCCACCTGGTTACAGGCATCCGGGCCCGGGACATCTTGCAAGTGGACCACCTAAAATAAAAACACAACAGTGGATGCTTAGAGTTGCATCAGAAATTGAAACCTGAGCCATAACAACCACTTCTCTGCACTGCTCACTGCTCACCTTCACCAGTTCACCTTGACTGCTGATATCCCGCCATACCACCTAAAAATAAAGACAAAGAACAATGCTGTAACATAGTCACCATTAAAGCTTTCCCTGCAAAGACAAATGGGGACTGACTTAAGCTCTACACCCACCTGGTTACAGGCATCCGGGCCCGGGACATCTTGCAAGTGGACCGCCTAAAATAAAAACACAACCGTGGATGGTTAGAGCGGCAACAGAAATGGAAACCTCAGCAATAACAGCCGCTTCTCTGCACTGGTCACTGCTCACCTTCACCAGTTCACCTTGACTGCTGATATCCCGTCATACCACCTAAAAATAAAGACAAAGAACAATGCTGTAACATAGTCACCATTTACACTTTCCCTGCAAAGACAAATGGGGACCGACTTAAGCTAACACCCACCTGGTTACAGGCATCCAGGCCCGGGACATCTTGCAAGTGGATCGCCTAAAATAAAAACACAACAGTGGATGCTTAGAGCTGCACCAGAAATTGAAACCTCAGCAATAACAGCCGCTTCTCTGCACTGGTCACTGCTCACCTTGCCCGCTTCGCCTTGAGTGCCGATACCCCAAGTCACATCCTAAAAATAAAGACAAAGAACAGTGCTGTAACAGAGCCACCATTTACACTTCCCCTGCAAAGAAACACAGGGACTGACCTTCTTGGGGGAAAGTCCTCCACCAGTATGGGGTGCTCTGCCACGGATTGAATCCATCTGCATCTGAAAGAAAGTTAAGATGAAAGTCCAAGTGCTGCAGGATAACTGGATGGCTCCAGACATCTTGGGTCAATCTACAGATACTACTTAAAGTCCAGCTACACCCCACATTATAAATTTCAAGTCCCCAGCACTTGCTCTACGACACCTACACCCAACTACGGAGAAGGGCAGAGCAGCTCCGGGACAAATACACACCCACACCCGTGACACGGGAGACCACAAACGAGGGAACAAAACACGGACAGAAAACTCTCGGCAAGAAGAATGACCGCAAAGAGGACCGAGAACTCTGAATGAGATGTCCGAGGCGAGAGCCATGGTGGGCTAACCAGGCTCAGAGAACCCTGCAGGAAGAAGATCTTAGCAGGATGACTTATTCCAAGCACTGCAAAGATGGATGCCCGAGAGTCCTGCGGTTAAAAGCCTCTACCTATCTTTGCCTTCTGACAAATCCTAATCCGCCAGAATGGATCGTTGCGGAGCGCAGCTGTCGATACAGCTCGGAACAAGACCTGAAAAGACATTGCACCGGATGCTTCTAAAGAGAGATGCAATTTTGATGCCTGTCTGGGCTCCCAAATGAAAGGTTCAATGTGATCGGCGCCAGGCCGAGGAACAGAGAGATTAGACCTGCTAAGAATGACTCCAGCGTTTCCTATCGGCCCCTTGAAGGGCTAAGGCAAAAGACAAGGAAGACCAGGTGCCCAAAAGACAGTGCACAACAGATGAGACACGTGAAATGCCCTGGGACTGCTCTGCCCTGCACACCTCAGCATTGTGATTAAAAATAACACTTTCCCTTTATGCACCTAAAGGTCCATTTCTTGGACATGCCTGTCTCCAAAGCTGACTCCAAAATCCCGCCCGGTGACCCCTGACTCAGCACCCCGCTTTCAAATCTTCTGTGAGCCATAGCCCCTCACTTATCTCTTGGACCGGGGATGCGAATCCACGTTGGGTGCAAGAGAACGCCGCCTCGCCCTCGGGGAGGTTCCTGCTGTCACTGGGCTGTAGTCTCTTAGTCAGCTACAATTAAAAAAAACTAATAATGAACATGCAATCTCAGAAGCATGTCGGCCAAAATGCAACAACTCTGCTACTCACCATTTCTTAAGAATGCCCGGGTCCTCGGCCCGCACGCTTCGGCCATGCTAGGAGGCCAATGTCATCGTCATAGGGTATACCTGCGTTAAAAGGAGACGAGGGGATGTGGCATTGCTGAAACTTGAGTGGACCCTCCCTTCCTCCTCCCTGCCTCCCTGACTCACCGCAACTCTTCGGCCGTTACCAAAGTCCACCCAAATGGCACCTTCAAACGGGAAAGATCGAGGCTGCATCACAAAGTCCTGTATTACTTCCGGAGGGCTCACGAGAGAAGCGAACTGGGTCCGTCGGGTGATCGGGGAGGGAGTCTCGATGCAAAGTGAGCAAACCGCCTAAAATGCACAAATGACAATAGATGCTTTGAGTTAGACCGGAATGTGGCATCCGAGCAATAACAACTGCTTCTGCCCACTACTCACTGCTCACCTTACCCACTTGATCTTGACTGCTGATATGCGGCATCACTTCCTAAAAAGAAGAAAAAGAACAATGCTGTAACACAGCCACCATTTACATCTGCCCTGAAAAGCCAAGCAATGACAGACCTTCCCGGAAAGAAGGGGCAAAACAAAATGGAAAGGTGTGTACCGACGTAGGGTCCAAAAGCGTCGTGTCGCCAAAGTAGTTTCTGTCCGAAACCCCTTGAATGTCACCTCCTGTTGCGACAGTGTCGGTCGTACGGGACCGGCACTTTAAATGCTGCTGGCCACCTGTAAAACACAAAATAACAAAGGCCGCTTAGAGTTTCATCACTTACGCAAGAATGCCCGTAGCATCCGGTTCTATGCCAGAACTGATACTCCTCTCGCTCGCCTGTACGCATCTGGTCACGGTGCCCCGGTGCTGCTAGTCGATCGTGTCACGCTCCTTGCATCTTCAAAATTAGATGAAAATATGACCGACGATGTAAACGTAGAGAAGAAAGTCAGGCCGTAGCTCAGGCTTTCGGCGCCGACTCGTCTCGTCGCCGTGCTCCTCCGGTCTCCAGTGTTTGTACTGGGTTAGTATGTTACTATCCCTCTGCAAAAGAATTCTTCGTTAAAGTCACTCAGACACATAGGGAAAGCTTAAGCTTCTCAAAGTTCCCATTTCTCAACGCAAACTGTCTAGGATCTGACAACAGCATGCATTAAGACAAAGAGCTACAAAACTGTGAGACGCCGCTATACTGTTCCCTCTGTCTCTGCCCAACTCTGCACGGACCGGCCACACTCGCTGTGTCTGAGGTGGGGCTCGGGTGGCTAAAATGTTAGCCGTAAAGTTGTCTGCCTAGCCCACCTACCCTCTTATCTATTCCACAGGGCAGAGCAGTTCCAGGCTAAACACAACACATTACAAACAGCGTGACACAAGGACAACAAACAAAGATCCCAGCAAAAATAGCAATTAGAATAATAGCAAGGACCGAGATGATGCCAAAAGAGATGACCGACGGTACGCCGATGGCGGACGGAGAGGGCTCTAAGGAGCAGAAGAAAAGACCGTAACACAGTGACCTGTTAAAGAAACTGTCAGTCACGAGGATCAAGATAACTATGAGATAATAGTACGTTCGGAATGCTCCCCGTAACCGTACAGCCTTACGAGCCCCGGGATGCTACAACTCACGGCCAGAAAGGAGGATGGTACGGCCGGGAATGAGGCCTCAAAAGACATCCGATTTGATGCTTCTAAGATACGACTCGGAGATGCGGCGTAGCCCGTAAAAGAATGGATGGTATCGGCATTGTGCCGAGAAGCACGAACGTTCGAGAACCTAGAGATAATGGCTGACGCTCGTGATAAGGTCCTCGAGGGGAAAAGACACCGATATCTGATCTGAGGGATCCCAAAGACAGACTAGACAACATGACACACGAGACAACATGACACACGCTGGAACTGTTCTGCACTGCACAACTTAGAGCTACAATCAAAAGTAGAGCTGCTCCTTTTAGCTGTCCTAAGAAGCTCCTTAGAAAACATCCTTTTCCTCTCTGCTAGTTGTTAAACCTGTCCCAGGAATTCCCAACCCGGTACCATACTAACATCCCGCCTCCGGGCCGTGGCCCCTGACTTATCTTTTGGGTGACTCGGAAGGCCCCCTGATCACCGGTTCGGCTCTTTGTCACCTACAGTCAAGAAAATTAAAACCAAAGTATGAGTTTAGCGTTACGTGAGCCAAATCCCAGTGAGTCAGCTACTCACCCTATCCTTAGTGTGTCTGGGTCTTTGACTCGCTGGTTTCATAGTGAGTCTAAGGCTATAGCTGTTACTGTGATTGGCACCACAGTTAGCGAGAGACAAAGCCACACAGCCTTTCTGTGATTGCGGTGGATGCGCTTGTGTGCCCTAAGACATGTAAATACATCCCCTGGGCTTCTGAAAACTCTTATGAAGGCCCTCAAATGGACTCTGCTTCTCACCGTGCTACCTCCTAAACCCCACCACAGTAATTCCTACCTGGGTCACCCACCCTCTCTAGGTCACAGTCCCCAACTTCCTTACCAGAAGCCGCAATCTCAAAGATCAACTCAACTCAAGGAAGATCCCTTTTGTAACATGCCAAATCTGCTGAAAAAATCTGAAGTATCGCTCTCAACACGCCCTAGAATCTCAGGAAGCGGTGCTTCTCCTAAAAACAACAAGAACAATACCAGAAGTTTTAAAAGCAATGGACCATCCCTGAACACACAACCCAAAATCATAAACTTAAATACTCCCTGGATTCAATGCAGCTTTCTTCAGTGTCTTCAAAGCCTCTTTTGCTTTAGATGCCCAAAAGCACCTGCTGAAAACAAGCTAAGCTGAAAAACCATCTTCACCGAATGGAGAAGAGAGCTCTTAACCCAGCTGATTCCCAGGAGGGAATGAAGCCCCTTAGCAAAGGCTGGGGTTAATATACCCCTGTTTGGGCCCGCCTCTCATTCCCATGAGTCCCTGGGAAAAGGGAGGAGACAAATCCCACTGGGTATAAAAGCCCTCAGAGGAGCTGTAGCTGTTTGGCTCCTATGACTTAAATTCCAGGTAGGTACGGGGCTCTGTTTAGAAGCAAACTTTTCCAGGAAAAGGTAATGCCCTTTTTTTTTCTATAACTATTTTGAGCAAAAAGGCAGTAAATGAGTGAGATATGGAACTTTGTGCTTTGGCAGCATAGCGAGATAAGTCGGATAATTTGTTGTGAACTTGGGAAACTTTGCCAAAGTGATTACTAAGTAGCGCTCCATGTGTGACTAAAGAGATGAGGGAAGAACAGTAGCGATATGAATAGTGTGAATCTCATAAGAACCTTTAATGAGGGTCCCCCTAATTTTATCTGCATTAAACTGACACAATGGGGAAACGGGAATAAAAGGGCTTCGCCACTTTGCTTTAGTCCTCTAAAACATTGGCAAAAGATGAATGTGTCTGTGGGAAAAGAGATAGAGATAATGCTTCAGGTAATCTTACCTCTGATCCACTGCAGCTGTGTTAATTATCAAAAAGTGGCATCAGCCTTGCCCTGCCAGCTATGGGTATGATAAAGAGTGAGTAAGTTGGGAGGGCGTTGTGTCGGAGTCAGAGTCAGTAGGAGTCTGCTAGCCATGCTATGAGGAGGAAGGGACGGGAGGTCGGGAAAGGGACAAATGAGGTAAGCTACTGTATGACGCACAGAGGGAGATAGGCGGCCGTGCTAAGGACAAAAGGGAGTGAGCTGGAACACCAGAAGAAAGAGAGCAGAAAAAAAGTTGAGACACTGGGTCTACGGAGTAGCTGCTGCCGTAAATAGACTGGCCCTGAGAGCTGTGTAGAGTTGCCCATAAAAAGCTCTAGAGAAAAAACATGAGAGACTGCTAGATAATAAGGTGTTAATGTTTGGAATCCAGTGAAGTCTTTAAAGAGGCGCTGAGAGTGCAGTGTCCCTCTCAAGTTCCACATTTACCTCACTTTCAGTCTTTCAAATGATGGGGAAAAAAGGGGATTTTCACATCGGTGCAAACTTTCCAAAAGGAGGGACACCTGGACTTCCTCCTGAACTTAAACCTTAGGACGATGAAAAGGGGGAGGTACCCTTAATGCAAACCTGTAAAATACTGTGGTCAAGGTGTTGCCTTTCCGTTTAAACTGGAAAACAAAGCAAAATGGGGATTCCCTGTCTACTAATGCCCCAAACAGGAGGGAAAAGGGAGGGTGTCCTACAATGGATACCGTGAAAAATGCAGGGGAAGGGGACTCCCCATCAATTGAAACACAAGCGATTACAGAAAAAGAAGTATTCTTCCTCAGTTTAAACCCTTGTTATACTAGTAACGCCCCTTTTTCATGGGGCCACTGGGTAGGGACTGCATGTAGCAAAGAGGGACTGACAAGATGAAAGGCAAAAGTTGAAAGATAGACTCCGGGACCCCAGACCCTCCCCCGTGGGCTCCGGCGCCTCTCCTCGGCGCGATGGCTTTTCCCTCGGAGTTCTCTCGGAGGGAGGCTCCTTGCCCGGATCGTCCGCCTGCTCCCGGGCTCCTACGACGTGCTCTGGCCGTGGTGCCCGAAGGGACGCTCGGGATGCCCCCGCCGGTCCCTCTCCGCTGCCGGTTCCCTGTGCGGGTGGGTGGACGTAACCCCTAAAAATGACCCCCGGGGGACCTGGCACCTCGTGACCCTCGCTGATCACACTGGGGCTGCTTGACTTTGAATGGGTAGGGAGAGGTAGAGGAAAGTCCTGCAGGTCATTGGCTTTTCTGCAAGGCCCGGTATCTGCCTCTGAAGCTTGAGGGCTCTGGGGGGTCTTTCCCATGGAAAAGTGCTGTCACTTGGGTCCAGGGCCGGTTTAGAAAGTTTCGGGAAGGACGTGTGGTTGCTGGGATGATTTCAGTGGTTTTAGGACTTGGTCTGGGATGTTGAAGTTTTTTAGGAGCCGATGGAAACAGTTTAGATGTTCTAAAACAGGCCTGTCAGAGCTAGAAAAAGGTGACTATGGCTTTGGGGGCTTCTAGATGCCCCTCAGATATTTGTAGGACCTCCTAAATCCTCTGAGGCCCTTCTAAGGCCCTGAAATACCGTTCACAAGCCTCCAATGCTGTGCTACAGCAACCCGATGACATCTACGATGTCCCCAGAAGTCACGAGGTCCCCGAAACATTGCCGAGACCGAACGGAACACCGAATGTTCCGGCCTGCGAGGACAGGGATAATTCTGAACGGAAAGCGCCTCCCCTGCCAGGCGTGCGGGTTGTAACGTAATGGGCCTCGTGGACTCTGGGTGACTCCTGATAAACTGATGCTGTGAGCCCCTCGGGGGCTCGGGGACAGATAGGAAGCGAGAATCCGAGGCCACCCGGCTGTATACTATGGGGAGACAGGGAGAGACGGTGCTAAAGGCAATCTTGCCTTTGATATATTGCAGCTGGGTTAATTACTCAAGAGTAGGAATAGCCTTGCCCTCACAGCTATGGGTGCGATAAAAGAGCAAGTTAGCCGGTAGTCAGTCGGAGTCCGCTGGCCGAGCCACGAGGAGGAAGGCGTGCGAGGGACGGAAAGGTTGAGACGTCGTACGAGGGACGGACGGGGTGAGGGGGCCGTGTTAAGGATGGGAAGGAGTGAGCTGGAACTGCAGAAGGAAGAGAGAAGAAAGAGAGAAAGAACCAAAGCTGTGTAGAGCTGCCCATGGGAGGCAACATAGAAAAGGCATGAAAGATTTCTAGATTGTAGGAATGCATTTCCACACCTGAACAGGTATTTCCATATAGGGAAAGGTTGAAGACTCACCTCAAAACCTTTTAAGAGAAGAACACTAGAAGTTTGTTTGCTCTCCTGACAGTAATGGGCTCAGTGCTAAGACATAAACACTGATAGGTCTGCTTACCTATTCCCCAGAAACAGCTATTCTCTATTGAGCTCTTTGGCAAAAAAACCCACCTAAATCGTCCAATACTTAAGGGAGAAGATAAAGCTCCTCAGTGTATTCTTGAGGTGTTGTAGGAGATGTATGGGACCTGCCCCTATACTGTGCTCAGCTTTGTTCTATTTTATTTTTTTATTAAAACCTTTTTGCTTTTTCGAGACGTACTCGACCGTGCCATCTTGCAAAATTATTTAAACCATTTTCGGTAAGGTGCTGGATAACCTCAGAGGTGTAGGACTCTCACAGAGCTAATTCCACCTGGCTCTTCGAGAAATTCAATACTAGATAACAAGGTGCTAATGCTTAAAGCCTTTGAGAGTTTTATTGACGGACTCTGAGTGTCGTGGCCATCTACACGACAGTGTTTGCTGGTCCCGATCTGGGACAAATCATCTGATGTTTATGATTTCAATAAGTGTATTCCCGTTTTTGTACAACAGCACCTGAGTGGAAAGGGTGGCTAGATTCCACAGGTGGGAAAGATTTCTGACCGCATTTCTAAGGGCTTGGAAGTAGGCTTCCAAAGACTTAAGGCCGGCGAGAAAGCCGGTCCCTAGCAGGCTTCACGTAGCCGGAGCGCTGCACTAGATGGCTACGGGCTCTTCAGAAGAGACGGTAAAGGAAGAAGAGGTGGAGGGGTGGCTCTTTATATTAAGGAGACTTTTGATGCTGTAGCAATTGAAACTAAGGAAGATGGAGTTGAATGCTTATGGGTAAGAATTAAGGGGAAGGCCAACAAGGCTGACATCCTCCTGGGAGTCTGTCATCGTCCACCCAACCGTGAAGAAGAGGTGGGCAACTTATTCTATAAGCACCTGGAGAGCGTTTCAGGATCGTCAGCCCTTGTTCTTCTGGGTGACTTCAACCTACCGGACATCTGCTGGGAACTTAATACAGCAGATAAGAGGCAGTCCAGGAAAGTTTGAGACTCTATGGAGGACAACTTTTTGTTGGTGGGTCAGCCCACCAGGGGAGGGACCATGTTAGATCTGCTGTTTGCAAATATAGACGGGCTGCTGGGAGATGTGGTGATTGCAGGTCGCTTGGGACAGAGTGATCACGAAATAATAGAGTTCTCAGTATTTGGTGAAATCAGGAGGAGCACCAGTAAGACTCTTGCATTGGACTTCCGGAGGGCAGACTTTGGTCTTTGTAGGAGGCTTAGTAAGGGAAGCAGTCCTTAAAAACAAAGGAGTTCGGAAAATGTGGGCCTGCCTCAAAACAGACGTCTTGAGGGCACAGGGATGAGGGCACAGGGACACGCTGTCTCTGCGTGCCGAAAGATAAGTCGACGGGGTAAACGTCCGGCCTGGATGGGCGAGGAGGTTTTGGAGGAACTTAGAAATACAAAGGGGATGTATCATCTTTGGAAGGAGAGGCAGGTCTCTCAGGAAGCATTCAAGGGGACTGCTAGAGCATGTAGGAAAAAAATTAGGCAGGCTAAAGCTCACTTTGAACTTAGAATGGTGACTGCTGTAAAGGACAATAAAAAATGTTTTTACAAATATATTAACGGTAAAAGGAAGGGTAAGAGCAACCTTTGTTCTTGATTGGACATGGGAGGGAACTTAGTAACTACAGATGAGGAAAAGGCAGAAGTGCTTAATGCCTACTTTGCCTCAGTTTTTAGTGGGAAGACGACTTGCCTTCATGACAACTGTCCTCTTTGGTCGGTAGATGATGTCAGGGAACAGAACGGTTCCCCCATTATCCAAGGGGAGGCGGTCGGAAAACTGCCGAAATACTTGGATATCCGTAAGTCTGTGGGACCGGATGGGATCCATCCCAGGGTGATGAGAGAGCTGGCGGAAGAAGCCTGTGGGAAAGTGGCACGGGGAGCACCACAGAGCCACAGAGAATGAAAAAGGAATGGGAGTGAGACATGGAGAAGGACAGAGAAAAAGACAAATGCCAAATACATGGCAAAGACAGAGGGATACAGTGACAAAGAGGGAAACGAGAAACCGGAGAGGAAATGACCGTGGCATGTGCCGGTGGGGGGGAAGAAGGGCGAAGCGTGGTGCGGGGATGGAGACGGAGAGGTGCGGCCGCGAGGACGGAGGTTGACGGAGAGACGGATGCGATGAGTGCGAAGGACTGGGCGGCGGGTACGGACGGGTACGGGCAAAAGGACGACGAGAGGGACGAAGACATAGAGTCGTGATGCAGGACAAAGGAAAAAAAGGAAGAAAGAAGAAAGATAAAGATGCAGGCAGGGAGGGAGACAAAAAGCAGGACAGAACAGGGAGAGGGGCTGAGCAACTTTTATTAAACAAATATTGAGGACTCATTCCTTACAAGAAAAAGAACAAGAAGACAGAGTGAAAGGAAATGGAAGGGGGAGCACACGGGACAAGAAAGGAGCACGAGACGCATCTATACGGGTGGCGTCGGCAAAAAGAACCGGGCTGAATTTTTCTGATTGGGCCTGCTTCTGGCTGCCGTGATGCCTGGGAAAAGGGAGGAGGCAAATCCCACGAGGTATAAAAGCTCTCAAAGGGGCTGCAGTTCTTTGACTCCTCTGACTTAAATTCAAGGTGAGTTAAGGGCTCAACAGAGAAGAAAACCCTTCCGGGAGGTAAGGACACTTTCTTTTTTTGCTACAGCTACTTCAAGCAAAAGGGCAGAAATAAAACTTTGTGTTTTGGCAGCACAGCTAGGTAAGTTGGATAATTTGTTGCAATTATTCCTCAGTGATGACTATGTAGTACTCCACATGTGACTAAGTAGGGTGGCAAAGAATGGCAGTGATATGAATGGTGTATATCTCAATAAGACCTCCAAATAGGGCTATCTGTACTATAAATAAGAAAAATAGTACGCTCCCCAGCAGTGTTGGGGTTATGTACGTGCCGGGCTCGCTCCCATCTGTGATCCTTGGTACTGGAATACTGATAGAAGTGCCCCAAAATGCAGTTTTAAACCCTTAAAATACTGAAAAAGGCAGAGATTCCTTCAGCTAAGAATGAGGAAATGGGGCAGTAGTTTCCACGTAAACCGATAACATGACAAATAAATGGCTTATCCCCCTTTAATTTCATTGCCTAAAATTTTTGGAAAAGAAGGGGTTTCCTCATTTTAAATCTGCCCTGTGATGGAAAAAGGGGGATTTTCCCCTCAATTCAAATCCTTGAAAAGGAGGGACAGCTGGGCTTCCCCCTCTTAAGTCTTAGGATGATGAAAAGGGGGCATTACCCTTGATTCAAACCCATGAAAGAGCATCATCAAAGTTTTCCCTTTCCATGGAAAATAATGGAAAATGCGGATTCCATATCCCTACCCCTGAAAGTGTGGAAAAGGTAAGCTTTCTGTCAATTGAGACCATTACAATTGCAGGGGAAAGGGATTCCCCCACAATTTGAACACAGTTAATTATGGAAAAGGAAGCTTTTCCCCTCACTTTAAACCCCTTTTCTCCTAATAATCCCTCTCTTTACTAAGGGCTTTAGGGAGGGACTCACAAGATAAAAGGGGAAAGTTTAGAGCTCCTCCCTGGGACCCCACATGCTGCCCGGGTCGCTCGGTTGCTGCCCCTTGGCACGAGCGCTTTTCCCTCGGCATTTTCTTGAAGCCGTGCTCCGTGCCCAGGTGCACCCGGTTGCTCCTCCGCCCCTGATGGATGCTCTGACGGTCATTCCTGGAGGGACGCTGGGGATGCCCCCGTTGGTGCCTCTGGACTAACGGCTCCTGGCACAGGTATGCCGGGGGAACCCTCTGAAGGCAGCTGGTCGCACCTGGAGCTCTGACATCTTGGAGTGGGGAGGTGAGGTGGAGAAAGGTACTGCTGGTTGCTCCCTCCGCTGCACAGACCTTCATCTGCCCCTGAAACACTGAGATCCTGGGCTTTCCTTTCTGTGGACAAGAGCTATCCTTGCCCGGGTGCCTGTGGCCAAAATTGGCATTCTGCCTCCAAAATTCTGATGGCCTAGGTTTGTAATTACCGAGGAAATTCCCCCCAGATCATAAGAAATGAGCAGTAATTTTTCCTTGCCGATCATTACTGAATTGTTTTTCTGTTGAAGTCTTTGACACGTCCCTTGAGGGGTCAGGGGTTTGGCCAGGTTGTTTATGGCTAATCCTAACAGGCCCAGACCAAACCTGAGCACCCCCAATTGCTGGTCCACCCTGAATTTCAGGGAAATATTGATACAGTTTATAAGGACTCCCTTTGCCTGCTACACAGACTTTCCGTGTGCATCCAGGGAACAGATTCACTCTGTAGTATATATTAATTCATGTTCCTGGAATATAATAATAAATTAAATTAGGTGATATTGGTAGAGGGGGGGAAGGTGCATTCCCTATAGTACATGTGTTTGGGAGGCTGTCAGCTCAGGCAGGAACTGAATGGTAACCTCACAAGAAACTCTTTTACATTTTTCTTGTGTATGTTGGTTTATGTTCACGAATAATATT
Organism: Phylloscopus trochilus trochilus; assembly: GCA_016584745.2. NCBI lineage: Eukaryota > Metazoa > Chordata > Aves > Passeriformes > Phylloscopidae > Phylloscopus > Phylloscopus trochilus. The sequence goes on along the minus strand of WQNJ02000049.1, from coordinate 1,683,314 downwards.
TTATACATGTAGTATTCACAGGTATGGGTGACGGTAAATTACACAAACAGCAGAACGCTGAAACCGGGTGCAACTAAGATCTGATAAGAACTGATAGCCCGAGAAAATGGATCTGGCCAAGTCATCGAGAGATTCTTGGAAGCACCTAAACCCATCCCTACCGGCTGAGCGCCGCTGCGATTCTATCGGCAAAAACCATCGAGGGACAAAGAAGCTATAGAAATTCAGAACGGAACTGTAGCACCGACCTTTAGAGATTCTTTGCTTCCCACGATAGCTGGACTTCGTAACGTGTTCAAGCTTGTCCCTGGACTCTCCAACACGTTCAGACTTGTACGCTGAGCCAGAAGGTATAAAACCAGTGGGCCTGGAGGCAGACCGGTGTGAGACCTGGGGGTGTGGTGTCACGGGACGCTTCACGGAGGTCTCGCCCGCTGCGCTGCCTATTTCCTCGCTCCGTTTCGGTATTGGCTTCGTCAATTTTGCGCTTGTGGCTTTTTCACTGGCAATCTGGCAAAAAGTTCTATTTTATTATAATTGGCTTTATTCATTTATAACAATTCCATCCTTTGTTCCCAAATGCCAGTTCTCACAGGCACCACCGAAGCAGAAAACTACTACGAGTGTTTCGGTTTAGAGGAAAACTTTTACTACATCTAGCTGTATGACTAACATAAATACATTTATTGATGGTCATTGCAGGAAAACTTTTCAGACAGGAAAAAAACCATTGGACAGATCCCATTTTGACAACATGGCTTTCTTTTGGGATTGATATCCACATATAGCATCATATATATGTGTATATAGATGTGTATGTATATGTATATATATCATATATATCCATATAGAGCATAAAAAAAGATATTTTGCAATTTGGTATTCTGAAATGGAGTGACATGGGTATGTTGGGACTTAATCTTCTAGCATTTTGGAATAGATTTATGGTAGTATTTTGAAACTGGGTTACTTTGATGGTTCTCAACTTGTCATCCTAGTATTTTGAAATGGACACTTTGAAATGTGCATTTCTAATACGTTTAAACCAGGATGACTAATAAAACACTTAATGCAGGCGTTTTGATGTTTTGGAATCAAATTTTTATAACCTGAGAGATAGTTTTAACACTGTAGGCTGTCTTATGGATATTTTGCAAAAAGAGATGTAAATATATTTTGGAGTGAAGGGTTTGGTATTTTGTACCCTGTGCATGGCAAGGTTATTCTGCTCAGACCAGACTGCTGCCTCCTAAAATCAGGAACGACACAGGATTTCTCCCAGATGCAAGCTGCCACAAGTTGGAAGCCTGGCTACCCTTGGAGTGCCAAACACCTCCTACAAACTGACATCAGGAACCTGGGGGCTGTGTAAGACACGGTCCCTAAGTTCCTCATCTGCCTCACCACCGTCGCCAAAGACAGAGACTGAAGACTCCAAAATGATTGGGACTAAAACCTGAGACCCCGCTACAGGAGCCCTGGCCTGGCTGAGGGGGGATGTCAGCCAACCGCTGCCTGCAGGGGCGCTTCTTGGACTGATGCATCCCCGTGGAAACCGGGTGGAAACAATGGGCACGCCACGCTGGACTGATCTCGAACGGCTTTCGGACCGGTTTGTTCTGTACCTGCCCTGTACCTGTTCCCTCAGTGGACAATTGCTGTACACATGGACATTTGCTCTAAGCGGTGGAGCGCTTTGTCCTGTTTCAGCGTAGCTGCCTGTGGTCTCCCCACCTGCTGGCCACCTGCCTGTCGCTTTGCAAAGGACTATAGAGAGACCCCTCAAGATATGACCTGAATTCGATATCTCCCCACGGAAGAGGAAGACAAGTCTGTTGGTCAGCATGCACCACGAGGACTCTGTCTCTCTGTTGGTAGCTATACCCCCTCTTCTCCCTTTCTCTCTCCTTTTGCTCTTTCTCTCTCTCTTTCTCTCTTTTCCTTCTCTCTCTCCCTCTATCACGTCAAGTGCTGTGTGCACATTATAAGGTGTGCAACTGTCGAGAGCAAATTGTTGTTGTTCCCTGCCTGTGTCTTTTGCGCTCCGAGATCACTCAAACCATCACGACTCCCGCCTGCATTAGCGGGTCGTGACATAAATTGGCGTCAAGGACGGGATCCTGACGGACAGAGGGGGGTTGCAGGTCGTGTATAGTCTGTAACAGGGGAAGGACGTTTCGCTTCAGCCGCACCTAGCCCGCCACCTCGAAAGGGTGAGTGCTGTCTAGAAAGCAAGGGGGGTGACTCGAATTTCCCACAAACTGTACACGCCTAGGTGAAAAGCATCCCCATACTCGAGTTGAGGGCTCTGTCTTCAGGATTTCACAAAAGATCTCTTGGTGCGAAAGACAGGACAGATTTTTTGGGTTTTTTTTGGTTTTTGGTGGTTGTTTTTTGGTTTGGTTTTTTTTTTGTGTTCGTGTGAATTAGTCTGGACTGTTTGGTGTAGTGAAGAGCCAACCGTAAGTAATTTAAGGAGTACCTCCCGAGCAGATTTTGTCTCTTCAGAGAGCCAGGGAATCCAAGGGAGGCACAGCAAGAGCTCTGCGTGTGTGTAAGTTTCACTTCCCTGTTGTGCTTTTGTTCCCTTCGCAAAACGACTGAAAAAGACAAAGCTGCATTTTATGCTCTGCTAGTAAAACATGATGCCAGGCCCTCTCCTGGAGGAGAATGGACTCAAAATAACTGGTTTAATCTAGAAAATGTAGTAGATAGAATATGTTCTTTACAACATGAGGCAAAATTTAAACTGGGCAAGAAAAAAACCATATTCTGCTCAGTTTTGGGAGCTTGTCTTACAGCAGCGATAGAAACTCATGTTAACCGGGTGTAAGGGACGGTCCCTAAGTTCCTCATCTGCCTCACGATCATCGCCAAGGACTGAAGACCCCAAAAGGGACTGGGACTAAAACCTCCCCCCCAATGCAGCAGTTCTGGCCTGACTAAGGTGGGAAGACTGCCAGCCATTGTCCACAGGTGCGCTCGTTGGACCGAGACATCCCCCTAGGAACCGGCTTGGACAATAGGACTTCACGGCAGACTGGTCTCGGGCCGGCCTGTCCTGTGCTTGCCCTATACCTGTACGTGTTCCTGAGGTGGTTATTTGCTCTAAGTGCTGGAGTGCTGCACCTGATTGACCTGATGCTGAGCTCACCTTCTGGCCAACTGCCTGTCGCTTCAGAAAGGATTATAAGAGATACCTCAAAATCGCCCGAATTTTGAGATCTCCCCACAGAAGAAGACACATCTGTTGGCAACACCGCGAGAATATCGTCTCTCCGTCGGTAGCTATACCCATTTCTCTCTCTCTCTTTTACTTTATCCCTCTCCCCTCTCTCCCTTTCTCTCTTTTCTATCACGTACTGTGCAAAAGTGCACTTAATAAAGTGTACTGCTTTTAAGCAAATTATTTTTGTCCCTTGTTATATCTTTTGCGCCTTGAAATCAAACTCGAACCATCACGATTCCCGCCTGCATTAGCGGGTCGTGACATAAATTGGCGTCACGGACAGGATCCTGAGACAGAGGGGCTGCAGGTTGTGTACAGTCTGTAACAGGGGAAGGACGTTTCGCTCCAGCCGCACCTAGGCCCGCCACCTCAAAAGGGTGAGCGGTGTCTAGAAAGCAAGGGGGGCGACTCAGATTTCCCACAAACTGTACACGCCTAGATGAAAAGCAACCCCATACTCGAGTTGAGGGCTCTGTTTTCAGGATTTCACAAAAATAGATCTCTTTGCGCAAAGGACGGGACGTTTCTTATTTTATAATTTTTATAACTTAGTTTGTAACAACCATAAAGAACACCTTTTTTTACAAGTTAAGCCCTATACACACCTAGGGTAGTGAAGGGGAACATAGTAGAAGTTTGTGTGTGTGTGTGTGTGTGTGTGTGTGTCTTTTTGAAATAGTGCCTAGTCCCTTCGCAAGATAAATGAGAATTTCGGGGCAAAAAGTAAAGAAGCATTTTATGCTTCGTTAGTAAAACATAATGCCAAGCCCTCTTCTGAAGGAGAAAGATAAGCTCAAAATAACTAGTTTAATTTAGAGAATGTAGTAGATAAGATATGCTCATTACAACATGAAGCAAAATTTAAACTGGGCAAGAATAAAACCGTACTTTACTCAGTTTTGGGAGCCTGTCTTACAGCAGCTGTAGAAGCTCGTTTTAAACGGGCAAGTAAAGAAAGTGCAATAATAGACTCCCTTCAAAACTTAGTGGAAATTTTGCAAAAACAATTAGATGAAGAAAGAAATAAAAATCATTTATTACAAGCTGCCTTGAGGGAGAAATATCTTAAGAACTCAAAGAATGATGACTCCCCAAAAGTGGCAGAAGAAGAAAAAGCTCCCCACATTAATCAAATATACCCCCAGAAAGAATTGGAATCGGTAAAAAATCGTGGGGAGGACTGTTGTCCACGCATGAGACCCCTGATCAAAACAGAATATAATTATATAAATGATGAGGACTTTGACCCACACATCACCACCAAACGAATACCATTCAGTGCTACCGCATTGGCCAAATTAAAGAAAGAATATGGCCGGCTCTCACATGAATCAGAAACAGAACATGTCTTTCAAGCGTCTCTTACTAGTGGTGATAGAATTAAGTTAAATGAACAAGAAGCAAGTAGCTATTGGGAACATGGAGTCTTCCTAACAACAGAAGATAAACTTGACACACGGTCCCTGACACAGCGTGCGGCTTTCTGGGCCGGGAGAATAAATCCTCTAGAAAGAGGAGACCCTTTAGCCATAGTCTCTAACCCTGACCGACTCCTAGAAAGTGTGCACAAAGCTGCCTGCCTGCAAATAATACATGAAAGGAAATTAGCTCCTGAATTTGTGTCTCCAATGCAATTACCTGTCCAGCTTGAAATGATGACTCTTCCAATTAGGAGACTCCCCAAAACACTTAAACCCACTTTAACTACTTTACAAAAAACCATCATAGCTTTAAGCTCTGTAAATAAGTTGGACAAATTCCTTGAAAACCCGAGTGACCGAACCGGTTCTATCGATCCAGGACAACCTCGTACACCCAGTGCACCCCTCCCTCCACAGGTCTGGGGCACTGAGCCAAAGCAATCCTTTTCACCTGTCCTGGGAAATGAGCCAAACTCACTTTCTTCTAAGCAGTCAAGTAGTAAACATTTTGTGTTAATAACAGTAGAAATTATATTGGGATTAGTGCAAGCAGAAGCTTTTACAGGTGACAATACTGTTAAAGCATTGCAAGATCGCTTTAGAACTCTTCCAAAACCACAAGAAATTCAATCTGATAACGACTTCCACTTTACTGCCAGAGACTGTACAAGACTGGGTAAAAGCTGAAAGAATCAAATAGACTTTTCACACCCCTTACTACTCTCAAGCTAACGAAATAGATAGAAGAGTAAATGGGTGCCCTATAACCACTGCTTTTCACCCAACAGCTCCAGGCATAATTCTCTCACTACAGAGACCAAATGATTCCAAGAATCCAGCACATCACCCTGGACAACCTATTTCAGTAGAGCTTTTGATGCTCTGGGAAAAGAGTATCGGACAAGTACACTCTAAATTCTAATCTTCTGCCTCTTGTTGGCAGACTCTGTTCTGTTTACTGTTTACAAGAGAACTCCGTGAGACATGAAAACTATACAACCGTGATAAGACTAGTGATACTTTTCTGCATCCTACCACAATGCTGTGGCCAAAACCCAGCTGAATGGCCGTGGTCTGAAGCCACCATCAGGTACGCTCATATTGTAAGAACATATCCCGGAGATCGCCACCCAAACCTAGCAACAGTGGTGCTGGACGACTCTGAGGTACACCGCTCAAATAAATGGGAGCGAGATCCAAGAGAGGGGATTGGAACTTTAACTAAAACAATTAGTGAAAAAATAAATATAGGATGCAGAAAAGTAGACAGGTCCTTTTATAAAAAAGTTTCCACCATTAGAATCACTAGTAATTTTCTAAAACCAGATGGGAAAAGCGATTCTCACCCCAACATTTCAGCAGAACTTTGTCCCGCAAAGAAATAGACGCGTGCCAAACAAACACCCTTAGAATTGTGTTGTCGACAAGAATATGTCGATAACCACCCCCTGAGCCTAAAAGCCGACAATGTTGTAATCATAAAAAAATGTGATAATGAGTCTGCATTTGATTGTTGGTATAATTTCACCTTAACCAAACCGACTTATGTAACATGCAGTTGGTATGAAAACCCAATTAGAAAGCTTTCTTTTAAATTCAAAATAAACACCACAACCCAACCTGTTACGACCCCTACCGCTACTCAAACACAACCACCTGTGGTTCTTAGTCCAAAAATTTATACTGTTAGATCATACATTATTAAGAAAACAGGCCAAGAGCAAATAATGTCTAATCCATCATAGTCTCTTAAAAAAGTTAAGCTACTAATGCAAAACAATGTTTCAGAAATACAGCCAGCTTGCTCACCTTTCCTACAAGCCTCCTTTGAAAGACAGACTACCTGGCTATGGAGACGTACCCCTTTGAAGAAGCGAGTGCCAAGAAATGTCACTAGTATTCTGGGGACAGGACTGGGAATTCTAAATAGTATTGATTCAGAGGTACCGATAAACAAATTGACTGCCGCAACTAGAGATGTAGCCAAATTACAACAACCACCGCAATCCTCCCTATTGGCCTTGGGAACCCATCAGCAGCTGTTATCAAATGTGGTACCGGATTGGGAGAAAATAAATGTAAACGATTCCAAATTGATAATTGATGCACTCGGTGCTACACAAACCAATGTTTCCTGGGCTCCCAGCTGCATCCAAGCTCAACTATGGATGCAGTCAGTTACTGCTTCAATTATAAGAGAAGGGGAAGAAGGTACTTTCCCTACTAAAATTCGGAAAATAATCTGAGATAGTGCCACTGATTTTAAAAGAAAATTCCAGTCCTGGTAAAAATTAGTGAATTTTACCTGTAACCCTGTTACAAATACAGCCACAGCCTTTGTGTTAACCATACATAATGCTTCAGTGCATTTGATATTTCCTATCATTGCTCTAAGATTAAACCATGACGGAGCTGTTCTCTATCCTTTAGAACATAGAGAATGAGCCCGTCAAGTTGATGGGAAATGGCAAACTGTTAACTTGGAAGCTTGCATAGCTCAAAGCCAACAAAGATTCATTTGTGATAGTAATGCAATTATAGCTCAAGATATTTGTTTGGACACAGAACAAAACATTTGTCATTTTGAAGTTCATCCTAATGAGACTCCTGAAACAGTGCTTATATACATAAGCCATGAATGTGCATGCTTAAAAACTGCTTGTGATGCTATATTTGTAGAAGATATGCTAGTAAATACCAAAAATCATTCAAATTTCTGTGTTTGCAATTTTACTAAAATTACTAAATGGGATTTCTCCTATTTAGCTCCAGTTACTTCTCACCAACTTATACAATCCAATTATACTTTGATACACAAATTATTGCCTACACCCATTAAGATAGACTTAACTTTGGTAAAGCAATTGCTGCTCCACCAAGATTTAATTGACATTTTAGAAAAAATCGAAGAAGATGAGCAAAAGACCTTGGTGACAGTCCAACATGATGTAAAAGAAATCCTTCCATCTCAGAAAGACTAATAAAGGATACTGAACGCAGGTGGTGAGATACTCTTTTCGGGTAGTCACCTACTGCTACAAGTATCCTGAACAGACCGTGTCATCCCATTGCTGTTCTTTTGATTTTAGTTTTGATTAGTTTTGTTTTGCAAACAATCCTGTATATAATAATTTGGAAAATGATAAAAAGATTGACAAGATTGACCACTGTGATGAAAGCACATAATTTGATTAGAGTTCCTTTTCCTATAGATATGCCCAAAGCCATTGACGTGAAACAAAGTAGCTTGTAACTTAAATTATAAAACTTTAGATATTGTTTAAATTAACCTTGCTTTGATTTATTGTGATTACTTGAAAATTGTAATTGTTTTAGTATTTTGACTTAATTTTGTATAACTAAAAATTGTAGTTAGTCTTAATATGTTGAGTTAATTTTGTATGCCTAATTTTGTGATTAAAACTGTAATTGCTTTTAAAATTTTGAATTAATTTTATATGTTTAAGTTTGTAATCAATTAAAAAAAAGTGTTATAACAATCATTGTGATTATTTTGTGATCAATTATGACTAATAATCCTTGTGATTATTAATTGTTTTGATTTTTTCCTCCATTCCTTTCTTTTTCCCTTTTCTCTCTTCTATTTTCCTTGAGTTGTGCTACCGACAATTGACGAGTCCTGAAGACTTCATGTCAACACTACAGATGAAGCTGTCCTGTCGACAATCGTGAGTCACGGGGCGGTGTAAGGGACGGTCCCTAAGTTCCTCATCTGCCTCACGATCATCGCCAAGGACTGAAGACCCCAAAAGGGACTGGGACTAAAACCTCCCCCCCAATGCAGCAGTTCTGGCCTGACTAAGGTGGGAAGACTGCCAGCCATTGTCCACAGGTGCGCTCGTTGGACCGAGACATCCCCCTAGGAACCGGCTTGGACAATAGGACTTCACAGCAGACTGGTCTCGGGCCGGCCTGTCCTGTGCTTGCCCTATACCTGTACGTGTTCCTGAGGTGGTTACTTGCTCTAAGTGCTGGAGTGCTGCACCTGATTGACCTGATGCTGAGCTCACCTTCTGGCCAACTGCCTGTCGCTTCAGAAAGGATTATAAGAGATACCTCAAAATCACCCGAATTTTGAGATCTCCCCACAGAAGACGACAGATCTGTTGGCAACACCGCGAGAATATCGTCTCTCCGTCGGTAGCTATACCCATTTCTCTCTCTCTCTTTTACTTTATCCCTCTCCCCTCTCTCCCTTTCTCTCTTTTCTATCGCGTACTGTGCAAAACTGCACTTAATAAAGTGTACTGCTTTTAAGCAAATTATTATTGTCCCTTGTTATATCTTTTGCGCCTTGAAATCAAACTCGAACCATCACGATTCCCGCCTGCATTAGCAGGTCGTGACACTGGGCAAGTGAAGAAAATGCAAAAATAGAATCCCTCCAAAACAGTGGAAATTTTGCAGAAATAATTAGATGAAGGAAGAAATAAAAATCACTTGTTGAGAGATGAAAATCATTTGCTATGGGCTGCCTTGAGAGAGGAGTAGTCTAAGAATTTAAAAAATTCTGACCCCCAAAGGAGACAGGGGAAAAAGAAACTGGCCACTTGAATCAAAGATACCCCCAGAAGGAATTGGAATCAGTAAAAAATTGTGGAGAGGACTGCTGTCCACGCTTACGAGCCCTGATTAAAACAGAATACGATTATATTAATGATGAGGATTTTGACCCTCGCATTGCCACTGAACAAGTGCCGTATGGTGCTGCCGAGTTGGCCGAGTTAAAGAAAGAATACGACCGGCGCTCGTGTGAATCGGACACGGAATGTGTCTTCTGGGTGTCTCTCTCGGTGGTGACCAAATTAAGCTAAATGAACAAGAAGCGGGTGGTTACGGGGGACACGGAGTCTTCTTAACGACGGGAGATAAACGTGACACACGGTCCCTGACGCAGCATGCAGCTTTCTGGGCCGGGGGAATAAATCCTTTGGGAAGAGGGGACCCTTTAGCCATAGTTTGTACCCCCAACCGACTCCTGGAAAGTGTCCACAAAGCCGCCTGCCTGCAAATGATACGTGGAAGGGAATTAATTCTGGGATTTGAATCCCCGATGCAATTACCTGTACAGCTTGAACTGATGACCCCTTTAATTCAGGGGCTCTTAGAATCCCTATTAAACCCACTGCAATCACTTTACAAAAAAACATAACGGCTTTAAGCCCTGTAGAAAGGCTGGCCGGGTTCCTTGGAAACCTGAGCGACCGAACCGGACCTACCGGTCCTGGGTTTGCTACGTATTCTGAACGGCCAGCTTTACACCCTAATCCATACGCTTGTGATCGTAAAGTTTGGACGTGGAGCCAGGTTGCCAAAGACCTCATTAATTACAGTAGAAAAGATGGATCTGTAAAAACCCTGGAGGAAAAATTGGAAAAAATAAAAGGTGTTAAGTATATTGAGGCTCCTCACAGCAAAAACTAGAGGAGGGAAGATGGATCTCTATAACCTTCAACGTTGGTTGTTATTGGGTATCAAAAAGGGGGTCCCCAGAGATGTGATGGATGGTTTACCCCTTGATAAAGTGAGTAAGGTAGACTGTATCAACTCCCTTGAGAAGTCAGGAGGTAAACACTTTGTGCTTCCAGGAGTAGAGATCATATCTGGGTCGGTCCAGGCTGGCGCTTTCAAAAGAGCTACAGGCGATAAAACTGTTAAAGCATCACAGGGATGGTTTGGAACTTTCCCAAGACCACAGGAAATTCAATCTGATAATGGCTCTCACTTTACTGCCAAAGTTGTACAGGATTGGGCAAAAGGTGGAGTAATTAAATGGACTTTTCACACCCCTTACTACCCTCGAGCTAACGGGACTGTAGGAAGGACCAGTGGTCCGTGGGAAGCTGTGAAAGGTGTGAATGATAGATAGGGGTAAATGGGTGTCCCATAACCGCTGCTTTTTGCCCGACAGCTCCGAGCATAATTCCCTCATTACGGGGACAAAGCGATTCCAAGAATCCAGCACATTACCCTGGACGACCTGTTTCGGTGGACCTCCCTACCGTAGGGGAAGTACCGCTAGTGCTAAAAACCCCTCTGAATAAACATGCATGGGTAGCCTTTGATGCTCTGGGGAAAGAGCAACAGATAAGTACTCTCTGGATTCTAATTTTCTGTCTCTTGTTGGCAGACTCCGTTGTGTTTACTTTTCACAGGACAATTCCAAGGGACATGCAGGATTAATGTTGATTATTGTTGATTATTATTGACGAAATAGTATTGAATCAGAAATACTAATGAATACATTGCTTACCGCAGCTAGAGATTTGACCAAATTACAGCCACCGATGGAGTTGTCCTTATTGGCCTTGGGAACCCATTGGTGGCTTTTATCAAACATATTACCAAATTGGGAAAAGATAAATGTGAATGTCCACAAATTGAAAATTGACATGCTTGGTGTTACTCAAAGGAACGTCATCTTGGCTTTCAGCTGCATCCGGGCTCAATTGTGGACGCAGTTACTTGCTGCCTCAATTATAAGAGAAGGCAAAGAAGGCAATTTTCCTACTGAAATTCAGAAAATAATTTGAGATAGTGCCACTGATTTTGAAAGAGAATCCCAGTCCTGGTGGAACTTTGTGCTTTTTAACTTACAACGCTATTACAAACACACACACCGCTTTTGTGTTTACCGTACATAATGCTTCAGTGCATTTGATATTCCCTATCGTTAGGATTGAACCGTGACGGAGCTGTTCTCTATCCTTTTGAGCGTAGAACACGGGCCCGTCGAATCGGTGGGAAATGTCAAACTGTTAACGTAGGATCTTGTATTGCTCGGGGACGACGAGGGTTCATTTGTGAAAGGAATGCAATCGTAGTTCAAGATACTTGTTTGGACGCAGAACAAAACATCTGTCATTTTGAAGTTCATCCTAACGAGACTCCTGAAACAGTGCTTGTGTATAAAGGCAATGGATGTGCATGCTTGAGAACTGTGTGTGATGTTATAGTTGTAGAAAATCTAGTAGCGAATACTAGAAATCGTTCCAATTTTTGTGTTTGCAATTTTACCAAAATCATCGGATGTGATTTTTCTTATTTGGCTCCAGTTACCTCTCACCATGTTATACAATCCAATTACACACTGATACACAAACTATTGCCTACCCCCTTTGGAATGAACCTTACTTTGGTGAAGCAATGGCTGCTTCACCAGGATTTAATTCAAATCTTAGCAAAGATCAAGGAAAATGGGCAGAAAACCTTGGTAACTGTTCATCGCAATGTGAAAGAAATCCATCGTGTCTTAAAAAGGGTAAGAAAGGATGCTGAACACAGGTGGTGGGATACTCTTTCTGGGTGGTCACCTACTGCTACAAGTGTTCTGAACAAATTCTGTCATCCCATTATTGGTCTTTGGATTTTGGTTACAATTTGTTTTGTTTTATTAGCAAATTTATACATTATGATTTAGAGAATGATGAAATGATTAAAAAGATTGATGCGCACAATTTGATCGGTGTCCCTTTCCCTGTAGCCGTGCCCAGAGCCATTGACATAAGACAGAGCCGTTAGTAGCATGAATTATAAAAACTTTGGATATGTTTTAAATTAATTTTAGGTTTTGATTTGTTTTGATTATTTGAAAAATTATTTTGTGATTAATATTGAGCATAATTGTACTTAAGGTTTTGAATCAATTTCTGTATTTTTGATCTTGTGATTTGTCATAATCATTTGAAATATTGTTTGAAGGAAATAGTTTAAATAATCATTGTGATTAATTATTGGTACAAATTGTTTTGGTTATCTCCTATCTTTTTTCCTGTTGTTTTTCTCTCTCTTGTTTCTGTCTCTGCCTTTCCTGGGTTATGCTACCAACATGGATGAGTCCTGAAGACTTTGCCGCAACACTACAGAACCTTGCTGATGGAGCTTTCTTGTCAACAATTATGAATCAAAGGGTGGTGTAAGAGACGGTCCCTAAGTTCCTCATCTGCCTCACCACCGTCGCCAAAGACAAAGACTGAAGACTCCAAAAGGACGGCGACTAAAACCTGAGACCCCGCTACAGGAGCCCTGGCCTGGCTGAGGGGGGATGTCAGCCGACCGCTGCCTGCAGGGGCGCTTCTTGGACTGAGGCATCCCCGTGGGAACCCGGTGGAAACAATGGGCACGCCACGCTGGACTGATCTCGAACGGCTTTCGGACCGGTTTGTTCTGTACCTGCCCTGTACCTGTTCCCTCAGTGGACAATTGCTGTACACATGGACATTTGCTCTAAGCGGTGGAGCGCTTTGTCCTGTTTCAGCGTAGCTGCCGGTGGTCTCCCCGCCTTCTGGCCACCTGCCTGTCGCTTCGCAAAGGACTATAAAGAGACCCCTCAAGATATGACCCGAATTTGATATCTCCCGACGGAAGAGTAAGACAAGTCTGTTGGTCAGCATGCACCACGAGGACTCTGTCTCTCCATTGGTACCTATATCCCCTCTTTCTCTCTCTTTTTTCCTCTCTTTATCTCTCTCTCTTTCTCTCTTTTCCTTCTCTCTCTCCCGCTATCGCAAATAGTGATGTGTGCACTTAACAAAGTGTACTGTTGTTGAGAGCAGATTGTTGTTGTCCCCTGCTGTGTCTTTTGCACTCTGAGATCACTCGAACCATCGTGACTCCTGCCTGCATTAGCGAGCTGTGACAGGCTGAGTTTGGTTTCCCATGGAAAAAGGGCCACTGTTGATGTCTAATGCCCCACGCCTGCCACTGGGCTTCTGCCTGCTGAAATTCCACTAAAATTCTGAACGGATGAGGACTTCTCCCAGATGCGAGCTGCCGCGAGTTGGAAGCCTGGCTGCCCTTGGAGTGCCGAACGGCTCCTACAAACTGACATCGGGAATCTGGGGGCCGAGTTTGGTTTCCCATGGAAAAGGGCCACCGTTTGTGCTTAAAGCCCCATTGCTAGCACTGCGCTTTCACCCGGTAAATCTACAAATGCTGCAGGATTTCTCCCAGATGCAAGCTGCCACAAGTTATAATCCTGGTTACATAGAAACCCAAAATCTATTTCTATTACTAACATTGAAAAAAAATCTCAAATTTTAACTGCAATAAAACCTAAGAAAACCCTATTAAAAATAAAATCTAAAAATCCCATTTCAACTTACCCAAAACCCCAACCGTTCCAAAGCAATATTTTTTTAGTGCCGAAAAACCTCAAACATTTAAAATAACTACTACGAAAATGCCCTCTATCGACCGTGCCACCAATATCATATAAAACAAATAAATTATTCTCTTCATACAGCACACACTTATAAAAATATGTAAATCTCTCTGAAATCTGGACAATAATTACAAATTAGCCCAAAAATAAAAACTTTAATCTCATTAACAAAACACTCCAAAACAAACACAACCTAAAAAATGTCACCGTACAACCAACTACCAGCAAACAAACCGCTCTACAATCTTCTCACTAACAGTTCTTATCACATCATAAAAATGGAACAAAAATAAAAAACAACCATATAGAATTCCACACAACAAATCACAAAAACTAGCAAAAAAGATAAACCAAATTACTAAACTCAAAACTGTACCATTAACTGTAACCATGACTAAAGAAAAAGAATCAAAGCTCTATCTCTACACTAACTCAAAAATAATAACCAATGCTCTATAAAATTCACTTAAAAAAACCAAACTAATGACCAACATGTAAAAATATAAACTACTGAAATAGAGACATCACTACCCAAAAAACCTACCCAAAATACCCTACCATATCAATAGCCACGTTGCCAAAAATAAAACTAACTAAAAACACCGAGACAACAAACAAATCAAACCACAAAAATAAAAATATCACAAATAAACTTAAATTACCAACACCAAATATTATTCCTCAAATCATCAGAACAAAAACACCACCGATATATACACACAAAATCAAAAGATCACTTTAACCATAAACAGTACCTTCCAAATTATCCATAAAGAAAAAATATAAGTTGCAATCAAAGAAGCCAAATAAATAAACCCCTGTAACATAATAAGCAACAATCCAATTATAAATATCAGGAAACCTTCACAGATTAACTACATCACACTTCTTCAAACCCACCAAAACAAACACTACATAGGCACCATGAAAAAAGCCACCACCTAATAAATAAAAACCTCCCCTATACCTCCTGGTGCAGCCAATTACACCATCGTAAACCTCAGAAAACACCGCCTTTCAAAATACAATACTCCACCAAAAAAAATAATCAACAACAAAACTCAATTTGAAAACAACCGGATCAGTATGTAGGCTAAGAAACGTAACATTAAATAGACCATACCCCTTATCGTACACCAGCTACAAACAAAATAAAACTGTACTAGAAGTTATTAAAAACCACCTGAAAACCACTAAACAGAGAAAAAGTTAAAAAATTAAAGTTCTTTTCTTCTCACAACCCCCATTTCTTTTTTCTGGGGGGGTGAGGGAGGAATTAGCAAAATGAAGTTAAAAACAGAAAGTAGAAAAAATTCCCCTAACAAACCCACACTGGCTTACCTGCCTGCTGCTGCCCAGCACAAAAGTTTGTCCCTTGGCACCTCCTTTAAGCAATGCTCCACATCCAAGTTCATCCATGTGCTCCTCCAGGCCCAAATTCCTTCTGTGGGATGCCCTCACCCCCGGGAGCCCAGCACAAACCCCACTCCTCCAGCAGCTCCATGCAGAAGTGAGCTGACGGAAAACCTCTTACAGCAGCCCTGTTGCTTCATCATCCTAACAGCTCATACCTGGTGAGCTGTCCTGTCCCCTCATCATCCTAACAGCTCACACCTGTGGGCTGCCCTGTCCCCTCATCATCAATTTTTGGGTTTTTATTTTTTTTTGCGGGGGGTGTGTTTTTGTTTTGTTTTTTTTTTTTTGAGGACACTGGGAAAGGATTCGCAGGATGAAATTGAAAAGTGAAAGGAGAAAAGTCCCCCCTACAAACCCATACCGGCTCACCTCCTGCTTCCAAGCACAAAGGTTTGTCCCTCAGCACCTACTTTAAGAACTGCTGCACGTAGAAGCACTCCCTCGGACCTCCCCAGCCCTCTGCTCCAGCAGCTCCAGGGTGAAGAGAGCCCAGGCTCCCCTCTTCAAGTAACCCCGCCCCTGGCAGGAGTCACGCCCTCATCATCCTAACAGCTCACACCTGTGAGCTGCCCTGCCCCCTCATAATCCTAACAGCTCACACCTGTGGGCTGCCCTGCCCCCTCATCATCCTAACAGCTCACACCTGTGAGCTGCCCTGCCCCCTCATCACCTAACAGCTCACACCTGTGGGCTGCCCTGCCTCCTCATCATCCTAACAGCTCACACCTGTGGGCTGCCCTGCCACCTCATCATCCTAACAGCTCACACCTGTGGGCTGCCCTGTCCCCTCATCATCCTAACAGCTCACACCTGTGGGCTGCCCTGTCCCTCATCAACCTAACAGCTCACACCTGTGGGCTGCCCTGCCCCCTCATCATCTTAACAGCTCACACCTGTGAGCTGCCCTGCCCCTCATGATCCTAACAGCTCACACCTGTGAGCTGCCCTGCCCCCTCATCATCCTAACAGCTCACACCTGTGGACTGCCCTGTCCCTCATCATCCTAACAGCTCACACCTGTGGGCTGCCCTGTCCCTCATCAACCTAACAGCTCACACCTGTGGGCTGCCCTGTCCCCTGCTCATCCTAACAGCTCACACCTGTGAGATGCCCTGCCCCCTCATCATCAATTTTTACTTTTTTTTTTTCTTTTGTTTTGTTTTGTTTTTTTTTGAGGACACTGGGAAAGGATTAGCAGGATGAAATTGAAAAGTGAAAGGAGAAAAGTCCCCCCTACAAACCCACACCGGCTCACCCGCTGCTTCCGAACACAAAGGTTTGTCCCTCAGCACCTACTTTAAGACCTGCTGCACGTAGAAGCGCTCTCTCGGACCTCCTCAGCTGTCTGCTCCAGCAGCTCCAGGCTGAAGAGAGCCCAGGCTCCCCTCTTCAAGTAACCCCGCCCCTGGCAGGAGTCACCCCCTCATCATCCTAAGAGCTCACACCTGTGAGCTGCCCTGCCCCCTCATCATCCTAACAGCTCACACCTGTGGGCTGCCCTGTCCCCTCATCATCTTAACAGCTCACACCTGTGGGCTGCCCTGCCCCCTCATCATCCTAACAGCTCACACCTGTGAGCTGCCCTGCCCCCTCATCATCCTAACAGCACACACCTGAGAGCTGCCCTGTCCCCTCATCATCAATTTTTGTTTTTTTATTTTTTTGGGGGGCGGGTTTTTTTTTTGTTTTTTTTTTTAAGGACACTGGGAAAGGATTCGCAGGATGAAATTGAAAAGTGAAAGGAGAAAAGTCCCCCCTACAAACCCACACCGGCTCACCTGCTGCTTCCGAGCACAAAGGTTTGTCCCTCAGCACCTACTTTAAGAACTGCTGCACGTAGAAGCGCTCTCTCGGACCTCCTCAGCCCTCTGCTCCAGCAGCTCCAGGCTGAAGAGAGCCCAGGCTCCCCTCTTCAAGTAACCCTGCCCCTGGCAGAAGTCACCCCCTCATCATCCTAACAGCTCACACCTGTGAGCTGCCCTGTCCCCTCATCATCCTAACAGCTCACACCTGTGGGCTGCCCTGTCCCCTCATCATCCTAACAGCTCATACCTGTAGGCTGCCCTGTCCCCTCATCATCCTAACAGCTCACACCTGTAGGCTGCCCTGTCCCTCATCATCCTAACAGCTCACACCTGTGAGCTGCCCTGCCCCCTCATCATCCTAACAGCTCACACCTGTGGGCTGCCCTGCCCTCTCATCATCCTAACAGCTCACACCTCTGGGCTGCCCTGTCCCCTCATCATCACTTTTTAGTTTTGTTTTGTTTTTTTTTTGAGGACACTGGGAAAGGATTAGCAGGATGAAATTGAAAAGTGAAAGGAGAAAAGTCCCCCCTACAAACCCACACCGGCTCACCTGCTGCTTCCGAGCACAAAGGTTTGTCCCTCAGCACCTCCTTTAAGGACTGCTGCACTTACAAGCGCTCTCTTGGACCTCCTCAACCCTTTGCTCCAACAGCTCCAGGCTGAAGAGAGCCCAGGCTCCCCACTTCAAGCAGCCCCGCCCCTGGCAGGAGCCACACCCTCATCATCCTAACAGCTCACACCTGTGAGCTGCCTCGCTCCCTCATCATCCTAACAGCTCCCACCTGTGGGCTGGCCTGTCCCCTCATTATCCTAACAGCTCACACCTGTGGGCTGCCCTGCCCCCTCATCATCTTAACAGCTCCCACCTGTGGGCTGCCCTGTCCCTCATCAACCTAACAGCTCACACCTGTGGGCTGCCCTGTCCCCTCATCATCCTAACAGCTCATACCTGTGGGCGGCCCTGTCTGCTCATCATCCTTTACAGGTCACACCTGTGGCTCTGCCACTCTCAGTGTGAGGGCAGGGCAGGGGCAGAGGGGATTTGCTACTCATTCCCTGCACACTTCCTGCTCTGCAGCTGAGACACTGCAGCAGCAGGCTTTCTTTCTTATGGATAAGGACCCCTCTTCTCCTGCAGGTGCTGAAGGCTGGAATTGAGATTTTGCCTCTAACATCCCACATGCCTGAGGTTCATAACTCCTACGGAAATTCCCCAGCAATCATTAGCCTTCATTTACAATTTTGCTTTTGGAATCACTACTAACTTGTCTTTCTGTGGAGGTGTTTCAAACATTCGTAGAGAGTTCAGGAGCTGGGTTGGCTTGTTTCTGATTTAACTGACCAGCCCAGGCTAAATCCAAATGCCCAGGATGACAGGGAAACATGGAGACAGTTTATAAATACTCCCCTTCCTTGCAATTCAGCCCTTTTTTGCACATCCCCAGAGCACATTAATTCCATCCTGTCTTCCCTACAACACCTCTCCAGCACAAATACCACTTCTCAGACACAAACCCAACAGAAATGTACTACAAGGTGCAGCCGGGGTGTGGCCAGGGCTTGGCAGGGGCCAGGCGGAAGGGGCCGTGGCTGGGAGAGGAGTTTGCCTCAGAATCCCAAGGCCTTTTTGTGGGGTGGGGTTGGGAGGCAAAGGTGGTTTTAATTTGGTTTGGTTTTGACCTTTTTTGGTGCTGAATATTGGGGAGGGGAGGGGAGGGGTGGGGATGAGGGTGTATTCTGTGTCAGTTTTCCATTTTGCTCAGATGGAGTGTGGGGGTTTTCGCTCCATGCTGGAAAACTGTCTTGAGAAGCTCCTCTATAAATCAGTTTTGATGAGGCTTGGTTTTTTTACAGGTGAGAGGGGAACATGTAACATGTACTCTAAGGGTGTGTTCTTTGGGAAAGCACAGAGACATTCCTGCCTTTGTTTCTCCCCCTTAAATCTTTTGTATTGGATGGCTGGGGGCTGAGACTGAAGATTTTAATTAGCCTTTAACTTGGAAAGAACATGGAATGAGGAAACAGCTTTTTAAAATTTGTCTTCTTGACTAATTTATGAAGTAACTTCAATAATAAAATGTCTATGGCAGACCCCATCAAGTTTTGAAGAACTACTTCTTTGAAGTGGAGACAGCTTTTGAGTGATGTGAATTATTTCTGCTAGCTTAAGCTTTCCTTTTCAAGGCATTTAGGTAGCCTCAGCCCCGGCGTTGAACAATGGTGCCTGAGGGAAAAGGAAGCAGGGACAGAGGGGTTGAAAAAGGCGTGTGAGACTTGCCTTACATGTCCCTAGTCTGGGAAGGTACTGAACATCAAATGAAACTCAGGACACCTGGGGTTCAGTTGCTTTTGGGTTTGTGATCTGTTTTGGGGCTTTTATCACTGGGGCAAAGAATATTTAACTTTCCTTGCCTGGAGGAGCTGTTTTCCTTGTCTTGCCTTTGTCATGAGGTGTGACAGTTTTGCACCCAAAACTGTGTGTACTGTGTCCAGTGTTTGGTGCTTTTGCCTGTGGTCTGGCATTGCCAGGGGTGGGGCTTCTTTTAGGAAAGCAGCTCCTTCAGGATGTGCTTCCTTGAGCTGGATGTCTGGGAGAGGTGTTGGAATGGCAGTCGCAGTAGTTTTTCATGGTTTCCAGGCTCTTTCACCCAGTTCATTCCAGTCCATTTCAGAATGTGATGCAGAGCAGAATGACTGCAGTTCAACTGTAAGTACAGTTCAGCCAGAATGGGTGCATGAACTTCAGCATCAGAGGTGTAAATGCTTGGGCATCTGTGAGTTTGCTGGAACCGGTGAAGTCCCAAGACCTGAACAACAGGCCCTGAGCTCAAGTTGACCTTGAGATGAAAGTTTAAACCAGATGTTGTGTTTGTATCCCCTCAGTAGTGAAAGAACCAGGTTCATGAGTGTTCTGCACTAGGTCGCTGCTCATTAGTGAAACATGGCTTGACCTTTCCATGTTTAGATGTCACTGTTGGACACGAAAGAAAGACACGGAATTGTGATTCAGAAGGCTGATGCTCTAAAAAGGGGCTGCTTTATTCTCAGAACCTATTTTTATACCCTTTTACAATGTGCCCACCTAAGAGGTGGGATCCTTTGAACCATTGGTCACACCAAGGGTCAACAAGCCAAGTGCCTCCTTAGGAGAGAAATGTGAAAAATAAGATAGTTTAAAAAGTATGACCTTGTTTACCAGTTTTGCTACCTGGGAAAGAACTTCAGAGAACCTAAACACAACAAGCAGCGACTACATTTAGAGGCCAGGCAGGGCCCTGAAATCAGTCCTGTGGCCTTGCTGGGAGGTGCAGGGGCAAAGGCAGCCCCTTTGATGGGGCCTAGGGGGTCACATCTTGGACATCCCTGTCTCCAAAGCTGACTAAAAAGTCCCTCCCAGTGACCCCCGACCTGTGGGAGTCCAGAGTGTTCCTCTGGAAACAGAAACCAGTACAGGGGGGTTTAAAACCTGTACAGGGGGGTCTGAGATTTGTGCAGTGGGGTTGCAGACCCTGGCATGGACCCCAGGCAGGCAAGGGTCTCGATTATAGTCCATGGGAAAAATTACCAACACTATGGGATGAATTGCAAGCCCTCAAAGCTAGTAGAAAGTATTAATAGTTTCACATTAGGGGTTTTAAGATAAGAATGACCAGAGACAAGATGGAGGATTCTGGGCGTTACTCTAGAGTCTTCTCCCTCTTCGTCTCCATTTTGTGCAGTGGTGATAACATGAAGTAGATTTAGAGGGATTGGGTCAAAGTAGAAAACACCTGTTTAGTGTCAAGTGCATGCATTGGGTCACAATTGTAAATAATGTACATGCAATTATCTGTATATAAGATGACGAGCTGGGAGCAGGCGGGCAGTCGTCACCTGTTGCCCGTGCTGTCCAGACCTTGGCAGAGCTCAGGGAAAAGTATAGAGATAAGATAAAATAAACAAGGAGAGAAACCTTGAAAAAGAACATCTGAAGACTCCTCGTTTTTTCTGTGGGTGGCTCAGGGCTTTCCGAAGGACGACCACCCTCATTCTCGGGCAAGCAGAGACCCCGAGAACTGGCGTCCCTGGGTGGGCGTCGCCCAGGGAAGTCCTTCGTCCAGAAGAGTCCTCAGAAGCCAGCAAGAAGCCCCCAGAAGCCGAGGAGCCGAATTGCCATCATCTGAACTGAAGACCAGAGAAGGAAGAAAAGGACGAGAGCAGCTGATCTCAGGTTTGTCTCAGACAGACGGATTTCCAAGGGCCCTGGAGTTCGTCATCCTGTCAAATGCTGGTCGGTGATTGGGAACCTCCGAGCTGAACCGGAAAGCACCTGCACTTTGGTTCTTTCAGTGGTAAGACCAGTTGAGATACAAGATCACACGATGGGGGGAATTATGTCCCTGTCCCAGGAGCAGCTCAGCTTGCTGTCTGCCTTGCAGGGGATTGTTTCAGCTCACCCTGCGGGTCTCACAGAAAAAGAGCTCCATTCGTTACTGCTCTGGGTGAGATGTAATTAACCTTTCTGTGAGACAACAGTGTTATTTGAACCGGGGTTTTGGCAAGAGGCAAACAGGGAATTATATCATCAGGCGACTCAAAAGGACAAGATAGCTTTGAAACTCGTGACGGCTGCGAGAGTTATGTTAAAAGCAGTCACAGGGCGAAGCATAGGAATTCCTTTCCCTGACCCACCGCGGGGGGAGGGGGATGAACAAGGTGACTCCTCTGCTAGTCGGTTACTAGCGGAGACAGGTGTTGGCCATCACCCAGCGGTTAAAGGGTCTCCTGCAGGAGACAGATTAGAGATGACAGCTTGTCTCAGAAGCAGCGGGGGATCAGCAGCTTTCCACACAAGGGAACAAAGGCATTGAGTTAGACGATTTCCCAAAATTTGTCCCGGGGAACTTAAAGCTTTTAATACACCCCAGTGAGGAGGAAGATCAGGACATGCTCTCTTTCGAGGCATGCCCTGCGGAGGCAGGAGACGCACCCCAGGAGGGGGGATGGTAGAGTCAAGAGTCTAGCCCACCAAGGAGCCCGTTCACCCCCCCTTCGACGCCGCGCAACAGCCCTCCAGTGCTTCCCCTTTCCTCAAAAATAGTGGGGCGGGGGAGGGAAATGGCAAGCGACGGGCTGGGGATGCGCGGGGCGGTGGAGGAAGGTGGGGTTCCGTGGAAACCGCGCGGGCAGGAACGCGTTTGGGACGGCTTGGGGGACGTGCTGAGCCAGGGCACAGCGGAGTGCACGGAAACTGGGACAATGGCGGCAGGGTCGGCGTTAGCGGCTCGTCACGTGGGAATGACGCAAGCTACGGGGAGCAGCGCGGGTGAGGGTGCGTCTGCTTCGCTGAACGTGAGCTCAGGTCCATTGGGGCGGAGTCCGGGCAGAGGTGACATGCGGGATGGGGCGGCTCCGGGGGCGGTGGCTCCGGGAGCAGAGGCTCCGGGGGGAGGAGCGGCAGAGGCTGCCCCCCCCAGGAACTGAAGAAGCACAGGCAAGGCCAGGGCGTTGCCAGGGCAGAGCGATCCATCGAGGATCCACCCTCGGAGAGGAGGATCTGTGGGCGCTGGCCAAACAAGCAAAAAGCTTGGCCGCAGCTTTCAAAAGTATAGGCCACCGTGCTCTCAGTGTTGCTGCTGCCTCTGAAAGCGTGGGTGCGAAACGAAAAGTAAAGGTTAGAAATGAAGAAAAGGTAGAAAAGAAATCAGAGACAGAAAGTACTTTTGAGTTGTTAGCAGGAATGTTGGGGTTAGACACGGAGGGTCTGCTGCATGAGGCGACATCGCCATCTGCTGCCTGGAACAAAAACTACAGCAACAACCAGGACAGTCGCCGCTGATCAGTGGGGCGACTGCGCTATCTCGTGGTCGGAGGGAAAAACTACAGAACCACAATGAAAGTCACCGGGGACCAGTGGAGCGACAGCGCCATCTGGAGCCTGGAGCGAAGAACTACAGCAGCCACCACGACAGTCGCTGCTGAGCAGTGGGCCGATTGCACCATCTCGTGGTCGGAGGGAAAAACTACAGCAACCGCAATGCAAGGACCCAGGGACCAGTACAGCGACATCGCCATCTGGTGCCTGGAGCGAAGAACTACAGCAGCCATCACGACAGTTGCCGCTGATCAGTGCGGCGAATCCGCCATCTTGTGGTTAGAAGAAAAAAATTGAGCAACATCAACGAAAGTTGCCGATGACCAGTGGAGCAACATCGCCACCTGGTGCATGGAGCCAAGAATTAAAGCAGCCACCACAACAGTCGCTGCTGATGAGTGGGGCGACTGCACCACCTCGTGGTTAGAGGGAGAAAATACAGCAGCCTCAAAAGAAGTCGCCAGTGACCAGTGGAGCGACAGCGCCATCTGGTTTGTGGAGCAAAGAACTACAGCAGCCTCCACGACAGTCCCCACTAATCAGTGGCGTGACTGCGCCATCTCGTGGTTGGAGGGAAAAACTACAGCAACCCCAAAAAAAGTTGCCAGTGACCAGTGGAGCGACATCGCCATCTGGTGCCTGGAGCCAAGAACTACAGCAG
Organism: Phylloscopus trochilus trochilus; assembly: GCA_016584745.2. Classification (NCBI taxonomy): domain Eukaryota; kingdom Metazoa; phylum Chordata; class Aves; order Passeriformes; family Phylloscopidae; genus Phylloscopus; species Phylloscopus trochilus. The sequence goes on along the minus strand of WQNJ02000049.1, from coordinate 1,659,741 downwards.
CCACCACGATAGTCGCCGCTGATCAGTGGGGCGACCGCGCCATCTCGTGGTTGGAGGGAAAAACTACAGCAACCGCAACGCAAGTCGCCAGGGACCAGTGGAGCGACAGCGCCGTCTGGTGCCTGGAGCGAAGAACTACAGCAGCCACCACGACAGTCGCCGCTGACCAGTGGGGCGAGTGCGCCATCTCGTGGTTGGAGAGAAAAACTACAGCAACCTCAATGAAAGTCGCGAGTGACCAGTGGAGCGACAACGCCATCTGGTTCGTGGAGCGAAGAACTACAGCAGCCACCACAACAGTCGCTGCTGGTCAGAGGGGCGACTGTGCCATCTCGTGGTCGGAGGGAAACACTACAGCGACCGCAACCAAAGTTGCCGGGGACCAGTGGAGCGACAGCGGCATTAGGTGCCTGGAGCGAAGAACTACAGCAGCCACCACGACAGACGACGCTGATCAGTGGGGTTACTGCGCCATCTCGTGGTTGGAGGGAAAAACTACAGCAACCGCAACGCAAGTCGCCAGGGACCAGTAGAACGACATCGCCATCTGGTGCCTGGAGTGAAGAACTACAGCACCCACCACGACAGTCGCTGCTGAGCAGTGGGGCGACTGCGCCATCTCGTAGTTAAAGGGAAAAACTACAGCAACCGCTACGAAAGTTGCCAGGGACTAGTGTAGCGACATCGCCACCTGGTGCCGGGAGCCAAGAACTACAGCAGCCACCACGATAGTTGCTGCTGAGCAGTGGTGCGAATGCGCCATCTCGTGTTTGGATGGAAAAACTACAGCAACCGCAACGAAAGTCGCCGGCAACCAATGGAGCAAAATGCAATCCGGTGCCTGGAGCGAAGAAGTACAGCAGCCACCAGGACAGTCGCCGCTCATCAGTGGGGAAACTGCACCATCTCATTTTTGGAGGGAACACCTACAGCAACGGCAACGCAAGTCACCAGGGACCACTGGGGTGACAGCACCATCCGGTGCATGGAGCGAAGAACTACAGCAGCCACCACGACAGTCGCCGCAGATCAGAGGGGCAACTGCGCCATCTCGTGGTCGGGTGGAAAAACTACAGAACCACAACAAAAGTCACCAGGGACCAGTGGAGCGACCGCGCCATCTGGAGCCTGGAGCGAAGAACTACAGCAGCCACCACGAAAGTCGTCGCTGACCAGTGGGGCGACTGTGCCATCTCATGGTTGGAGGGAAAAACTACAGCAACCGAAACAAAAGTCGCCAGTGACCAGTGGAGCGACAGCGCCATCTGGTGCCTAGAGCGAAGAACTACAGCAGCCCCCACGACAGTCGCTGCTGATCAGTGGGGTGATTGCACCATCTCGTGGTCGGAGGGAAAAACTACAGCAACCGCAATGCAAGGAACCAGGGACCAGTACAGCGACATCGCCATCTGGTGCCTAGAGAGAAGAACTACAGCAGCCACCACGACAGTTGCCGCTGATCAGTGTGGTGACTCCGCCATCTTGTGGTTAGAGGGAAAAACTACAGCAACCTATACGAAAGTTGCCGATGACCAGTGGAGCAACATCGCCACCTGGTGCACGGAGCCAAGAATTAAAGCAGCCACCACAACAGTCGCTGCTGATGAGTGGGGCGACTGCACCACCTCGTGGTTAGAGGGAGAAACTACAGTAGCCTCAAAAGAAGTCGCCAGTGACCAGTGGAGCGACAGCGCCATCTGGTTTGTGGAGCAAAGAACTACAGCAGCCTCCACGACAGTCCCCACTAAGCAGTGGCGTGACTTCGCCATCCCGTGGTTGGAGGGAAAAACTACAGCAATCGCAACGCAAGTCGCCAGGGACCAGTGGAGCGACAGCGCCGTCTGGTGCCTGGAGCGAAGAACTACCGCAGCCACCACGACAGTCGCCGCTGACCAGTGGGGCGAGTGCGCCATCTCGTGGTTGGAGGGAAAAACTACAGCAATCGCAACGCAAGTCGCCAGGGACCAGTGGAGCGACAGCGCCGTCTGGTGCCTGGAGCGAAGAACTACAGCAGCCACCACGACAGTCGCCGCTGACCAGTGTGGCGAGTGCGCCATCTCGTGGTTGGAGAGAAAAACTACAGCAACCGCAATGAAAGTCGCCAGGGATCAGTTGAGCGACAGCGCCGTCAGGTGCATAGAGCAAAAAACTACAGCAGCCGCGAGGACAGTCGCCGCTGATCAGTAAGGCGACTGCGCCATCTCCTGTTCTGAGGGAAAATCTACAGCAACCGCTATGAAAGTCGCCGGCGACCACTGGAGGAAAAGTGCCATCCGGTGCCTGGAGCGAAGAACTACAGCAGCCACCAGGACAGTCGCCGCTCATCAGTGGGGCAACTGCGCCATCTCGTGGTTAGAGGGAACACCGACAGGAACCGCAACGCAAGTCGCCAGTGACCAGTGGAGCGACAGCGCCATCGGGTGCCTGGAGCGAACACCTACAGCAGCAACCAGGACAGTCGCCGCTGATCAGTGGGGCGACTGCGCCATCTCGTGGTTGGAGGGAATAACTACAGCAACCTCAACGAAAGTCGCAAGTGACCAGTGGAGCGACAACGCCATCTGGTTCGTGGAGCGAAGAGCTACAGCAGCCACAACAACATTCGCTGCAGGTCAGAGGGGCGACCGCGCCATCTCGTGTTTGGAGGGAAAAACTACAGCAACCGCAATGCAAGTCGCCAGGGACCAGTAGAGCAACATCGCCATCTGGTGCCTGGAGTGAAGAACTACAGCAGCCGCCACGACAGTCGCCGCTGATCACTGGGGCGACTGCGCCATCTGGTGATTGGAGAGAAGAACTACAGCAGCCACCACGGCAGTCGCCGCTGACCAGTGGGGCGACTGCGCCATCTCGTGGTCGGAGGGAAAAACTACAGCAACCGCAATGCAAGGACCCAGGGACCAGTACAGCGACATCGCCATCTGGTGCCTGGAGCGAAGAACTACAGCAGCCACCACGACAGTTGCCGCTGATCAGTGCGGCGACTCCGCCATCTTGTGGTTAGAAGATAAAAATGCAGCAACATCAACGAAAGTTGCCGATGACCAGTGGAGCAACATCGCCACCTGGTGCATGGAGCCAAGAATTAAAGCAGCCACCACAACAGTCGCTGCTGATGAGTGGGGCGACTGCACCACCTCGTGGTTAGAGGGAGAAACTACAGCAGCCTCAAAAGAAGTCGCCAGTGACCAGTGGAGCGACAGCACCATCTGGTTTGTGGAGCAAAGAACTACAGCAGCCTCCACGACAGTCCCCACTAATCAGTGGCGTGACTTCGCCATCTCGTAGTTGGAGGGAAAAACTACAGCAACCCCAAAAAAAGTTGCCGGTGACCAGTGGAGCGACATCGCCATCTGGTGCCTGGAGCGAAGAACTACAGCAGCCACCACGATAGTCGCCGCTGATCAGTGGGGCGACCGCGCCATCTCGTGGTTGGAGGGAAAAACTACAGCAACCGCAACGCAAGTTACCAGGGACCAGTGGAGCGACAGTGCCGTCTGGTGCCTGGAGCGAAGAACTACAGCAGCCACCACGACAGTCGCCGCTGACCAGTGGGGCGAGTGCGCCATCTCGTGGTTGGAGGGAAAAACTACAGCAACCTCAATGAAAGTCGCGAGTGACCAGTGGAGCGACAACGCCATCTGGTTCGTGGAGCGAAGAACTACAGCAGCCACCACAACAGTCGCTGCTGGTCAGAGGGGCGACTGTGCCATCTCGTGGTCGGAGGGGAACACTACAGCGACCGCAACCAAAGTTGCCGGGGACCAGTGGAGCGACAGCGGCATTAGGTGCCTGGAGCGAAGAACTACAGCAGCCACCAGGACAGACGATGCTGATCAGTGGGGTTACTGCACCATCTCGTGGTTGGAGGGAAAAACTACAGCAACCGAAACAAAAGTCGCCAGTGACCAGTGGAGCGACAGCGCCATCTGGAGCCTGGAGCGAAGAACTACAGCAGCCACCACGAAAGTCGTCGCTGACCAGTGGGGCGACTGTGCCATCTCATGGTTGGAGGGAAAAACTACAGCAACCGAAACAAAAGTCGCCAGTGACCAGTGGAGCGACAGCGCCATCTGGTGCCTAGAGCGAAGAACTACAGCAGCCCCCACGACAGTCGCTGCTGATCAGTGGGGCGATTGCACCATCTCGTGTTTGGAGGGAAAACTACAGCAACCGCAATGCAAGGAACCAGGGACCAGTACAGCGACATCGCCATCTGGTGCCTAGAGAGAAGAACTACAGCAGCCACCACGACAGTTGGCGCTGATCAGTGTGGTGACTCCGCCATCTTGTGGTTAGAGGGAAAAACTACAGCAACCTCAACGAAAGTTGCCGATGACCAGTGGAGCAACATCGCCACCTGGTGCATGGAGCCAAGAATTAAAGCAGCCACCACAACAGTCGCTGCTGATGAGTGGGGTGACTGCACCACCTCGTGGTTAGAGGGAGAAACTACAGCAGCCTCAAAAGAAGTCGCCAGTGACCAGTGCAGCGACAGTGCCATCTGGTTTGTGGAGCAAAGAACTGCAGCAGCCTCCACGACAGTCCCCACTAATCAGTGGCGTGACTTCGCCATCTCGTGGTTGGAGGGAAAAACTACAGCAACCCCAAAAAAAGTTGCCGGTGACCAGTGGAGCGACATCGCCATATGGTGCCTGGAGCGAAGAACTACAGCAGCCACCACGACAGACGACGCTGATCAGTGGGGTTACTGCGCCATCTCGTGGTTGGAGGGAAAAACTACAGCAACCGCAACGCAAGTCGCCAGGGACCAGTAGAACGACATCGCCATCTTGTGCCTGGAGCGAAGAACTACAGCACCCACCACGACAGTCGCTGCTGAGCAGTGGGGCGACTGCGCCATCTCGTAGTTAAAGGGAAAAACTACAGCAACCGCTACGAAAGTTGCCAGGGACTAGTGTAGCGACATCGCCACCTGGTGCCTGGAGCCAAGAACGATAGCAGCCACCACGATAGTCGCTGCTGAGCAGTGGGGCGAATGCGCCATCTCGTGTTTGGATGGAAAAACTACAGCAACCGCAAGGAAAGTCGCCGGCAACCAATGGAGCAAAAGTGCAATCCGGTGCCTGGAGCGAAGAAGTACAGCAGCCACCAGGACAGTCGCCGCTCATCAGTGGGGAAACTGCACCATCTCATTTTTGGAGGGAACACCTACAGCAACGGCAACGCAAGTCACCAGGGACCACTGGGGTGAAAGCACCATCCGGTGCATGGAGCGAAGAACTACAGCAGCCACCACGACAGTCGCCGCAGATCAGAGGGGCGACTGCGCCATCTCGTGGTCGGGTGGAAAAACTACAGAACCACAACAAAAGTCACCAGGGACCAGTGGAGCGACCGCGCCATCTGGAGCCTGGAGCGAAGAACTACAGCAGCCACCACGAAAGTCGTCGCTGACCAGTGGGGCGACTGTGCCATCTCATGGTTGGAGGGAAAAACTTCAGCAACCGAAACAAAAGTCGCCAGTGACCAGTGGAGCGACAGCGCCATCTGGTGCCTAGAGCGAAGAACTACAGCAGCCCCCACGACAGTCGCTGCTGATCAGTGGGGCGATTGCACCATCTCGTGTTTGGAGGGAAAACTACAGCAACCGCAATGCAAGGAACCAGGGACCAGTACAGCGACATCGCCATCTGGTGCCTAGAGAGAAGAACTACAGCAGCCACCACGACAGTTGGCGCTGATCAGTGTGGTGACTCCGCCATCTTGTGGTTAGAGGGAAAAACTACAGCAACCTCAACGAAAGTTGCCGATGACCAGTGGAGCAACATCGCCACCTGGTGCATGGAGCCAAGAATTAAAGCAGCCACCACAACAGTCGCTGCTGATGAGTGGGGTGACTGCACCACCTCGTGGTTAGAGGGAGAAACTACAGCAGCCTCAAAAGAAGTCGCCAGTGACCAGTGCAGCGACAGTGCCATCTGGTTTGTGGAGCAAAGAACTACAGCAGCCTCCACGACAGTCCCCACTAATCAGTGGCGTGACTTCGCCATCCCGTGGTTGGAGGGAAAAACTACAGGAACCCCAAAAAAAGTTGCCGGTGACCAGTGGAGCGACATCGCCATCTGGTGCCTGGAGCGAAGAACTACAGCAGCCACCACGATAGTTGCCGCTGATCAGTGGGGCGACCGCGCCATCTCGTGGTTGGAGGGAAAAACTACAGCAATCGCAACGCAAGTCGCCAGGGACCAGTGGAGCGACAGCGCCGTCTGGTGCCTGGAGCGAAGAACTACAGCAGCCACCACGACAGTCGCCGCTGACCAGTGGGGCGAGTGCGCCATCTCGTGGTTGGAGAGAAAAACTACAGCAACCGCAACGCAAGTTACCAGGGACCAGTGGAGCGACAGCGCCGTCTGGTGCCTGGAGCGAGGAACTACAGCAGCCACCACGACAGTCGCCGCTGACCAGTGGGGCGAGTGCGCCATCTCGTGGTTGGAGGGAAAAACTACAGCAACCTCAATGAAAGTCGCGAGTGACCAGTGGAGCGACAACGCCATCTGGTCCGTGGAGCGAAGAACTACAGCAGCCACCACAACAGTCGCTGCTGGTCAGAGGGGCGACTGTGCCATCTCGTGGTCGGAGGGGAACACTACAGCGACCGCAACCAAAGTTGCCGGGGACCAGTGGAGCGACATCGCCATCTGGTGCCTGGAGCCAAGAACTAGAGGAGCCACCACGACAGTCACCGCTGATCAGTAAGGCGACTGCGCCATCTCCTGTTCTGAGGGAAAAACTACAGCAACCCCAACGAAAGTCGCCGGCGACCACTGGAGCAACAGTGCCATCCGGTGCCTGGAGCGAAGAACTACAGCAGCCAGCAGGACAGTCGCCGCTCATCAGTGGGGCAACTGCGCCATCTCATGGTTAGAGGGAACACCTACAGCAACCGCAACGAAAGTCGCCAGGGACCAGTGGAGCGACAGCGCGATCTGGTGCCTGGAGCGAAGAACTACAGCAGCCACCACGACAGCGTCCGCTGATCAGTGTGGCGACTCCGCCATCTTGTGGTTAGAGGGAAAAACTACAGCAACCTCAACGAAAGTTTCCAGGGACCAGTGGAGCGACAGCGCCATCTGGTGCCTGGAGTGAAGGACTACAGCAGCCACTACGACAGTCGCCGCTGATCACTGGGGCGACTGCGCAATCTGGTGATTGGAGAGAAGAACTACAGCAGCCACCACGACAGTCGCCGCTGATCAGTGGAGCGACTCCGCCATCTTGTGTTTGGAGGGAAAAACTACAGCAACCGCAACGAAAGTCGCCAGGGACCAGTGGAGTGACAGCGCCATCTGGTTCGTGGAGCAAAGAACTACAGCAGCCTCCACGACAGTCCCCACTAATCAGTGGCGTGACTGCACCATCTCATGGTTGGAGGAAAAAACTACAGCAACCGCAACGCAAGGACCCAGGGACCAGTGGAACAACATCGCCATCTGGTGCCTGGAGCGAAGAACTATAGCAGCCACCACGACAGTCGCTGCTGAGCAGTGGGGCGACTGCGCCATCTCGTAGTTAAAGGGAAAAACTACAGCAACCGCAACGCAAGTCACCAGTGACCAGTGGAGCGACTGCACCACTTGGTTCCTGGAGCCAAGAAATAAAGCAGCCACCACGACAGTTGCTGCTGATGAGTGGGGCGACTGCACCATCTCGTGGTTGGAGGGAGAAACTACAGCAGCCTCAAAAGAAGTCGCCAGTGACCAGTGGAGGGACTGCGCCATCTGGTTCGTGGAGCAAAGAACTACAGCAGCCTCCACGACAGTCCCCACTAATCAGTGGCGTGACTTCGCCATCTCGTAGTTGGAGGGAAAAACTACAGCAACCGCAACAAAAGTTGCCAAAGACCAATGGAGCAACATCGCCATCTGGAGCCTGGAGCGAAGAACTACAGCAGCCACCACGACAGTCGCAGCTGACCAGTGGGGCGAGTGCGCCATCTCGTGGTTGGAGGGAAAAACTACAGCAACCGCAACGAAAGTCGCCAGGGATCAGTTGAGCGACAGCGCCGTCAGGTGCATGGAGCAAAAAACTACAGCAGCCGCAAGGACAGTCGCCGCTGATCAGTAAGGCGACTGCGCCATCTCCTGTTCTGAGGGAAAATCTACAGCAACCGCTACGAAAGTTGCCAGGGACCAGTGGAGCGACATCGCCATCTGGTGCCTGGAGCCAAGAACTAGAGGAGCCACCACGACAGTCACCGCTGATCAGTAAGGCGACTGCGCCATCTCCTGTTCTGAGGGAAAAACTACAGCAACCCCAACGAAAGTCGCCGGCGACCACTGGAGCAACAGTGCCATCCGGTGCCTGGAGCGAAGAACTACAGCAGCCACCAGGACAGTCGCCGCTCATCAGTGGGGCAACTGCGCCATCTCATGATTAGAGGGAACACCTACAGAAACCGCACCGCAAGTCGCCTGGGACCAGTGGAGCGGCAGCGCCATCTGGTTGGTGGAGCAAAGAACTACAGCAGACACCAGGACAGTGGCCGCTGATCAGTAAAGCGACTCCGGCATCGTGTGTTTGGAGGGAAAAACTACAGCAACCTCAACGAGAGTCGCCAGGGACCAGTGGAGCGACAGCGCCATCTGGTGCCAGGAGCGAAGAACTACAGCAGCCACCACGACAGTTGCCGCTGATCAGTGTGGCGACTCCGCCATCTTGTGTTGTGAGGGAAAAACTACAGCAACCTCAACGAAAGTCGCCAGGGACCAGTGGAGCGACAGCGCCATCTGGTGCCAGGAGCAAAGAACTACAGCAGCCACCACGACAGTCACTGCTGATCAGTGGGGCGACTGCTCCATCTCTTGGTCGGAGGAAAAACTACAGCAACCGCAACAAAAGTTGCCGGTGACCAGTGGAGCAACATCGCCACCTCGTGCCTGGAGCCAAGAATTAAAGCTGCCACCACGACAGTTGCTGCTGATGAGTGCGGCGACTGCACCATCTCGTGGTTGGAGGGAAAAACTACAGCAACCGCAACAAAAGTTGCCAGGGACCAGTGGAGCGATATCGCCATCTGGTGCCTGGAGCGTAGAACTACAGCAGCCGCCACGACAGTCGCCGCTGATCACTGGGGCGACTGCGCCATCTGGTGATTGGAGAGTAGAACTACAGCAGCCACCAGGACAGACGACGCTGATCAGTGGGGTGACTGCGCCATCTCGTGGTTGGAGGGAAAAACTACAGCAACCGCAACGCAAGTCGCCAGGGACCAGTGGAACGACATCGCCATCTCGTGCCTGGTGCGAAGTTGTACAGCAGCCACCACGACAGTCGCTGCTGAGCAGTGGGGCGACTGCGCCATCTCGTAGTTAAAGGGAAAAACTACAGCAACCGCAACGCAAGTCACCAGTGACCAGTGGAGCGACAGCACCACTTCGTGCCTGGAGCCAAGAACTACAGCAGCCACCACGACAGTCGCCGCTGATCACTGGGGCGACTGCGCCATCTGGTGATTGGAGAGTAGAACTAAAGCCGCCACCACGACAGTTGCTGCTGATGAGTGGGGCGACTGCACCATCTCGTGGTTGGAGGGAAAAACTACAGCAGCCTCAAAAGAAGTTGCCAGGGACCAGTGGAGCGACAGCGCCATCTGGTGCCAGGAGCGAAGAACTACAGCAGGAACCACGACCGTTGCCGCTGATCAGTGTGGCGACTCCACCATCTTGTGGTTAGAGGGAAAAACTACAGCGACCTCAACGAAAGTCGCCAGGGACTAGTGGAGCGACATCGCCATCTGGTGCCAGGAGCGAAGAACTACAGCAGCCACCACGACAGTCGCAGCTGATCAGAGGGGCGAGTGCGCCATCTCGTTTTTGGAGGGACAAACTACAGCAACCGCAACGAAAGTCCCCAGGGATCAGTGGAGCGACAGCGCCGTCAGGTGCATGGAGCAAAAAACTACAGCAGTCGTGAGGACAGTCGCTGCTGATCAGTAAGGCGACTGCGCCATCTCCTGTTCTGAGGGAAAATCTACAGCAACCGCTAGGAAAGTTGCCGGGGACCAGTGGAGCGACATCGCCATCTGGTGCCTGGAGCCAAGAACTAGAGGAGCCACCACGACAGTCACCGCTGATCAGTAAGGCGACTGCGCCATCTCCTGTTCTGAGGGAGAAACTACAGCAACCCCAACGAAAGTCGCCGGCGACCACTGGAGCAACAGTGCCATCCGGTGCCTGGAGCGAAGAACTACAGCAGCCACCAGGACAGTCGCCGCTCATCAGTGGGGCAACTGCGCCATCTCATGGTTAGAGGGAACACCTACAGAAACCGCAACGCAAGTCTCCAGGCACCTGTGGAGCGACAGCGCAATCTTGTTGGTGGAGCAAAGAACTACAGCAGACACCAGGACAGTGGCCGCTGATCAGTAAAGCGACTCCGCCATCTCGTGTTTGGAGGGAAAAACTACAGCAACCGCAACGAAAGTCGCCAGGGACCAGTGGAGCGACAGCGCGATCTGGTGCCTGGAGCGAAGAACTACAGCAGCCACCACGACAGCGTCCGCTGATCAGTGTGGCGACTCCGCCATCTTGTGGTTAGAGGGAAAAACTACAGCAACCTCAACGAAAGTTTCCAGGGACCAGTGGAGCGACAGCGCCATCTGGTGCCTGGAGTGAAGGACTACAGCAGCCACCACGACAGTCGCCGCTGATCAGTGGAGCGACTCCGCCATCTTGTGTTTGGAGGGAAAAACTACAGCAACCGCAACGAAAGTCGCCAGGGACCAGTGGAGTGACAGCGCCATCTGGTTCGTGGAGCAAAGAACTACAGCAGCCTCCACGACAGTCCCCACTAATCAGTGGCGTGACTGCACCATCTCGTGGTTGGAGGAAAAAACTACAGCAACCGCAACGCAAGGACCCAGGGACCAGTGGAACAACATCGCCATCTGGTGCCTGGAGCGAAGAACTATAGCAGCCACCACGACAGTCGCTGCTGAGCAGTGGGGCGACTGCGCCACCTCGTAGTTAAAGGGAAAAACTACAGCAACCGCAACGCAAGTCACCAGTGACCAGTGGAGCGACTGCGCCACTTGGTTCCTGGAGCCAAGAAATAAAGCAGCCACCACGACAGTTGCTGCTGATGAGTGGGGCGACTGCACCATCTCGTGGTTGGAGGGAGAAACTACAGCAGCCTCAAAAGAAGTCGCCAGTGACCAGTGGAGGGACTGCGCCATCTGGTTCGTGGAGCAAAGAACTACAGCAGCCTCCACGACAGTCCCCACTAATCAGTGGCGTGACAACGCCATCTCGAGGTTGGAGGGAAAAACTACAGCAACCGCAACAAAAGTTGCCAAAGACCAATGGAGCAACATCGCCATCTGGAGCCTGGAGCGAAGAACTACAGCAGCCACCACGACAGTCGCAGCTGACCAGTGGGGCGAGTGCGCCATCTCGTGGTTGGAGGGAAAAACTACAGCAACCGCAACGAAAGTCGCCAGGGATCAGTTGAGCGACAGCGCCGTCAGGTGCATGGAGCAAAAAACTACAGCAGCCGCAAGGACAGTCGCCGCTGATCAGTAAGGCGACTGCGCCATCTCCTGTTCTGAGGGAAAATCTACAGCAACCGCTACGAAAGTTGCCAGGGACCAGTGGAGCGACATCGCCATCTGGTGCCTGGAGCCAAGAACTAGAGGAGCCACCACAACAGTCACCGCTGATCAGTAAGGCGACTGCGCCATCTCCTGTTCTGAGGGAAAAACTACAGCAACCTCAACGAAAGTCGCCAGGGACCAGTGGAGCGACAGCGCCATCTGGTGCCAGGAGCAAAGAACTACAGCAGCCACCACGACAGTCACTGCTGATCAGTGGGGCGACTGCTCCATCTCTTGGTCGGAGGAAAAACTACAGCAACCGCAACAAAAGTTGCCGGTGACCAGTGGAGCAACATCGCCACCTCGTGCCTGGAGCCAAGAATTAAAGCTGCCACCACGACAGTTGCTGCTGATGAGTGCGGCGACTGCACCATCTCGTGGTTGGAGGGAAAAACTACAGCAACCGCAACAAAAGTTGCCAGGGACCAGTGGAGCGATATCGCCATCTGGTGCCTGGAGCGTAGAACTACAGCAGCCGCCACGACAGTCGCCGCTGATCACTGGGGCGACTGCGCCATCTGGTGATTGGAGAGTAGAACTACAGCAGCCACCAGGACAGACGACGCTGATCAGTGGGGTGACTGCGCCATCTCGTGGTTGGAGGGAAAAACTACAGCAACCGCAACGCAAGTCGCCAGGGACCAGTGGAACGACATCGCCATCTCGTGCCTGGTGCGAAGTTGTACAGCAGCCACCACGACAGTCGCTGCTGAGCAGTGGGGCGACTGCGCCATCTCGTAGTTAAAGGGAAAAACTACAGCAACCGCAACGCAAGTCACCAGTGACCAGTGGAGCGACAGCACCACTTCGTGCCTGGAGCCAAGAACTACAGCAGCCACCACGACAGTCGCCGCTGATCACTGGGGCGACTGCGCCATCTGGTGATTGGAGAGTAGAACTAAAGCCGCCACCACGACAGTTGCTGCTGATGAGTGGGGCGACTGCACCATCTCGTGGTTGGAGGGAAAAACTACAGCAGCCTCAAAAGAAGTTGCCAGGGACCAGTGGAGCGACAGCGCCATCTGGTGCCAGGAGCGAAGAACTACAGCAGGAACCACGACCGTTGCCGCTGATCAGTGTGGCGACTCCACCATCTTGTGGTTAGAGGGAAAAACTACAGCGACCTCAACGAAAGTCGCCAGGGACTAGTGGAGCGACATCGCCATCTGGTGCCAGGAGCGAAGAACTACAGCAGCCACCACGACAGTCGCAGCTGATCAGAGGGGCGAGTGCGCCATCTCGTTGTTGGAGGGACAAACTACAGCAATCGCAACGAAAGTCCCCAGGGATCAGTGGAGCGACAGCGCCGTCAGGTGCATGGAGCAAAAAACTACAGCAGTCGTGAGGACAGTCGCTGCTGATCAGTAAGGCGACTGCGCCATCTCCTGTTCTGAGGGAAAATCTACAGCAACCGCTAGGAAAGTTGCCGGGGACCAGTGGAGCGACATCGCCATCTGGTGCCTGGAGCCAAGAACTAGAGGAGCCACCACGACAGTCACCGCTGATCAGTAAGGCGACTGCGCCATCTCCTGTTCTGAGGGAGAAACTACAGCAACCCCAACGAAAGTCGCCGGCGACCACTGGAGCAACAGTGCCATCCGGTGCCTGGAGCGAAGAACTACAGCAGCCACCAGGACAGTCGCCGCTCATCAGTGGGGCAACTGCGCCATCTCATGGTTAGAGGGAACACCTACAGAAACCGCAACGCAAGTCTCCAGGCACCTGTGGAGCGACAGCGCAATCTTGTTGGTGGAGCAAAGAACTACAGCAGACACCAGGACAGTGGCCGCTGATCAGTAAAGCGACTCCGCCATCTCGTGTTTGGAGGGAAAAACTACAGCAACCGCAACGAAAGTCGCCAGGGACCAGTGGAGCGACAGCGCGATCTGGTGCCTGGAGCGAAGAACTACAGCAGCCACCACGACAGCGTCCGCTGATCAGTGTGGCGACTCCGCCATCTTGTGGTTAGAGGGAAAAACTACAGCAACCTCAACGAAAGTTTCCAGGGACCAGTGGAGCGACAGCGCCATCTGGTGCCTGGAGTGAAGGACTACAGCAGCCACCACGACAGTCGCCGCTGATCAGTGGAGCGACTCCGCCATCTTGTGTTTGGAGGGAAAAACTACAGCAACCGCAACGAAAGTCGCCAGGGACCAGTGGAGTGACAGCGCCATCTGGTTCGTGGAGCAAAGAACTACAGCAGCCTCCACGACAGTCCCCACTAATCAGTGGCGTGACTGCACCATCTCGTGGTTGGAGGAAAAAACTACAGCAACCGCAACGCAAGGACCCAGGGACCAGTGGAACAACATCGCCATCTGGTGCCTGGAGCGAAGAACTATAGCAGCCACCACGACAGTCGCTGCTGAGCAGTGGGGCGACTGCGCCATCTCGTAGTTAAAGGGAAAAACTACAGCAACCGCAACGCAAGTCACCAGTGACCAGTGGAGCGACTGCGCCACTTGGTTCCTGGAGCCAAGAAATAAAGCAGCCACCACGACAGTTGCTGCTGATGAGTGGGGCGACTGCACCATCTCGTGGTTGGAGGGAGAAACTACAGCAGCCTCAAAAGAAGTCGCCAGTGACCAGTGGAGGGACTGCGCCATCTGGTTCGTGGAGCAAAGAACTACAGCAGCCTCCACGACAGTCCCCACTAATCAGTGGCGTGACAACGCCATCTCGAGGTTGGAGGGAAAAACTACAGCAACCGCAACAAAAGTTGCCAAAGACCAATGGAGCAACATCGCCATCTGGAGCCTGGAGCGAAGAACTACAGCAGCCACCACGACAGTCGCAGCTGACCAGTGGGGCGAGTGCGCCATCTCGTGGTTGGAGGGAAAAACTACAGCAACCGCAACGAAAGTCGCCAGGGATCAGTTGAGCGACAGCGCCGTCAGGTGCATGGAGCAAAAAACTACAGCAGCCGCAAGGACAGTCGCCGCTGATCAGTAAGGCGACTGCGCCATCTCCTGTTCTGAGGGAAAATCTACAGCAACCGCTACGAAAGTTGCCAGGGACCAGTGGAGCGACATCGCCATCTGGTGCCTGGAGCCAAGAACTAGAGGAGCCACCACGACAGTCACCGCTGATCAGTAAGGCGACTGCGCCATCTCCTGTTCTGAGGGAAAAACTACAGCAACCCCAACGAAAGTCGCCGGCGACCACTGGAGCAACAGTGCCATCCGGTGCCTGGAGCGAAGAACTACAGCAGCCACCAGGACAGTCGCCGCTCATCAGTGGGGCAACTGCGCCATCTCATGATTAGAGGGAACACCTACAGAAACCGCACCGCAAGTCGCCTGGGACCAGTGGAGCGGCAGCGCCATCTGGTTGGTGGAGCAAAGAACTACAGCAGACACCAGGACAGTGGCCGCTGATCAGTAAAGCGACTCCGGCATCGTGTGTTTGGAGGGAAAAACTACAGCAACCTCAACGAGAGTCGCCAGGGACCAGTGGAGCGACAGCGCCATCTGGTGCCAGGAGCGAAGAACTACAGCAGCCACCACGACAGTTGCCGCTGATCAGTGTGGCGACTCCGCCATCTTGTGTTGTGAGGGAAAAACTACAGCAACCTCAACGAAAGTCGCCAGGGACCAGTGGAGCGACAGCGCCATCTGGTGCCAGGAGCAAAGAACTACAGCAGCCACCACGACAGTCACTGCTGATCAGTGGGGCGACTGCTCCATCTCTTGGTCGGAGGAAAAACTACAGCAACCGCAACAAAAGTTGCCGGTGACCAGTGGAGCAACATCGCCACCTCGTGCCTGGAGCCAAGAATTAAAGCTGCCACCACGACAGTTGCTGCTGATGAGTGGGGCGACTGCACCATCTCGTGGTTGGAGGGAAAAACTACAGCAACCGCAACAAAAGTTGCCAGGGACCAGTGGAGCGACATCGCCATCTGGTGCCTGGAGCGTAGAACTACAGCAGCCGCCACGACAGTCGCCGCTGAGCACTGGGGCGACTGCGCCATCTGGTGATTGGAGAGTAGAACTACAGCAGCCACCAGGACAGACGACGCTGATCAGTGGGGTGACTGCGCCATCTCGTGGTTGGAGGGAAAAACTACAGCAACCGCAACGCAAGTCGCCAGGGACCAGTGGAACGACATCGCCATCTCGTGCCTGGTGCGAAGTTGTACAGCAGCCACCACGACAGTCGCTGCTGAGCAGTGGGGCGACTGCGCCATCTCGTAGTTAAAGGGAAAAACTACAGCAACCGCAACGCAAGTCACCAGTGACCAGTGGAGCGACAGCACCACTTCGTGCCTGGAGCCAAGAACTACAGCAGCCACCACGACAGTCGCCGCTGATCACTGGGGCGACTGCGCCATCTGGTGATTGGAGAGTAGAACTAAAGCCGCCACCACGACAGTTGCTGCTGATGAGTGGGGCGACTGCACCATCTCGTGGTTGGAGGGAAAAACTACAGCAGCCTCAAAAGAAGTTGCCAGGGACCAGTGGAGCGACAGCGCCATCTGGTGCCAGGAGCGAAGAACTACAGCAGGAACCACGACCGTTGCCGCTGATCAGTGTGGCGACTCCACCATCTTGTGGTTAGAGGGAAAAACTACAGCGACCTCAACGAAAGTCGCCAGGGACTAGTGGAGCGACATCGCCATCTGGTGCCAGGAGCGAAGAACTACAGCAGCCACCACGACAGTCGCAGCTGATCAGAGGGGCGAGTGCGCCATCTCGTTGTTGGAGGGACAAACTACAGCAACCGCAACGAAAGTCCCCAGGGATCAGTGGAGCGACAGCGCCGTCAGGTGCATGGAGCAAAAAACTACAGCAGTCGTGAGGACAGTCGCTGCTGATCAGTAAGGCGACTGCGCCATCTCCTGTTCTGAGGGAAAATCTACAGCAACCGCTAGGAAAGTTGCCGGGGACCAGTGGAGCGACATCGCCATCTGGTGCCTGGAGCCAAGAACTAGAGGAGCCACCACGACAGTCACCGCTGATCAGTAAGGCGACTGCGCCATCTCCTGTTCTGAGGGAGAAACTACAGCAACCCCAACGAAAGTCGCCGGCGACCACTGGAGCAACAGTGCCATCCGGTGCCTGGAGCGAAGAACTACAGCAGCCACCAGGACAGTCGCCGCTCATCAGTGGGGCAACTGCGCCATCTCATGGTTAGAGGGAACACCTACAGAAACCGCAACGCAAGTCTCCAGGCACCTGTGGAGCGACAGCGCAATCTTGTTGGTGGAGCAAAGAACTACAGCAGACACCAGGACAGTGGCCGCTGATCAGTAAAGCGACTCCGCCATCTTGTGGTTAGAGGGAAAAACTACAGCAACCTCAACGAAAGTTTCCAGGGACCAGTGGAGCGACAGCGCCATCTGGTGCCTGGAGTGAAGGACTACAGCAGCCACCACGACAGTCGCCGCTGATCAGTGGAGCGACTCCGCCATCTTGTGTTTGGAGGGAAAAACTACAGCAACCGCAACGAAAGTCGCCAGGGACCAGTGGAGTGACAGCGCCATCTGGTTCGTGGAGCAAAGAACTACAGCAGCCTCCACGACAGTCCCCACTAATCAGTGGCGTGACTGCACCATCTCGTGGTTGGAGGAAAAAACTACAGCAACCGCAACGCAAGGACCCAGGGACCAGTGGAACAACATCGCCATCTGGTGCCTGGAGCGAAGAACTATAGCAGCCACCACGACAGTCGCTGCTGAGCAGTGGGGCGACTGCGCCATCTCGTAGTTAAAGGGAAAAACTACAGCAACCGCAACGCAAGTCACCAGTGACCAGTGGAGCGACTGCGCCACTTGGTTCCTGGAGCCAAGAAATAAAGCAGCCACCACGACAGTTGCTGCTGATGAGTGGGGCGACTGCACCATCTCGTGGTTGGAGGGAGAAACTACAGCAGCCTCAAAAGAAGTCGCCAGTGACCAGTGGAGGGACTGCGCCATCTGGTTCGTGGAGCAAAGAACTACAGCAGCCTCCACGACAGTCCCCACTAATCAGTGGCGTGACAACGCCATCTCGAGGTTGGAGGGAAAAACTACAGCAACCGCAACAAAAGTTGCCAAAGACCAATGGAGCAACATCGCCATCTGGAGCCTGGAGCGAAGAACTACAGCAGCCACCACGACAGTCGCAGCTGACCAGTGGGGCGAGTGCGCCATCTCGTGGTTGGAGGGAAAAACTACAGCAACCGCAACGAAAGTCGCCAGGGATCAGTTGAGCGACAGCGCCGTCAGGTGCATGGAGCAAAAAACTACAGCAGCCGCAAGGACAGTCGCCGCTGATCAGTAAGGCGACTGCGCCATCTCCTGTTCTGAGGGAAAATCTACAGCAACCGCTACGAAAGTTGCCAGGGACCAGTGGAGCGACATCGCCATCTGGTGCCTGGAGCCAAGAACTAGAGGAGCCACCACGACAGTCACCGCTGATCAGTAAGGCGACTGCGCCATCTCCTGTTCTGAGGGAAAAACTACAGCAACCCCAACGAAAGTCGCCGGCGACCACTGGAGCAACAGTGCCATCCGGTGCCTGGAGCGAAGAACTACAGCAGCCACCAGGACAGTCGCCGCTCATCAGTGGGGCAACTGCGCCATCTCATGATTAGAGGGAACACCTACAGAAACCGCACCGCAAGTCGCCTGGGACCAGTGGAGCGGCAGCGCCATCTGGTTGGTGGAGCAAAGAACTACAGCAGACACCAGGACAGTGGCCGCTGATCAGTAAAGCGACTCCGGCATCGTGTGTTTGGAGGGAAAAACTACAGCAACCTCAACGAGAGTCGCCAGGGACCAGTGGAGCGACAGCGCCATCTGGTGCCAGGAGCGAAGAACTACAGCAGCCACCACGACAGTTGCCGCTGATCAGTGTGGCGACTCCGCCATCTTGTGTTGTGAGGGAAAAACTACAGCAACCTCAACGAAAGTCGCCAGGGACCAGTGGAGCGACAGCGCCATCTGGTGCCAGGAGCAAAGAACTACAGCAGCCACCACGACAGTCACTGCTGATCAGTGGGGCGACTGCTCCATCTCTTGGTCGGAGGAAAAACTACAGCAACCGCAACAAAAGTTGCCGGTGACCGGTGGAGCAACATCGCCACCTCGTGCCTGGAGCCAAGAATTAAAGCTGCCACCACGACAGTTGCTGCTGATGAGTGGGGCGACTGCACCATCTCGTGGTTGGAGGGAAAAACTACAGCAACCGCAACAAAAGTTGCCAGGGACCAGTGGAGCGACATCGCCATCTGGTGCCTGGAGCGTAGAACTACAGCAGCCGCCACGACAGTCGCCGCTGAGCACTGGGGCGACTGCGCCATCTGGTGATTGGAGAGTAGAACTACAGCAGCCACCAGGACAGACGACGCTGATCAGTGGGGTGACTGCGCCATCTCGTGGTTGGAGGGAAAAACTACAGCAACCGCAACGCAAGTCGCCAGGGACCAGTGGAACGACATCGCCATCTCGTGCCTGGTGCGAAGTTGTACAGCAGCCACCACGACAGTCGCTGCTGAGCAGTGGGGCGACTGCGCCATCTCGTAGTTAAAGGGAAAAACTACAGCAACCGCAACGCAAGTCACCAGTGACCAGTGGAGCGACAGCACCACTTCGTGCCTGGAGCCAAGAACTACAGCAGCCACCACGACAGTCGCCGCTGATCACTGGGGCGACTGCGCCATCTGGTGATTGGAGAGTAGAACTAAAGCCGCCACCACGACAGTTGCTGCTGATGAGTGGGGCGACTGCACCATCTCGTGGTTGGAGGGAAAAACTACAGCAGCCTCAAAAGAAGTTGCCAGGGACCAGTGGAGCGACAGCGCCATCTGGTGCCAGGAGCGAAGAACTACAGCAGGAACCACGACCGTTGCCGCTGATCAGTGTGGCGACTCCACCATCTTGTGGTTAGAGGGAAAAACTACAGCGACCTCAACGAAAGTCGCCAGGGACTAGTGGAGCGACATCGCCATCTGGTGCCAGGAGCGAAGAACTACAGCAGCCACCACGACAGTCGCAGCTGATCAGAGGGGCGAGTGCGCCATCTCGTTGTTGGAGGGACAAACTACAGCAACCGCAACGAAAGTCCCCAGGGATCAGTGGAGCGACAGCGCCGTCAGGTGCATGGAGCAAAAAACTACAGCAGTCGTGAGGACAGTCGCTGCTGATCAGTAAGGCGACTGCGCCATCTCCTGTTCTGAGGGAAAATCTACAGCAACCGCTAGGAAAGTTGCCAGGGACCAGTGGAGCGACATCGCCATCTGGTGCCTGGAGCCAAGAACTAGAGGAGCCACCACGACAGTCACCGCTGATTAGTAAGGCGACTGCGCCATCTCCTGTTCTGAGGGAGAAACTACAGCAACCCCAACGAAAGTCGCCGGCGACCACTGGAGCAACAGTGCCATCCGGTGCCTGGAGCGAAGAACTACAGCAGCCACCAGGACAGTCGCCGCTCATCAGTGGGGCAACTGCGCCATCTCATGGTTAGAGGGAACACCTACAGAAACCGCAACGCAAGTCTCCAGGCACCTGTGGAGCGACAGCGCAATCTTGTTGGTGGAGCAAAGAACTACAGCAGACACCAGGACAGTGGCCGCTGATCAGTAAAGCGACTCCGCCATCTTGTGTTTGGAGGGAAAAACTACAGCAAACTCAACGAAAGTCGCCAGGGACCAGTGGAGCGACAGCGCGATCTGGTGCCTGGAGCGAAGAACTACAGCAGCCACCACGACAGCGTCCGCTGATCTGTGTGGCGACTCCGCCATCTTGTGGTTAGAGGGAAAAACTACAGCAACCTCAACGAAAGTTTCCAGGGACCAGTGGAGCGACAGCGCCATCTGGTGCCTGGAGTGAAGGACTACAGCAGCCACCACGACAGTCGCCGCTGATCAGTGGAGCGACTCCGCCATCTTGTGTTTGGAGGGAAAAACTACAGCAACCGCAACGAAAGTCGCCAGGGACCAGTGGAGTGACAGCGCCATCTGGTTCGTGGAGCAAAGAACTACAGCAGCCTCCACGACAGTCCCCACTAATCAGTGGCGTGACTGCACCATCTCGTGGTTGGAGGAAAAAACTACAGCAACCGCAACGCAAGGACCCAGGGACCAGTGGAACAACATCGCCATCTGGTGCCTGGAGCGAAGAACTATAGCAGCCACCACGACAGTCGCTGCTGAGCAGTGGGGCGACTGCGCCATCTCGTAGTTAAAGGGAAAAACTACAGCAACCGCAACGCAAGTCACCAGTGACCAGTGGAGCGACTGCGCCACTTGGTTCCTGGAGCCAAGAAATAAAGCAGCCACCACGACAGTTGCTGCTGATGAGTGGGGCGACTCCACCATCTCGTGGTTGGAGGGAGAAACTACAGCAGCCTCAAAAGAAGTCGCCAGTGACCAGTGGAGGGACTGCGCCATCTGGTTCGTGGAGCAAAGAACTACAGCAGCCTCCACGACAGTCCCCACTAATCAGTGGCGTGACAACGCCATCTCGAGGTTGGAGGGAAAAACTACAGCAACCGCAACAAAAGTTGCCAAAGACCAATGGAGCAACATCGCCATCTGGAGCCTGGAGCGAAGAACTACAGCAGCCACCACGACAGTCGCAGCTGACCAGTGGGGCGAGTGCGCCATCTCGTGGTTGGAGGGAAAAACTACAGCAACCGCAACGAAAGTCGCCAGGGATCAGTTGAGCGACAGCGCCGTCAGGTGCATGGAGCAAAAAACTACAGCAGCCGCAAGGACAGTCGCCGCTGATCAGTAAGGCGACTGCGCCATCTCCTGTTCTGAGGGAAAATCTACAGCAACCGCTACGAAAGTTGCCAGGGACCAGTGGAGCGACATCGCCATCTGGTGCCTGGAGCCAAGAACTAGAGGAGCCACCACAACAGTCACCGCTGATCAGTAAGGCGACTGCGCCATCTCCTGTTCTGAGGGAAAAACTACAGCAACCTCAACGAAAGTCGCCAGGGACCAGTGGAGCGACAGCGCCATCTGGTGCCAGGAGCAAAGAACTACAGCAGCCACCACGACAGTCACTGCTGATCAGTGGGGCGACTGCTCCATCTCTTGGTCGGAGGAAAAACTACAGCAACCGCAACAAAAGTTGCCGGTGACCAGTGGAGCAACATCGCCACCTCGTGCCTGGAGCCAAGAATTAAAGCTGCCACCACGACAGTTGCTGCTGATGAGTGCGGCGACTGCACCATCTCGTGGTTGGAGGGAAAAACTACAGCAACCGCAACAAAAGTTGCCAGGGACCAGTGGAGCGATATCGCCATCTGGTGCCTGGAGCGTAGAACTACAGCAGCCGCCACGACAGTCGCCGCTGATCACTGGGGCGACTGCGCCATCTGGTGATTGGAGAGTAGAACTACAGCAGCCACCAGGACAGACGACGCTGATCAGTGGGGTGACTGCGCCATCTCGTGGTTGGAGGGAAAAACTACAGCAACCGCAACGCAAGTCGCCAGGGACCAGTGGAACGACATCGCCATCTCGTGCCTGGTGCGAAGTTGTACAGCAGCCACCACGACAGTCGCTGCTGAGCAGTGGGGCGACTGCGCCATCTCGTAGTTAAAGGGAAA
This sequence comes from Phylloscopus trochilus trochilus, assembly GCA_016584745.2. NCBI lineage: Eukaryota > Metazoa > Chordata > Aves > Passeriformes > Phylloscopidae > Phylloscopus > Phylloscopus trochilus. Next base: position 1,637,586 of record WQNJ02000049.1, on the reverse strand, counting down.
AACTACAGCAACCGCAACGCAAGTCACCAGTGACCAGTGGAGCGACAGCACCACTTCGTGCCTGGAGCCAAGAACTACAGCAGCCACCACGACAGTCGCCGCTGATCACTGGGGCGACTGCGCCATCTGGTGATTGGAGAGTAGAACTAAAGCCGCCACCACGACAGTTGCTGCTGATGAGTGGGGCGACTGCACCATCTCGTGGTTGGAGGGAAAAACTACAGCAGCCTCAAAAGAAGTTGCCAGGGACCAGTGGAGCGACAGCGCCATCTGGTGCCAGGAGCGAAGAACTACAGCAGGAACCACGACCGTTGCCGCTGATCAGTGTGGCGACTCCACCATCTTGTGGTTAGAGGGAAAAACTACAGCGACCTCAACGAAAGTCGCCAGGGACTAGTGGAGCGACATCGCCATCTGGTGCCAGGAGCGAAGAACTACAGCAGCCACCACGACAGTCGCAGCTGATCAGAGGGGCGAGTGCGCCATCTCGTTGTTGGAGGGACAAACTACAGCAATCGCAACGAAAGTCCCCAGGGATCAGTGGAGCGACAGCGCCGTCAGGTGCATGGAGCAAAAAACTACAGCAGTCGTGAGGACAGTCGCTGCTGATCAGTAAGGCGACTGCGCCATCTCCTGTTCTGAGGGAAAATCTACAGCAACCGCTAGGAAAGTTGCCGGGGACCAGTGGAGCGACATCGCCATCTGGTGCCTGGAGCCAAGAACTAGAGGAGCCACCACGACAGTCACCGCTGATCAGTAAGGCGACTGCGCCATCTCCTGTTCTGAGGGAGAAACTACAGCAACCCCAACGAAAGTCGCCGGCGACCACTGGAGCAACAGTGCCATCCGGTGCCTGGAGCGAAGAACTACAGCAGCCACCAGGACAGTCGCCGCTCATCAGTGGGGCAACTGCGCCATCTCATGGTTAGAGGGAACACCTACAGAAACCGCAACGCAAGTCTCCAGGCACCTGTGGAGCGACAGCGCAATCTTGTTGGTGGAGCAAAGAACTACAGCAGACACCAGGACAGTGGCCGCTGATCAGTAAAGCGACTCCGCCATCTCGTGTTTGGAGGGAAAAACTACAGCAACCGCAACGAAAGTCGCCAGGGACCAGTGGAGCGACAGCGCGATCTGGTGCCTGGAGCGAAGAACTACAGCAGCCACCACGACAGCGTCCGCTGATCAGTGTGGCGACTCCGCCATCTTGTGGTTAGAGGGAAAAACTACAGCAACCTCAACGAAAGTTTCCAGGGACCAGTGGAGCGACAGCGCCATCTGGTGCCTGGAGTGAAGGACTACAGCAGCCACCACGACAGTCGCCGCTGATCAGTGGAGCGACTCCGCCATCTTGTGTTTGGAGGGAAAAACTACAGCAACCGCAACGAAAGTCGCCAGGGACCAGTGGAGTGACAGCGCCATCTGGTTCGTGGAGCAAAGAACTACAGCAGCCTCCACGACAGTCCCCACTAATCAGTGGCGTGACTGCACCATCTCGTGGTTGGAGGAAAAAACTACAGCAACCGCAACGCAAGGACCCAGGGACCAGTGGAACAACATCGCCATCTGGTGCCTGGAGCGAAGAACTATAGCAGCCACCACGACAGTCGCTGCTGAGCAGTGGGGCGACTGCGCCATCTCGTAGTTAAAGGGAAAAACTACAGCAACCGCAACGCAAGTCACCAGTGACCAGTGGAGCGACTGCGCCACTTGGTTCCTGGAGCCAAGAAATAAAGCAGCCACCACGACAGTTGCTGCTGATGAGTGGGGCGACTGCACCATCTCGTGGTTGGAGGGAGAAACTACAGCAGCCTCAAAAGAAGTCGCCAGTGACCAGTGGAGGGACTGCGCCATCTGGTTCGTGGAGCAAAGAACTACAGCAGCCTCCACGACAGTCCCCACTAATCAGTGGCGTGACAACGCCATCTCGAGGTTGGAGGGAAAAACTACAGCAACCGCAACAAAAGTTGCCAAAGACCAATGGAGCAACATCGCCATCTGGAGCCTGGAGCGAAGAACTACAGCAGCCACCACGACAGTCGCAGCTGACCAGTGGGGCGAGTGCGCCATCTCGTGGTTGGAGGGAAAAACTACAGCAACCGCAACGAAAGTCGCCAGGGATCAGTTGAGCGACAGCGCCGTCAGGTGCATGGAGCAAAAAACTACAGCAGCCGCAAGGACAGTCGCCGCTGATCAGTAAGGCGACTGCGCCATCTCCTGTTCTGAGGGAAAATCTACAGCAACCGCTACGAAAGTTGCCAGGGACCAGTGGAGCGACATCGCCATCTGGTGCCTGGAGCCAAGAACTAGAGGAGCCACCACGACAGTCACCGCTGATCAGTAAGGCGACTGCGCCATCTCCTGTTCTGAGGGAAAAACTACAGCAACCCCAACGAAAGTCGCCGGCGACCACTGGAGCAACAGTGCCATCCGGTGCCTGGAGCGAAGAACTACAGCAGCCACCAGGACAGTCGCCGCTCATCAGTGGGGCAACTGCGCCATCTCATGATTAGAGGGAACACCTACAGAAACCGCACCGCAAGTCGCCTGGGACCAGTGGAGCGGCAGCGCCATCTGGTTGGTGGAGCAAAGAACTACAGCAGACACCAGGACAGTGGCCGCTGATCAGTAAAGCGACTCCGGCATCGTGTGTTTGGAGGGAAAAACTACAGCAACCTCAACGAGAGTCGCCAGGGACCAGTGGAGCGACAGCGCCATCTGGTGCCAGGAGCGAAGAACTACAGCAGCCACCACGACAGTTGCCGCTGATCAGTGTGGCGACTCCGCCATCTTGTGTTGTGAGGGAAAAACTACAGCAACCTCAACGAAAGTCGCCAGGGACCAGTGGAGCGACAGCGCCATCTGGTGCCAGGAGCAAAGAACTACAGCAGCCACCACGACAGTCACTGCTGATCAGTGGGGCGACTGCTCCATCTCTTGGTCGGAGGAAAAACTACAGCAACCGCAACAAAAGTTGCCGGTGACCAGTGGAGCAACATCGCCACCTCGTGCCTGGAGCCAAGAATTAAAGCTGCCACCACGACAGTTGCTGCTGATGAGTGCGGCGACTGCACCATCTCGTGGTTGGAGGGAAAAACTACAGCAACCGCAACAAAAGTTGCCAGGGACCAGTGGAGCGACATCGCCATCTGGTGCCTGGAGCGTAGAACTACAGCAGCCGCCACGACAGTCGCCGCTGAGCACTGGGGCGACTGCGCCATCTGGTGATTGGAGAGTAGAACTACAGCAGCCACCAGGACAGACGACGCTGATCAGTGGGGTGACTGCGCCATCTCGTGGTTGGAGGGAAAAACTACAGCAACCGCAACGCAAGTCGCCAGGGACCAGTGGAACGACATCGCCATCTCGTGCCTGGTGCGAAGTTGTACAGCAGCCACCACGACAGTCGCTGCTGAGCAGTGGGGCGACTGCGCCATCTCGTAGTTAAAGGGAAAAACTACAGCAACCGCAACGCAAGTCACCAGTGACCAGTGGAGCGACAGCACCACTTCGTGCCTGGAGCCAAGAACTACAGCAGCCACCACGACAGTCGCCGCTGATCACTGGGGCGACTGCGCCATCTGGTGATTGGAGAGTAGAACTAAAGCCGCCACCACGACAGTTGCTGCTGATGAGTGGGGCGACTGCACCATCTCGTGGTTGGAGGGAAAAACTACAGCAGCCTCAAAAGAAGTTGCCAGGGACCAGTGGAGCGACAGCGCCATCTGGTGCCAGGAGCGAAGAACTACAGCAGGAACCACGACCGTTGCCGCTGATCAGTGTGGCGACTCCACCATCTTGTGGTTAGAGGGAAAAACTACAGCGACCTCAACGAAAGTCGCCAGGGACTAGTGGAGCGACATCGCCATCTGGTGCCAGGAGCGAAGAACTACAGCAGCCACCACGACAGTCGCAGCTGATCAGAGGGGCGAGTGCGCCATCTCGTTTTTGGAGGGACAAACTACAGCAACCGCAACGAAAGTCCCCAGGGATCAGTGGAGCGACAGCGCCGTCAGGTGCATGGAGCAAAAAACTACAGCAGTCGTGAGGACAGTCGCTGCTGATCAGTAAGGCGACTGCGCCATCTCCTGTTCTGAGGGAAAATCTACAGCAACCGCTAGGAAAGTTGCCGGGGACCAGTGGAGCGACATCGCCATCTGGTGCCTGGAGCCAAGAACTAGAGGAGCCACCACGACAGTCACCGCTGATCAGTAAGGCGACTGCGCCATCTCCTGTTCTGAGGGAGAAACTACAGCAACCCCAACGAAAGTCGCCGGCGACCACTGGAGCAACAGTGCCATCCGGTGCCTGGAGCGAAGAACTACAGCAGCCACCAGGACAGTCGCCGCTCATCAGTGGGGCAACTGCGCCATCTCATGGTTAGAGGGAACACCTACAGAAACCGCAACGCAAGTCTCCAGGCACCTGTGGAGCGACAGCGCAATCTTGTTGGTGGAGCAAAGAACTACAGCAGACACCAGGACAGTGGCCGCTGATCAGTAAAGCGACTCCGCCATCTTGTGTTTGGAGGGAAAAACTACAGCAAACTCAACGAAAGTCGCCAGGGACCAGTGGAGCGACAGCGCGATCTGGTGCCTGGAGCGAAGAACTACAGCAGCCACCACGACAGCGTCCGCTGATCTGTGTGGCGACTCCGCCATCTTGTGGTTAGAGGGAAAAACTACAGCAACCTCAACGAAAGTTTCCAGGGACCAGTGGAGCGACAGCGCCATCTGGTGCCTGGAGCGAAGAACTACAGCAGCCACCACGACAGTCGCCGCTGATCAGTGGAGCGACTCCGCCATCTTGTGTTTGGAGGGAAAAACTACAGCAACCGCAACGAAAGTCGCCAGGGACCAGTGGAGTGACAGCGCCATCTGGTTCGTGGAGCAAAGAACTACAGCAGCCTCCACGACAGTCCCCACTAATCAGTGGCGTGACTGCACCATCTCGTGGTTGGAGGAAAAAACTACAGCAACCGCAACGCAAGGACCCAGGGACCAGTGGAACAACATCGCCATCTGGTGCCTGGAGCGAAGAACTATAGCAGCCACCACGACAGTCGCTGCTGAGCAGTGGGGCGACTGCGCCATCTCGTAGTTAAAGGGAAAAACTACAGCAACCGCAACGCAAGTCACCAGTGACCAGTGGAGCGACTGCGCCACTTGGTTCCTGGAGCCAAGAAATAAAGCAGCCACCACGACAGTTGCTGCTGATGAGTGGGGCGACTGCACCATCTCGTGGTTGGAGGGAGAAACTACAGCAGCCTCAAAAGAAGTCGCCAGTGACCAGTGGAGGGACTGCGCCATCTGGTTCGTGGAGCAAAGAACTACAGCAGCCTCCACGACAGTCCCCACTAATCAGTGGCGTGACAACGCCATCTCGAGGTTGGAGGGAAAAACTACAGCAACCGCAACAAAAGTTGCCAAAGACCAATGGAGCAACATCGCCATCTGGAGCCTGGAGCGAAGAACTACAGCAGCCACCACGACAGTCGCAGCTGACCAGTGGGGCGAGTGCGCCATCTCGTGGTTGGAGGGAAAAACTACAGCAACCGCAACGAAAGTCGCCAGGGATCAGTTGAGCGACAGCGCCGTCAGGTGCATGGAGCAAAAAACTACAGCAGCCGCAAGGACAGTCGCCGCTGATCAGTAAGGCGACTGCGCCATCTCCTGTTCTGAGGGAAAATCTACAGCAACCGCTACGAAAGTTGCCAGGGACCAGTGGAGCGACATCGCCATCTGGTGCCTGGAGCCAAGAACTAGAGGAGCCACCACGACAGTCACCGCTGATCAGTAAGGCGACTGCGCCATCTCCTGTTCTGAGGGAAAAACTACAGCAACCCCAACGAAAGTCGCCGGCGACCACTGGAGCAACAGTGCCATCCGGTGCCTGGAGCGAAGAACTACAGCAGCCACCAGGACAGTCGCCGCTCATCAGTGGGGCAACTGCGCCATCTCATGATTAGAGGGAACACCTACAGAAACCGCACCGCAAGTCGCCTGGGACCAGTGGAGCGGCAGCGCCATCTGGTTGGTGGAGCAAAGAACTACAGCAGACACCAGGACAGTGGCCGCTGATCAGTAAAGCGACTCCGGCATCGTGTGTTTGGAGGGAAAAACTACAGCAACCTCAACGAGAGTCGCCAGGGACCAGTGGAGCGACAGCGCCATCTGGTGCCAGGAGCGAAGAACTACAGCAGCCACCACGACAGTTGCCGCTGATCAGTGTGGCGACTCCGCCATCTTGTGTTGTGAGGGAAAAACTACAGCAACCTCAACGAAAGTCGCCAGGGACCAGTGGAGCGACAGCGCCATCTGGTGCCAGGAGCAAAGAACTACAGCAGCCACCACGACAGTCACTGCTGATCAGTGGGGCGACTGCTCCATCTCTTGGTCGGAGGAAAAACTACAGCAACCGCAACAAAAGTTGCCGGTGACCGGTGGAGCAACATCGCCACCTCGTGCCTGGAGCCAAGAATTAAAGCTGCCACCACGACAGTTGCTGCTGATGAGTGCGGCGACTGCACCATCTCGTGGTTGGAGGGAAAAACTACAGCAACCGCAACAAAAGTTGCCAGGGACCAGTGGAGCGATATCGCCATCTGGTGCCTGGAGCGTAGAACTACAGCAGCCGCCACGACAGTCGCCGCTGATCACTGGGGCGACTGCGCCATCTGGTGATTGGAGAGTAGAACTACAGCAGCCACCAGGACAGACGACGCTGATCAGTGGGGTGACTGCGCCATCTCGTGGTTGGAGGGAAAAACTACAGCAACCGCAACGCAAGTCGCCAGGGACCAGTGGAACGACATCGCCATCTCGTGCCTGGTGCGAAGTTGTACAGCAGCCACCACGACAGTCGCTGCTGAGCAGTGGGGCGACTGCGCCATCTCGTAGTTAAAGGGAAAAACTACAGCAACCGCAACGCAAGTCACCAATGACCAGTGGAGCGACAGCACCACTTCGTGCCTGGAGCCAAGAACTACAGCAGCCACCACGACAGTCGCCGCTGATCACTGGGGCGACTGCGCCATCTGGTGATTGGAGAGTAGAACTAAAGCCGCCACCACGACAGTTGCTGCTGATGAGTGGGGCGACTGCACCATCTCGTGGTTGGAGGGAAAAACTACAGCAGCCTCAAAAAAAGTTGCCAGGGACCAGTGGAGCGACAGCGCCATCTGGTGCCAGGAGCGAAGAACTACAGCAGGAACCACGACCGTTGCCGCTGATCAGTGTGGCGACTCCACCATCTTGTGGTTAGAGGGAAAAACTACAGCGACCTCAACGAAAGTCGCCAGGGACTAGTGGAGCGACATCGCCATCTGGTGCCAGGAGCGAAGAACTACAGCAGCCACCACGACAGTCGCAGCTGATCAGAGGGGCGAGTGCGCCATCTCGTTTTTGGAGGGACAAACTACAGCAACCGCAACGAAAGTCCCCAGGGATCAGTGGAGCGACAGCGCCGTCAGGTGCATGGAGCAAAAAACTACAGCAGTCGTGAGGACAGTCGCTGCTGATCAGTAAGGCGACTGCGCCATCTCCTGTTCTGAGGGAAAATCTACAGCAACCGCTAGGAAAGTTGCCGGGGACCAGTGGAGCGACATCGCCATCTGGTGCCTGGAGCCAAGAACTAGAGGAGCCACCACGACAGTCACCGCTGATCAGTAAGGCGACTGCGCCATCTCCTGTTCTGAGGGAGAAACTACAGCAACCCCAACGAAAGTCGCCGGCGACCACTGGAGCAACAGTGCCATCCGGTGCCTGGAGCGAAGAACTACAGCAGCCACCAGGACAGTCGCCGCTCATCAGTGGGGCAACTGCGCCATCTCATGGTTAGAGGGAACACCTACAGAAACCGCAACGCAAGTCTCCAGGCACCTGTGGAGCGACAGCGCAATCTTGTTGGTGGAGCAAAGAACTACAGCAGACACCAGGACAGTGGCCGCTGATCAGTAAAGCGACTCCGCCATCTTGTGTTTGGAGGGAAAAACTACAGCAACCTCAACGAAAGTCGCCAGGGACCAGTGGAGCGACAGCGCGATCTGGTGCCTGGAGCGAAGAACTACAGCAGCCACCACGACAGCGTCCGCTGATCTGTGTGGCGACTCCGCCATCTTGTGGTTAGAGGGAAAAACTACAGCAACCTCAACGAAAGTTTCCAGGGACCAGTGGAGCGACAGCGCCATCTGGTGCCTGGAGTGAAGGACTACAGCAGCCACCACGACAGTCGCCGCTGATCAGTGGAGCGACTCCGCCATCTTGTGTTTGGAGGGAAAAACTACAGCAACCGCAACGAAAGTCGCCAGGGACCAGTGGAGTGACAGCGCCATCTGGTTCGTGGAGCAAAGAACTACAGCAGCCTCCATGACAGTCCCCACTAATCAGTGGCGTGACTGCACCATCTCGTGGTTGGAGGAAAAAACTACAGCAACCGCAACGCAAGGACCCAGGGACCAGTGGAACAACATCGCCATCTGGTGCCTGGAGCGAAGAACTATAGCAGCCACCACGACAGTCGCTGCTGAGCAGTGGGGCGACTGCGCCATCTCGTAGTTAAAGGGAAAAACTACAGCAACCGCAACGCAAGTCACCAGTGACCAGTGGAGCGACTGCGCCACTTGGTTCCTGGAGCCAAGAAATAAAGCAGCCACCACGACAGTTGCTGCTGATGAGTGGGGCGACTGCACCATCTCGTGGTTGGAGGGAGAAACTACAGCAGCCTCAAAAGAAGTCGCCAGTGACCAGTGGAGGGACTGCGCCATCTGGTTCGTGGAGCAAAGAACTACAGCAGCCTCCACGACAGTCCCCACTAATCAGTGGCGTGACAACGCCATCTCGAGGTTGGAGGGAAAAACTACAGCAACCGCAACAAAAGTTGCCAAAGACCAATGGAGCAACATCGCCATCTGGAGCCTGGAGCGAAGAACTACAGCAGCCACCACGACAGTCGCAGCTGACCAGTGGGGCGAGTGCGCCATCTCGTGGTTGGAGGGAAAAACTACAGCAACCGCAACGAAAGTCGCCAGGGATCAGTTGAGCGACAGCGCCGTCAGGTGCATGGAGCAAAAAACTACAGCAGCCGCAAGGACAGTCGCCGCTGATCAGTAAGGCGACTGCGCCATCTCCTGTTCTGAGGGAAAATCTACAGCAACCGCTACGAAAGTTGCCAGGGACCAGTGGAGCGACATCGCCATCTGGTGCCTGGAGCCAAGAACTAGAGGAGCCACCACAACAGTCACCGCTGATCAGTAAGGCGACTGCGCCATCTCCTGTTCTGAGGGAAAAACTACAGCAACCTCAACGAAAGTCGCCAGGGACCAGTGGAGCGACAGCGCCATCTGGTGCCAGGAGCAAAGAACTACAGCAGCCACCACGACAGTCACTGCTGATCAGTGGGGCGACTGCTCCATCTCTTGGTCGGAGGAAAAACTACAGCAACCGCAACAAAAGTTGCCGGTGACCAGTGGAGCAACATCGCCACCTCGTGCCTGGAGCCAAGAATTAAAGCTGCCACCACGACAGTTGCTGCTGATGAGTGCGGCGACTGCACCATCTCGTGGTTGGAGGGAAAAACTACAGCAACCGCAACAAAAGTTGCCAGGGACCAGTGGAGCGATATCGCCATCTGGTGCCTGGAGCGTAGAACTACAGCAGCCGCCACGACAGTCGCCGCTGATCACTGGGGCGACTGCGCCATCTGGTGATTGGAGAGTAGAACTACAGCAGCCACCAGGACAGACGACGCTGATCAGTGGGGTGACTGCGCCATCTCGTGGTTGGAGGGAAAAACTACAGCAACCGCAACGCAAGTCGCCAGGGACCAGTGGAACGACATCGCCATCTCGTGCCTGGTGCGAAGTTGTACAGCAGCCACCACGACAGTCGCTGCTGAGCAGTGGGGCGACTGCGCCATCTCGTAGTTAAAGGGAAAAACTACAGCAACCGCAACGCAAGTCACCAGTGACCAGTGGAGCGACAGCACCACTTCGTGCCTGGAGCCAAGAACTACAGCAGCCACCACGACAGTCGCCGCTGATCACTGGGGCGACTGCGCCATCTGGTGATTGGAGAGTAGAACTAAAGCCGCCACCACGACAGTTGCTGCTGATGAGTGGGGCGACTGCACCATCTCGTGGTTGGAGGGAAAAACTACAGCAGCCTCAAAAGAAGTTGCCAGGGACCAGTGGAGCGACAGCGCCATCTGGTGCCAGGAGCGAAGAACTACAGCAGGAACCACGACCGTTGCCGCTGATCAGTGTGGCGACTCCACCATCTTGTGGTTAGAGGGAAAAACTACAGCGACCTCAACGAAAGTCGCCAGGGACTAGTGGAGCGACATCGCCATCTGGTGCCAGGAGCGAAGAACTACAGCAGCCACCACGACAGTCGCAGCTGATCAGAGGGGCGAGTGCGCCATCTCGTTGTTGGAGGGACAAACTACAGCAATCGCAACGAAAGTCCCCAGGGATCAGTGGAGCGACAGCGCCGTCAGGTGCATGGAGCAAAAAACTACAGCAGTCGTGAGGACAGTCGCTGCTGATCAGTAAGGCGACTGCGCCATCTCCTGTTCTGAGGGAAAATCTACAGCAACCGCTAGGAAAGTTGCCGGGGACCAGTGGAGCGACATCGCCATCTGGTGCCTGGAGCCAAGAACTAGAGGAGCCACCACGACAGTCACCGCTGATCAGTAAGGCGACTGCGCCATCTCCTGTTCTGAGGGAGAAACTACAGCAACCCCAACGAAAGTCGCCGGCGACCACTGGAGCAACAGTGCCATCCGGTGCCTGGAGCGAAGAACTACAGCAGCCACCAGGACAGTCGCCGCTCATCAGTGGGGCAACTGCGCCATCTCATGGTTAGAGGGAACACCTACAGAAACCGCAACGCAAGTCTCCAGGCACCTGTGGAGCGACAGCGCAATCTTGTTGGTGGAGCAAAGAACTACAGCAGACACCAGGACAGTGGCCGCTGATCAGTAAAGCGACTCCGCCATCTTGTGTTTGGAGGGAAAAACTACAGCAACCTCAACGAAAGTCGCCAGGGACCAGTGGAGCGACAGCGCGATCTGGTGCCTGGAGCGAAGAACTACAGCAGCCACCACGACAGCGTCCGCTGATCTGTGTGGCGACTCCGCCATCTTGTGGTTAGAGGGAAAAACTACAGCAACCTCAACGAAAGTTTCCAGGGACCAGTGGAGCGACAGCGCCATCTGGTGCCTGGAGTGAAGGACTACAGCAGCCACCACGACAGTCGCCGCTGATCAGTGGAGCGACTCCGCCATCTTGTGTTTGGAGGGAAAAACTACAGCAACCGCAACGAAAGTCGCCAGGGACCAGTGGAGTGACAGCGCCATCTGGTTCGTGGAGCAAAGAACTACAGCAGCCTCCATGACAGTCCCCACTAATCAGTGGCGTGACTGCACCATCTCGTGGTTGGAGGAAAAAACTACAGCAACCGCAACGCAAGGACCCAGGGACCAGTGGAACAACATCGCCATCTGGTGCCTGGAGCGAAGAACTATAGCAGCCACCACGACAGTCGCTGCTGAGCAGTGGGGCGACTGCGCCATCTCGTAGTTAAAGGGAAAAACTACAGCAACCGCAACGCAAGTCACCAGTGACCAGTGGAGCGACTGCGCCACTTGGTTCCTGGAGCCAAGAAATAAAGCAGCCACCACGACAGTTGCTGCTGATGAGTGGGGCGACTGCACCATCTCGTGGTTGGAGGGAGAAACTACAGCAGCCTCAAAAGAAGTCGCCAGTGACCAGTGGAGGGACTGCGCCATCTGGTTCGTGGAGCAAAGAACTACAGCAGCCTCCACGACAGTCCCCACTAATCAGTGGCGTGACAACGCCATCTCGAGGTTGGAGGGAAAAACTACAGCAACCGCAACAAAAGTTGCCAAAGACCAATGGAGCAACATCGCCATCTGGAGCCTGGAGCGAAGAACTACAGCAGCCACCACGACAGTCGCAGCTGACCAGTGGGGCGAGTGCGCCATCTCGTGGTTGGAGGGAAAAACTACAGCAACCGCAACGAAAGTCGCCAGGGATCAGTTGAGCGACAGCGCCGTCAGGTGCATGGAGCAAAAAACTACAGCAGCCGCAAGGACAGTCGCCGCTGATCAGTAAGGCGACTGCGCCATCTCCTGTTCTGAGGGAAAATCTACAGCAACCGCTACGAAAGTTGCCAGGGACCAGTGGAGCGACATCGCCATCTGGTGCCTGGAGCCAAGAACTAGAGGAGCCACCACAACAGTCACCGCTGATCAGTAAGGCGACTGCGCCATCTCCTGTTCTGAGGGAAAAACTACAGCAACCTCAACGAAAGTCGCCAGGGACCAGTGGAGCGACAGCGCCATCTGGTGCCAGGAGCAAAGAACTACAGCAGCCACCACGACAGTCACTGCTGATCAGTGGGGCGACTGCTCCATCTCTTGGTCGGAGGAAAAACTACAGCAACCGCAACAAAAGTTGCCGGTGACCAGTGGAGCAACATCGCCACCTCGTGCCTGGAGCCAAGAATTAAAGCTGCCACCACGACAGTTGCTGCTGATGAGTGCGGCGACTGCACCATCTCGTGGTTGGAGGGAAAAACTACAGCAACCGCAACAAAAGTTGCCAGGGACCAGTGGAGCGATATCGCCATCTGGTGCCTGGAGCGTAGAACTACAGCAGCCGCCACGACAGTCGCCGCTGATCACTGGGGCGACTGCGCCATCTGGTGATTGGAGAGTAGAACTACAGCAGCCACCAGGACAGACGACGCTGATCAGTGGGGTGACTGCGCCATCTCGTGGTTGGAGGGAAAAACTACAGCAACCGCAACGCAAGTCGCCAGGGACCAGTGGAACGACATCGCCATCTCGTGCCTGGTGCGAAGTTGTACAGCAGCCACCACGACAGTCGCTGCTGAGCAGTGGGGCGACTGCGCCATCTCGTAGTTAAAGGGAAAAACTACAGCAACCGCAACGCAAGTCACCAGTGACCAGTGGAGCGACAGCACCACTTCGTGCCTGGAGCCAAGAACTACAGCAGCCACCACGACAGTCGCCGCTGATCACTGGGGCGACTGCGCCATCTGGTGATTGGAGAGTAGAACTAAAGCCGCCACCACGACAGTTGCTGCTGATGAGTGGGGCGACTGCACCATCTCGTGGTTGGAGGGAAAAACTACAGCAGCCTCAAAAGAAGTTGCCAGGGACCAGTGGAGCGACAGCGCCATCTGGTGCCAGGAGCGAAGAACTACAGCAGGAACCACGACCGTTGCCGCTGATCAGTGTGGCGACTCCACCATCTTGTGGTTAGAGGGAAAAACTACAGCGACCTCAACGAAAGTCGCCAGGGACTAGTGGAGCGACATCGCCATCTGGTGCCAGGAGCGAAGAACTACAGCAGCCACCACGACAGTCGCAGCTGATCAGAGGGGCGAGTGCGCCATCTCGTTGTTGGAGGGACAAACTACAGCAATCGCAACGAAAGTCCCCAGGGATCAGTGGAGCGACAGCGCCGTCAGGTGCATGGAGCAAAAAACTACAGCAGTCGTGAGGACAGTCGCTGCTGATCAGTAAGGCGACTGCGCCATCTCCTGTTCTGAGGGAAAATCTACAGCAACCGCTAGGAAAGTTGCCGGGGACCAGTGGAGCGACATCGCCATCTGGTGCCTGGAGCCAAGAACTAGAGGAGCCACCACGACAGTCACCGCTGATCAGTAAGGCGACTGCGCCATCTCCTGTTCTGAGGGAGAAACTACAGCAACCCCAACGAAAGTCGCCGGCGACCACTGGAGCAACAGTGCCATCCGGTGCCTGGAGCGAAGAACTACAGCAGCCACCAGGACAGTCGCCGCTCATCAGTGGGGCAACTGCGCCATCTCATGGTTAGAGGGAACACCTACAGAAACCGCAACGCAAGTCTCCAGGCACCTGTGGAGCGACAGCGCAATCTTGTTGGTGGAGCAAAGAACTACAGCAGACACCAGGACAGTGGCCGCTGATCAGTAAAGCGACTCCGCCATCTCGTGTTTGGAGGGAAAAACTACAGCAACCGCAACGAAAGTCGCCAGGGACCAGTGGAGCGACAGCGCGATCTGGTGCCTGGAGCGAAGAACTACAGCAGCCACCACGACAGCGTCCGCTGATCAGTGTGGCGACTCCGCCATCTTGTGGTTAGAGGGAAAAACTACAGCAACCTCAACGAAAGTTTCCAGGGACCAGTGGAGCGACAGCGCCATCTGGTGCCTGGAGTGAAGGACTACAGCAGCCACCACGACAGTCGCCGCTGATCAGTGGAGCGACTCTGCCATCTTGTGTTTGGAGGGAAAAACTACAGCAACCGCAACGAAAGTCGCCAGGGACCAGTGGAGTGACAGCGCCATCTGGTTCGTGGAGCAAAGAACTACAGCAGCCTCCACGACAGTCCCCACTAATCAGTGGCGTGACTGCACCATCTCGTGGTTGGAGGAAAAAACTACAGCAACCGCAACGCAAGGACCCAGGGACCAGTGGAACAACATCGCCATCTGGTGCCTGGAGCGAAGAACTATAGCAGCCACCACGACAGTCGCTGCTGAGCAGTGGGGCGACTGCGCCATCTCGTAGTTAAAGGGAAAAACTACAGCAACCGCAACGCAAGTCACCAGTGACCAGTGGAGCGACTGCGCCACTTGGTTCCTGGAGCCAAGAAATAAAGCAGCCACCACGACAGTTGCTGCTGATGAGTGGGGCGACTGCACCATCTCGTGGTTGGAGGGAGAAACTACAGCAGCCTCAAAAGAAGTCGCCAGTGACCAGTGGAGGGACTGCGCCATCTGGTTCGTGGAGCAAAGAACTACAGCAGCCTCCACGACAGTCCCCACTAATCAGTGGCGTGACAACGCCATCTCGAGGTTGGAGGGAAAAACTACAGCAACCGCAACAAAAGTTGCCAAAGACCAATGGAGCAACATCGCCATCTGGAGCCTGGAGCGAAGAACTACAGCAGCCACCACGACAGTCGCAGCTGACCAGTGGGGCGAGTGCGCCATCTCGTGGTTGGAGGGAAAAACTACAGCAACCGCAACGAAAGTCGCCAGGGATCAGTTGAGCGACAGCGCCGTCAGGTGCATGGAGCAAAAAACTACAGCAGCCGCAAGGACAGTCACTGCTGATCAGTAAGGCGACTGCGCCATCTCCTGTTCTGAGGGAAAATCTACAGCAACCGCTACGAAAGTTGCCAGGGACCAGTGGAGCGACATCGCCATCTGGTGCCTGGAGCCAAGAACTAGAGGAGCCACCACGACAGTCACCGCTGATCAGTAAGGCGACTGCGCCATCTCCTGTTCTGAGGGAAAAACTACAGCAACCCCAACGAAAGTCGCCGGCGACCACTGGAGCAACAGTGCCATCCGGTGCCTGGAGCGAAGAACTACAGCAGCCACCAGGACAGTCGCCGCTCATCAGTGGGGCAACTGCGCCATCTCATGATTAGAGGGAACACCTACAGAAACCGCACCGCAAGTCGCCTGGGACCAGTGGAGCGGCAGCGCCATCTGGTTGGTGGAGCAAAGAACTACAGCAGACACCAGGACAGTGGCCGCTGATCAGTAAAGCGACTCCGGCATCGTGTGTTTGGAGGGAAAAACTACAGCAACCTCAACGAGAGTCGCCAGGGACCAGTGGAGCGACAGCGCCATCTGGTGCCAGGAGCGAAGAACTACAGCAGCCACCACGACAGTTGCCGCTGATCAGTGTGGCGACTCCGCCATCTTGTGTTGTGAGGGAAAAACTACAGCAACCTCAACGAAAGTCGCCAGGGACCAGTGGAGCGACAGCGCCATCTGGTGCCAGGAGCAAAGAACTACAGCAGCCACCACGACAGTCACTGCTGATCAGTGGGGCGACTGCTCCATCTCTTGGTCGGAGGAAAAACTACAGCAACCGCAACAAAAGTTGCCGGTGACCAGTGGAGCAACATCGCCACCTCGTGCCTGGAGCCAAGAATTAAAGCTGCCACCACGACAGTTGCTGCTGATGAGTGGGGCGACTGCACCATCTCGTGGTTGGAGGGAAAAACTACAGCAACCGCAACAAAAGTTGCCAGGGACCAGTGGAGCGACATCGCCATCTGGTGCCTGGAGCGTAGAACTACAGCAGCCGCCACGACAGTCGCCGCTGAGCACTGGGGCGACTGCGCCATCTGGTGATTGGAGAGTAGAACTACAGCAGCCACCAGGACAGACGACGCTGATCAGTGGGGTGACTGCGCCATCTCGTGGTTGGAGGGAAAAACTACAGCAACCGCAACGCAAGTCGCCAGGGACCAGTGGAACGACATCGCCATCTCGTGCCTGGTGCGAAGTTGTACAGCAGCCACCACGACAGTCGCTGCTGAGCAGTGGGGCGACTGCGCCATCTCGTAGTTAAAGGGAAAAACTACAGCAACCGCAACGCAAGTCACCAGTGACCAGTGGAGCGACAGCACCACTTCGTGCCTGGAGCCAAGAACTACAGCAGCCACCACGACAGTCGCCGCTGATCACTGGGGCGACTGCGCCATCTGGTGATTGGAGAGTAGAACTAAAGCCGCCACCACGACAGTTGCTGCTGATGAGTGGGGCGACTGCACCATCTCGTGGTTGGAGGGAAAAACTACAGCAGCCTCAAAAGAAGTTGCCAGGGACCAGTGGAGCGACAGCGCCATCTGGTGCCAGGAGCGAAGAACTACAGCAGGAACCACGACCGTTGCCGCTGATCAGTGTGGCGACTCCACCATCTTGTGGTTAGAGGGAAAAACTACAGCGACCTCAACGAAAGTCGCCAGGGACTAGTGGAGCGACATCGCCATCTGGTGCCAGGAGCGAAGAACTACAGCAGCCACCACGACAGTCGCAGCTGATCAGAGGGGCGAGTGCGCCATCTCGTTGTTGGAGGGACAAACTACAGCAACCGCAACGAAAGTCCCCAGGGATCAGTGGAGCGACAGCGCCGTCAGGTGCATGGAGCAAAAAACTACAGCAGTCGTGAGGACAGTCGCTGCTGATCAGTAAGGCGACTGCGCCATCTCCTGTTCTGAGGGAAAATCTACAGCAACCGCTAGGAAAGTTGCCGGGGACCAGTGGAGCGACATCGCCATCTGGTGCCTGGAGCCAAGAACTAGAGGAGCCACCACGACAGTCACCGCTGATCAGTAAGGCGACTGCGCCATCTCCTGTTCTGAGGGAGAAACTACAGCAACCCCAACGAAAGTCGCCGGCGACCACTGGAGCAACAGTGCCATCCGGTGCCTGGAGCGAAGAACTACAGCAGCCACCAGGACAGTCGCCGCTCATCAGTGGGGCAACTGCGCCATCTCATGGTTAGAGGGAACACCTACAGAAACCGCAACGCAAGTCTCCAGGCACCTGTGGAGCGACAGCGCAATCTTGTTGGTGGAGCAAAGAACTACAGCAGACACCAGGACAGTGGCCGCTGATCAGTAAAGCGACTCCGCCATCTTGTGGTTAGAGGGAAAAACTACAGCAACCTCAACGAAAGTTTCCAGGGACCAGTGGAGCGACAGCGCCATCTGGTGCCTGGAGTGAAGGACTACAGCAGCCACCACGACAGTCGCCGCTGATCAGTGGAGCGACTCCGCCATCTTGTGTTTGGAGGGAAAAACTACAGCAACCGCAACGAAAGTCGCCAGGGACCAGTGGAGTGACAGCGCCATCTGGTTCGTGGAGCAAAGAACTACAGCAGCCTCCACGACAGTCCCCACTAATCAGTGGCGTGACTGCACCATCTCGTGGTTGGAGGAAAAAACTACAGCAACCGCAACGCAAGGACCCAGGGACCAGTGGAACAACATCGCCATCTGGTGCCTGGAGCGAAGAACTATAGCAGCCACCACGACAGTCGCTGCTGAGCAGTGGGGCGACTGCGCCATCTCGTAGTTAAAGGGAAAAACTACAGCAACCGCAACGCAAGTCACCAGTGACCAGTGGAGCGACTGCGCCACTTGGTTCCTGGAGCCAAGAAATAAAGCAGCCACCACGACAGTTGCTGCTGATGAGTGGGGCGACTGCACCATCTCGTGGTTGGAGGGAGAAACTACAGCAGCCTCAAAAGAAGTCGCCAGTGACCAGTGGAGGGACTGCGCCATCTGGTTCGTGGAGCAAAGAACTACAGCAGCCTCCACGACAGTCCCCACTAATCAGTGGCGTGACAACGCCATCTCGAGGTTGGAGGGAAAAACTACAGCAACCGCAACAAAAGTTGCCAAAGACCAATGGAGCAACATCGCCATCTGGAGCCTGGAGCGAAGAACTACAGCAGCCACCACGACAGTCGCAGCTGACCAGTGGGGCGAGTGCGCCATCTCGTGGTTGGAGGGAAAAACTACAGCAACCGCAACGAAAGTCGCCAGGGATCAGTTGAGCGACAGCGCCGTCAGGTGCATGGAGCAAAAAACTACAGCAGCCGCAAGGACAGTCGCCGCTGATCAGTAAGGCGACTGCGCCATCTCCTGTTCTGAGGGAAAATCTACAGCAACCGCTACGAAAGTTGCCAGGGACCAGTGGAGCGACATCGCCATCTGGTGCCTGGAGCCAAGAACTAGAGGAGCCACCACGACAGTCACCGCTGATCAGTAAGGCGACTGCGCCATCTCCTGTTCTGAGGGAAAAACTACAGCAACCCCAACGAAAGTCGCCGGCGACCACTGGAGCAACAGTGCCATCCGGTGCCTGGAGCGAAGAACTACAGCAGCCACCAGGACAGTCGCCGCTCATCAGTGGGGCAACTGCGCCATCTCATGATTAGAGGGAACACCTACAGAAACCGCACCGCAAGTCGCCTGGGACCAGTGGAGCGGCAGCGCCATCTGGTTGGTGGAGCAAAGAACTACAGCAGACACCAGGACAGTGGCCGCTGATCAGTAAAGCGACTCCGGCATCGTGTGTTTGGAGGGAAAAACTACAGCAACCTCAACGAGAGTCGCCAGGGACCAGTGGAGCGACAGCGCCATCTGGTGCCAGGAGCGAAGAACTACAGCAGCCACCACGACAGTTGCCGCTGATCAGTGTGGCGACTCCGCCATCTTGTGTTGTGAGGGAAAAACTACAGCAACCTCAACGAAAGTCGCCAGGGACCAGTGGAGCGACAGCGCCATCTGGTGCCAGGAGCAAAGAACTACAGCAGCCACCACGACAGTCACTGCTGATCAGTGGGGCGACTGCTCCATCTCTTGGTCGGAGGAAAAACTACAGCAACCGCAACAAAAGTTGCCGGTGACCAGTGGAGCAACATCGCCACCTCGTGCCTGGAGCCAAGAATTAAAGCTGCCACCACGACAGTTGCTGCTGATGAGTGGGGCGACTGCACCATCTCGTGGTTGGAGGGAAAAACTACAGCAACCGCAACAAAAGTTGCCAGGGACCAGTGGAGCGACATCGCCATCTGGTGCCTGGAGCGTAGAACTACAGCAGCCGCCACGACAGTCGCCGCTGAGCACTGGGGCGACTGCGCCATCTGGTGATTGGAGAGTAGAACTACAGCAGCCACCAGGACAGACGACGCTGATCAGTGGGGTGACTGCGCCATCTCGTGGTTGGAGGGAAAAACTACAGCAACCGCAACGCAAGTCGCCAGGGACCAGTGGAACGACATTGCCATCTCGTGCCTGGTGCGAAGTTGTACAGCAGCCACCACGACAGTCGCTGCTGAGCAGTGGGGCGACTGCGCCATCTCGTAGTTAAAGGGAAAAACTACAGCAACCGCAACGCAAGTCACCAGTGACCAGTGGAGCGACAGCACCACTTCGTGCCTGGAGCGAAGAACTACAGCAGCCACCACGACAGTCGCCGCTGATCACTGGGGCGACTGCGCCATCTGGTGATTGGAGAGTAGAACTAAAGCCGCCACCACGACAGTTGCTGCTGATGAGTGGGGCGACTGCACCATCTCGTGGTTGGAGGGAAAAACTACAGCAGCCTCAAAAGAAGTTGCCAGGGACCAGTGGAGCGACAGCGCCATCTGGTGCCAGGAGCGAAGAACTACAGCAGGAACCACGACCGTTGCCGCTGATCAGTGTGGCGACTCCACCATCTTGTGGTTAGAGGGAAAAACTACAGCGACCTCAACGAAAGTCGCCAGGGACTAGTGGAGCGACATCGCCATCTGGTGCCAGGAGCGAAGAACTACAGCAGCCACCACGACAGTCGCAGCTGATCAGAGGGGCGAGTGCGCCATCTCGTTGTTGGAGGGACAAACTACAGCAACCGCAACGAAAGTCCCCAGGGATCAGTGGAGCGACAGCGCCGTCAGGTGCATGGAGCAAAAAACTACAGCAGTCGTGAGGACAGTCGCTGCTGATCAGTAAGGCGACTGCGCCATCTCCTGTTCTGAGGGAAAATCTACAGCAACCGCTAGGAAAGTTGCCGGGGACCAGTGGAGCGACATCGCCATCTGGTGCCTGGAGCCAAGAACTAGAGGAGCCACCACGACAGTCACCGCTGATCAGTAAGGCGACTGCGCCATCTCCTGTTCTGAGGGAGAAACTACAGCAACCCCAACGAAAGTCGCCGGCGACCACTGGAGCAACAGTGCCATCCGGTGCCTGGAGCGAAGAACTACAGCAGCCACCAGGACAGTCGCCGCTCATCAGTGGGGCAACTGCGCCATCTCATGGTTAGAGGGAACACCTACAGAAACCGCAACGCAAGTCTCCAGGCACCTGTGGAGCGACAGCGCAATCTTGTTGGTGGAGCAAAGAACTACAGCAGACACCAGGACAGTGGCCGCTGATCAGTAAAGCGACTCCGCCATCTTGTGTTTGGAGGGAAAAACTACAGCAACCGCAACGAAAGTCGCCAGGGACCAGTGGAGCGACAGCGCGATCTGGTGCCTGGAGCGAAGAACTACAGCAGCCACCACGACAGCGTCCGCTGATCAGTGTGGCGACTCCGCCATCTTGTGGTTAGAGGGAAAAACTACAGCAACCTCAACGAAAGTTTCCAGGGACCAGTGGAGCGACAGCGCCATCTGGTGCCTGGAGCGAAGAACTACAGCAGCCACCACGACAGCGTCCGCTGATCAGTGTGGCGACTCCGCCATCTTGTGGTTAGAGGGAAAAACTACAGCAACCTCAACGAAAGTTTCCAGGGACCAGTGGAGCGACAGCGCCATCTGGTGCCAGGAGCGAAGAACTACAGCAGCCACCATGACAGTTGCAGCTGATCAGAGGGGCGACTGCGCCATCTCGTGGTTGGAGGGAAAAACTACAGGAACCGCAACAAAAGTTGCCAGGGACCCGTGGAGCGACAGCGCCATCTGGTGCCTGGAGCAAAGAACTACAGCAGCCACCACGACACTTGGCACTGATCAGTGGGGCGATTGCGCCATCTCGTGTTCAAGGGAAAAACTACAGCAACCGCAACGCAAGTTTCCAGGGACCAGTGGAGCGACAGCGCCATCAGGTGCCTGGAGCGAAGAACTACAGCAGTCACCACGACTGTCGCTGCTGAGCAGTGGGGCGACTGCACCATTTTGTGGTTGGAGGGAAAAACTACAGCAGCCTCAAAAGAAGTTTCCAATTACCAGTGGAGCGACATCGCCATCTACTTCGTGGAGTGAAGAACTACAGCAGCCACCATGACAGTCCCCACTAATCAGTGGCTTGACTGTGCCATCTCGTGTTTGGAGGGAAAAACTACAGCAACCGCAACGAAAGTTGCCGGGGACCAGTGGAGCGACATCGCCATCTGGTGCCTGGAGCCAAGAACTACAGCAGCCACCACAACAGTCGCCGCTGATCAGTGGGGCGACTGCGCCATCTCGTGGTTGGAGGGAAAATCTACTCCAAACGCAACGCAAGTCGCCAGGGAACAGCGGAGCGACAGCGCCATCTGGTGCCTGCAGTGAAGAACTATAGCAGCCCCCAAAACAGTCGACGCTGATCAGTGTGGCGACTGTGCCATCTCGTGGTTTGAGTGCAAAACTACAGCAACCGCAATGAAAGTCGCCAATGACCTGTGGAGTGACAGTGCCATCTGTGTTTTTACAAGTGAGAGGAGAACATGTAACATGTTTGGGAAAGCACAGAGATATTCCTGCCTTTTTTTCTCCTCCTTGAATCTTCTGTGGTGGATGGCTGGGGGCTGAGACTGAAGATTTTAATTAGCCTTTAACTTGGAAAGAACATGGAATGAGGAAACAGCTTCTTAAAATTTGTCTTCTTGACTGATTTATGAAGTAACTTCAATAATAAAATGTCTATGGCATAGCCCATCAAGTTTTGAAGAACTACTTCTTTGAAGTGGAGACAGCTTTTGAGTGATGTGAATTATTTCTGCTAGCTTAAGCTTTCCTTTTCAAGGCATTTAGGTAGCCTCAGCCCCGGCGTTGAACAATGGTGCCTGAGGGAAAAGGAAGCAGGGATAGAGGGGTTGAAAAAGGCGTGTGAGACTTGCCTTACATATCCCCAGTTTGGGAAGGTACTGAACAGTAAAAGAAACTCAGGACACCTGGGGTTCAGTTGCTTTTGGGTTTGTGATCTGTTTTGGGGCTTTTATCACTGGGGCAAAGAATATTTAACTTTACTTGCCTGGAGGAGCTGTTTTCCTTGTCTTGCCTTTGTCATGAGGTGTGACAGTTTTGCACCCAAAACTGTGTGTACTGTGTCCAGTGTTTGGTGCTTTTGCCTGTGGGCTGGCATTGCCAGGGGTGGGGCTTCTTTTAGGAAAGCAGCTCCTTCAGGATGTGCTTCCGTCAGAATACTTCCTTGAGCTGGATGTCTGGGAGAGGTGTTGGAATGGCAGTCACAGTAGTTTTTCATGGTTTCCAGGCTCTTTCACCCAGTTCATTCCAGTCCATTTCAGAATGTGATGCAGAGCAGAATGACTGCAGTTCAACTGTAAGTACAGTTCAGCCAGAATGGGTGCATGAACTTCAGCATCAGAGGTGTAAATGCTTGGGCATCTGTGAGTTTGCTGGAACCGGTGAAGTCCCAAGACCTGAACAACAGGCCCTGAGCTCAAGTTGACCTTGAGATGAAAGTTTAAACCAAATGTTGTGTTTGTATCCCCTCAGTAGTGAAAGAACCAGGTTCATGAGTGTTCTGCACTAGGTCACTGCTCATTAGTGAAACAGGGCTTGACCTTTCCATGTTTAGATGTCACTGTTGGACATGAAAGAAAGACACAGACCCATGAATCAGAAGGCTGATGCTCTAAAAAGGGGCTGGTTTATTCTCAGAAGCTATTTTTATTCCCTTTTACAATGTGCCCACCTAAGAGGTGGGATCCTTTGAACCATTGGTCACACCAAGGGTCAACAAGCAAAGTCCCTCCTTAGGAGAGAAATGTGAAAAATAAGATAGTTTAAAAACTATGACCTTGTTTACCAGTTTTGGTCCCTGGGAAAGAACTTCAGAGAACCTGAACGTGACAAGCAGTGACTACATTTAGAGGCCAGAGAGGGCCCGGAAATGAGTCCTGTGGCCTTGCTGGGAGGTGCAGGGGCAAAGGCAGCCCCTGGATTGCCCCTTAAGCCTTGGCCACTCTTTGGGTGCAATCCAGGAGGAGGCTGAAGCCAGCTATTCCCGCAAAAGAACTTGTGTAAGCCTCTTTCTCGCACCCAATTGCCCAGGCTGGGCACTGTCCCAGCACCAGTCACTGCTCTCCTTGCCTTCTTCACCTTGACTGCTGATATCCAGCTTTACTTCCTAAAAATAGTAACGAAGAACAGTGCTGTATCAGAGCCACCATTTACACTTCCCCTGCGAAGACAAACAGTGACCCACCTCCTCAGGGGAAGCCCTCTCACCCGGGATGGGGCGCTCTGCCGCACATTCTATCCATCTGCATCTGAAAGAAAGTGAGCAACAAAAGTCAAAGTGCTGCAGGAGAACTTAAAAGCTCCAGACCTCTTGTGTCGTATCTAGGCATATTCCCTACAGTCCAACTCCACCGCACATTACAAATTCCAAGCCCTAGGCATTTACCCTATTACTTCAACACCCAGACTAAGCAGAAAGGCAGAGCAGCTCCGGGCCAAACACACACCAACACCCGTGACACAGGAGACCACAAACGAGGGAACACAACGGGGACAGAAAACTATCGGCCACAAGAATGGCCCTGAGGACCCAGAGAACTCAATGAGGTGACCGAGGTAAGACCTATGGCGAGCTGGCCAGGCTCGCAGAACCCTGCAGGAAGAAGATGCCAGCGGGATGACTTATTCCAAGGAGCGCAAAGACGGATGCCCGAGAGTGCTACGGTCAGAATCACCTCCCCGTCTTTGCCTTCTGACAAGTCCTAATCCGCCAGAATGGATCATTGCGGAGCACAGCTGTCGACACAGCTCAGAACAAGACCTGAACGGACACCGGACTGGATGCTCCTGAGGAGAGGGGCGATGCCTGTCCCAGCTCCCGAGTCAAAGGCGCCGGGCCGAGGAGCGCAGAGAGCGCAGATGCTAAGACTGACGCCAGGGTTTCCGAGAGGCCCCCGGAAGGGCCACGGTAAAAGCCGTGAAAGACAAGATGCCCAGAAGACACAGAAGGCACCACAGACAAGTGACACGACACGCACCGGTACTGCTCTGCCCTGCACACCTCAGCATTGTGATCAAAACTGAGACTTCCTTTCGACGGGGCCCAAGGGGTCACATCTTGGACATCCCTGTCTCCAAAGCTGACTCAAAAATCCCTCCCGGTGACCCCCGACCCGGCACACTGCTTTTGATCTCCTCCGAGATCTGTAGCCCTGCACTTATCTCTGGGATGACAATCCACGTCAGGTGCAAAGGAAGGCCAGCTCCATGGAAATAAACGCGTCGGCCCCGTGGACATCGAGACACCTCCGCGTCCGCCTCGGTGCTGCCGTAACCGGATATGGGCTCCGCACCTCCTCACGGTACCTAGGACCACAAAACAAAAAATGTGACTATTGCCCTCCAGAAAACCAGTCCCCAGGGCTCCTCCGCACCAATGGCCCAGCTCGCCTGGAATCTTCATTCAACTCCAGAGGCTGCTCAGAGGGTACCTGCAAAATAAAAAGGTATACGCTTAGCAAGCTGCTGCCCACCGCTCTCTTATGAGCCACCCCACCTAAAGGCCGACTCACCCGCTCGCCTCTATTCCTTGGCACGCCCGGGGCAGCGGCAGCACCTGCAAAGAAACAAAGTAAAAAGGCATGCTGAGATGTCGTGAAACGGCAACCGCCCCGGTCCGACTGAAGTACGCCAAAAGTGTACCTTAAGCTTGCATCCATCTGGCCTCTGGCAGCCCGGGTCAGGAGAACTGGCAAGCAGAACACCTAAAATAAAAAAGCCCCAGATGATGCTCGGAGCTGCACCAGAAATCGAGACCTGAGCAGTGACAACTGCTTCTGCCCTCCGATCTCTGCTCACCTCCCTCCAGTGATCTTTACTGCAGATACGCAGCTCCACTTCCTAGAAATAAAGACAAAGAGCAGTGCTGTAACAGAGCCACCATTTACACTTCCCCTTCAAACACAAACAGTGACCCACCTCCTCAGGGGAAGCCCTCTCACCCGGGATGGGGCGCATCTGCATCTGAAAGAAAGTTAGGAACAAAAGTCAAAGTGCTGCAGGAGAACTTGACAGCTGCAGACATCTTGTGTCCAACTAGGCATATTCTCTACAGTCCAACTCCACCCCTCATTACAAATTTCAAGCCCCCAGCACTTGCCCTATTACTCCTACACCCAGACTAAGCAGCAAGGCAGAGCAGCTCCGGGCCAAATACACACCCACACCCGTGACACAGGAGACCACAAACGAGGGAACACAACGGGGACAGAAAACTATCGGCCACAAGAATGGCCCTGAGGACCCAGAGAACTCAGAATGAGGTGACCAAGGTAAGACCTATGGCGAGCTGGCCAGGCTCGCAGAACCCTGCAGGAAGAAGATGACTTATTCCAAGGAGCTCAAAGACGGATGCCCGAGAGTGCTACGGTCAGAATCACCTCCCCGTCTTTGCCTTCTGACAAGTCCTAATCCGCCAGAATGGATCATTGCGGAGCACAGCTGTCGACACAGCTCAGAACAAGACCTGAACGGACACCGGACTGGATGCTCCTGAGGAGAGGGGCGATGCCTGTCCCAGCTCCCGAGTCAAAGGCGCCGGGCCGAGGAGCGCAGAGAGCGCAGATGCTAAGACTGACGCCAGGGTTTCTGAGAGGCCCCCGGAAGGGCCACGGTAAAAGCCGTGAAAGACAAGATGCCCAGAAGACACAGAAGGCACCACAGACAAGTGACACGACACGCACCGGTACTGCTCTGCCCTGCACACCTCAGCATTGTGATCAAAACTGAGACTTCCTTTCGACGGGGCCCAAGGGGTCACATCTTGGACATCCCTGTCTCCAAAGCTGACTCAAAAATCCCTCCCGGAGACCCCCGACCCGGCACACTGCTTTTGATCTCCTCCGAGATCTGTAGCCCTGCACTTATCTCTGGGATGACAATCCACGTCGGGTGCAAAGGAAGGCCAGCTCCATGGAAATAAACGCGTCGGCCCCGTGGACGTCGAGACACCTCCGCGTCCGCCTCGGTGCTGCCGTAACCGGATATGGGCTCCGCACCTCCTCACAGTACCTAGGACCACAAAACAAAAAATGTGACTATTGCCCTCCAGAAAACCAGTCCCCAGGGCTCCTCCGCACCATTGGCCCAGCTCGCCTGGAATCTTCATTCAACTCCAGAGGCTGCTCAGAGGGTACCTGCAAAATAAAAAGGTATACGCTTAGCAAGCTGCTGCCCACCGCTCTCTTATGAGCCACCCCACCTAAAGGCCGACTCACCCGCTCGCCTCTATTCCTTGGCACGCCCGGGGCAGCGGCAGCACCTGCAAAGAAACAAAGCAAAAAGGCATGCTGAGATGTCATGAAACGGCAACCGCCCCGGTCCGACTGAAGTACGCCAAAAGTGTACCTTAAGCTTGCATCCATCTGGCCTCTGGCAGCCCGGGTCAGGAGAACTGGCAAGCAGAACACCTAAAATAAAAAAGCCCCAGATGATGCTCGGAGCTGCACCAGAAATCGAGACCTGAGCAGTGACAACTGCTTCTGCCCTCCGATCTCTGCTCACCTCCCTCCAGTGATCTTTACTGCAGATACGCAGCTCCACTTCCTAGAAATAAAGACAAAGAGCAGTGCTGTAACAGAGCCACCATTTACACTTCCCCTTCAAACACAAACAGTGACCCACCTCCTCAGGGGAAGCCCTCTCACCCGGGATGGGGCGCATCTGCATCTGAAAGAAAGTTAGGAACAAAAGTCAAAGTGCTGCAGGAGAACTTGACAGCTGCAGACATCTTGTGTCCCTCTAGGCATATTCTCTACAGTCCAACTCCACCCCTCATTACAAATTTCAAGCCCCCAGCACTTGCCCTATTACTCCTACACCCAGACTAAGCAGCAAGGCAGAGCAGCTCCGGGCCAAATACACACCCACACCCGTGACACAGGAGACCACAAACGAGGGAACACAACGGGGACAGAAAACTATCGGCCACAAGAATGGCCCTGAGGACCCAGAGAACTCAGAATGAGGTGACCGAGGTAAGACCTATGGTGAGCTGGCCAGGCTCGCAGAACCCTGCAGGAAGAAGATGACTTATTCCAAGGAGCTCAAAGACGGATGCCCGAGAGTGCTACGGTCAGAATCACCTCCCCGTCTTTGCCTTCTGACAAGTCCTAATCCGCCAGAATGGATCATTGCGGAGCACAGCTGTCGACACAGCTCAGAACAAGACCTGAACGGACACCGGACTGGATGCTCCTGAGGAGAGGGGCGATGCCTGTCCCAGCTCCCCAGTCAAAGGCGCCGGGCCGAGGAGCGCAGAGAGCGCAGATGCTAAGACTGACGCCAGGGTTTCTGAGAGGCCCCCGGAAGGGCCACGGTAAAAGCCGTGAAAGACAAGATGCCCAGAAGACACAGAAGGCACCACAGACAAGTGACACGACACGCACCGGTACTGCTCTGCCCTGCACACCTCAGCATTGTGATCAAAACTGAGACTTCCTTTCGACGGGGCCCAAGGGGTCACATCTTGGACATCCCCGTCTCCAAAGCTGACTCAAAAATCCCTCCCGGTGACCCCCGATCCGGCACCCTGCTTTTGATCTCCTCTGTGATCTGTAGCCCTGCACTTATCTCTGGGATGACAATCCACGTCGGGTGCAAAGGAAGGCCAGCTCCATGGAAATAAACGCGTCGGCCCCGTGGACGTCGAGACACCTCCGCGTCCGCCTCGGTGCTGCCGTAACCGGATATGGGCTCCGCACCTCCTCACGGTACCTAGGACCACAAAACAAAAAATGTGACTATTGCCCTCCAGAAAACCAGTCCCCAGGGCTCCTCCGCACCATTGGCCCAGCTCGCCTGGAATCTTCATTCAACTCCAGAGGCTGCTCAGAGGGTACCTGCAAAATAAAAAGGTATACGCTTAGCAAGCTGCTGCCCACCGCTCTCTTATGAGCCACCCCACCTAAAGGCCGACTCACCCGCTCGCCTCTATTCCTTGGCACGCCCGGGGCAGCGGCAGCACCTGCAAAGAAACAAAGCAAAAAGGCATGCTGAGATGTCATGAAACGGCAACCGCCCCGGTCCGACTGAAGTACGCCAAAAGTGTACCTTAAGCTTGCATCCATCTGGCCTCTGGCAGCCCGGGTCAGGAGAACTGGCAAGCAGAACACCTAAAATAAAAAAGCCCCAGATGATGCTCGGAGCTGCACCAGAAATCGAGACCTGAGCAGTGACAACTGCTTCTGCCCTCCGATCTCTGCTCACCTCCCTCCAGTGATCTTTACTGCAGATACGCAGCTCCACTTCCTAGAAATAAAGACAAAGAGCAGTGCTGTAACAGAGCCACCATTTACACTTCCCCTTCAAAGACAAACAGTGACCCACCTCCTCAGGGGAAGCCCTCTCACCCGGGATGGGGCGCATCTGCATCTGAAAGAAAGTTAGGAACAAAAGTCAAAGTGCTGCAGGAGAACTTGACAGCTGCAGACATCTTGTGTCCATCTAGGCATATTCTCTACAGTCCAACTCCACCCCTCATTACAAATTTCAAGCCCCCAGCACTTGCCCTATTACTCCTACACCCAGACTAAGCAGCAAGGCAGAGCAGCTCCGGGCCAAATACACACCCACACCCGTGACACAGGAGACCACAAACGAGGGAACACAACGGGGACAGAAAACTATCGGCCACAAGAATGGCCCTGAGGACCCAGAGAACTCAGAATGAGGTGACCAAGGTAAGACCTATGGTGAGCTGGCCAGGCTCGCAGAACCCTGCAGGAAGAAGATGACTTATTCCAAGGAGCTCAAAGACGGATGCCCGAGAGTGCTACGGTCAGAATCACCTCCCTGTCTTTGCCTTCTGAGAAGTCCTAATCCGCCAGAATGGATCATTGCGGAGCACAGCTGTCGACACAGCTCAGAACAAGACCTGAACGGACACCGGACTGGATGCTCCTGAGGAGAGGGGCGATGCCTGTCCCAGCTCCCGAGTCAAAGGCGCCGGGCCGAGGAGCGCAGAGAGCGCAGATGCTAAGACTGACGCCAGGGTTTCTGAGAGGCCCCCGGAAGGGCCACGGTAAAAGCCGTGAAAGACAAGATGCCCAGAAGACACAGAAGGCACCACAGACAAGTGACACGACACGCACCGGTACTGCTCTGCCCTGCACACCTCAGCATTGTGATCAAAACTGAGACTTCCTTTCGACGGGGCCCAAGGGGTCACATCTTGGACATCCCTGTCTCCAAAGCTGACTCAAAAATCACTCCCGGTGACCCCCGACCCGGCACACTGCTTTTGATCTCCTCCGAGATCTGTAGCCCTGCACTTATCTCTGGGGCATCTGGGGATGGGAATCCATGTCAGGTACAAAGGAAGGCCGGCTCATTGTCTGGGAAATTCCTGCTGTCACCGGGCTCTTATTGTTGTCTCCTATTCTGCTACAAGAAAGAAAACCAAAAAAGCGTGAAACTTAGCAGCACATCAGCCAAAAATGGCATTTCTGCTACTCACCATCTCTTAAGAATGCCCGGGTCCCCGGGCAGCACACTTTGGCTGCGCTGCAAGGCTGACACTTGCAGAGCCAGCATCTCCATGGCCTTATTGGCACTGAGCCCACCCACCACGGCCTCTATCAGCGGCGTGAGCATCCCCGGTTGCAGTGGGACAAGGGTTCCAGGATGGACATCCCCAGAGAACCCCAAACCGGTGGATTCTGCCTCCCCACTGTCACTTACTGGCTAGCCCTAGCCCAGGGTTACTGCCTGCACCTGTTCTCAGGGAAACAGGGGTGTTGTGATGACTGCTGTAAGGACTGCTATAGCTGTACTCTTAACTTATATCCCAGCCTGTACCCCTCCCTTTCACTGTATGCTCTCTCTGGCCCTTCAGTCCTTCACCTCTCAAGCCCTCCCTCAGCCTCTGTGTGTCACTGTCAAGTCCCCCTTGCTGGACCCTACACCTTGCAGCCGGGGATGCTCCTTATCCACAGGGTTCTCAAGAATGTCCCGCAAGCGGGACGCCATCTCCACAGTTGCTCCTACCCTACCTAAGTGTAGCCCTGAGTCAGGGCTCCTACCCTAAGTGTGGCCCTGAGTCAGGGCAGAGGCTGACAGAGCCGAACTCTTTGCGGTGGCCAAGGCACGAAGCCTTACCAACCGCCGCCTCGAGGAGGGGTGGACGCAATCCCCGGCTGCGGAGAGACAGGTGATCCCAGGGAGGGGTGGGGCGGGAAACCCCCTTTTTTCCCCAACCCTGCGGACCCTGCTCCCCACTAACACTTCCTGCCTAGCCTAGCCTTTGGGTTACTGCCTGCACCTCTCAGGGCTTCTGGCATTCTCCTGCATTAGACTTACTGCCTGCTGCGGCTCTCAGGGAAACAGGGGTGTGGTGCTGTGTGTGTGGGCTGCTATAGGTGTGCGCTAACTTGTATCCCAGCCTGTACCCCTCTCTTTCACTATGTGCTCTCTGACCCTTGAGCCCTTTACCTCTCAAGCCCTCCCTCAGCCTCTGTGCGTCACTGCCAAGTCCCCCTGCCGAACCCCACGCCTTGCAACCGGGGATGCTCTTTATCAGGATACTCCTGGGAAAGGGATCCCGGGGGGGCCACCCATCTCCCACTGCATCCCTTTACCTTGTGGGCTCTCGAAGACGGCCGACAATGCAAAGCTGGCTAAAACGCAGAGATGGGTCAGAACTGCCCTGCCCGGCCAAGTCTGTGGGGATGCTGAGGAGAAACCCTCCCCCTTCACCCCTGAGAGCTCCATCCCACTAGGGCCCTCTCCTCTAAGATAACTTTAAGTTGCCTCCTGGGACTGAAAAGGCTTTTTCCCCATCTCCCGACCAGCTGTCCCAACACTTAGCTTTCAGAAGACGAGCGGACAAAATCCATCCTCGATGGAAATGAACGCGTCGGCCCCGTGGACGTCAAGACACCTCCGCGTCCGCCTCGGTGCTGCCGTAACCGGATATGGGCTCCGCACCTCCTCACGGTACCTAGGACCACAAAACAAAAAATGTGACTATTGCCCTCCAGGCAATAGGAGCAATCCCCAGGGCTCCTCCGCACCATTGGCCCAGCTCGCCTCGAATCTTCATTCAACTCCAGAGGCTGCTCAGAGGGTACCTGCAAAATAAAAAGGTATACGCTTAGCAAGCTGCTGCCCACCGCTCTCTTATGAGCCACCCCACCTAAAGGCCGACTCACCCGCTCGCCTCTATTCCTTGGCACGCCCGGGGCAGCGGCAGCACCTGCAAAGAAACAAAGCAAAAAGGCATGCTGAGATGTCATGAAACGGCAACCGCCCCGGTCCGACTGAAGTACGCCAAAAGTGTACCTTAAGCTTGCATCCATCTGGCCTCTGGCAGCCCGGGTCAGGAGAACTGGCAAGCAGAACACCTAAAATAAAAAAGCCCCAGATGATGCTCGGAGCTGCACCAGAAATCGAGACCTGAGCAGTGACAACTGCTTCTGCCCTCCGATCTCTGCTCACCTCCCTCCAGTGATCTTTACTGCAGATACGCAGCTCCACTTCCTAGAAATAAAGACAAAGAGCAGTGCTGTAACAGAGCCACCATTTACACTTCCCCTTCAAAGACAAACAGTGACCCACCTCCTCAGGGGAAGCCCTCTCACCCGGGATGGGGCGCATCTGCATCTGAAAGAAAGTTAGGAACAAAAGTCAAAGTGCTGCAGGAGAACTTGACAGCTGCAGACATCTTGTGTCCATCTAGGCATATTCTCTACAGTCCAACTCCACCCCTCATTACAAATTTCAAGCCCCCAGCACTTGCCCTATTACTCCTACACCCAGACTAAGCAGCAAGGCAGAGCAGCTCCGGGCCAAATACACACCCACACCCGTGACACAGGAGACCACAAACGAGGGAACACAACGGGGACAGAAAACTATCGGCCACAAGAATGGCCCTGAGGACCCAGAGAACTCAGAATGAGGTGACCAAGGTAAGACCTATGGTGAGCTGGCCAGGCTCGCAGAACCCTGCAGGAAGAAGATGACTTATTCCAAGGAGCTCAAAGACGGATGCCCGAGAGTGCTACGGTCAGAATCACCTCCCTGTCTTTGCCTTCTGAGAAGTCCTAATCCGCCAGAATGGATCATTGCGGAGCACAGCTGTCGACACAGCTCAGAACAAGACCTGAACGGACACCGGACTGGATGCTCCTGAGGAGAGGGGCGATGCCTGTCCCAGCTCCCGAGTCAAAGGCGCCGGGCCGAGGAGCGCAGAGAGCGCAGATGCTAAGACTGACGCCAGGGTTTCTGAGAGGCCCCCGGAAGGGCCACGGTAAAAGCCGTGAAAGACAAGATGCCCAGAAGACACAGAAGGCACCACAGACAAGTGACACGACACGCACCGGTACTGCTCTGCCCTGCACACCTCAGCATTGTGATCAAAACTGAGACTTCCTTTCGACGGGGCCCAAGGGGTCACATCTTGGACATCCCTGTCTCCAAAGCTGACTCAAAAATCCCTCCCGGTGACCCCCGACCCGGCACACTGCTTTTGATCTCCTCCGAGATCTGTAGCCCTGCACTTATCTCTGGGGCATCTGGGGATGGGAATCCATGTCAGGTACAAAGGAAGGCCGGCTCATTGTCTGGGAAATTCCTGCTGTCACCGGGCTCTTATTGTTGTCTCCTATTCTGCTACAAGAAAGAAAACCAAAAAAGCGTGAAACTTAGCAGCACATCAGCCAAAAAATGGCATTTCTGCTACTCACCATCTCTTAAGAATGCCCGGGTCCCCGGGCAGCACACTTTGGCTGCGCTGCAAGGCTGACACTTGCAGAGCCAGCATCTCCATGGCCTTATTGGCACTGAGCCCACCCACCACGGCCTCTATCAGCGGCGTGAGCATCCCCGGTTGCAGTGGGACAAGGGTTCCAGGATGGACATCCCCAGAGAACCCCAAACCGGTGGATTCTGCCTCCCCACTGTCACTTACTGGCTAGCCCTAGCCCAGGGTTACTGCCTGCACCTGTTCTCAGGGAAACAGGGGTGTTGTGATGACTGCTGTAAGGACTGCTATAGCTGTACTCTTAACTTATATCCCAGCCTGTACCCCTCCCTTTCACTGTATGCTCTCTCTGGCCCTTCAGTCCTTCACCTCTCAAGCCCTCCCTCAGCCTCTGTGTGTCACTGTCAAGTCCCCCTTGCTGGACCCTACACCTTGCAGCCGGGGATGCTCCTTATCCACAGGGTTCTCAAGAATGTCCCGCAAGCGGGACGCCATCTCCACAGTTGCTCCTACCCTACCTAAGTGTAGCCCTGAGTCAGGGCTCCTACCCTAAGTGTGGCCCTGAGTCAGGGCAGAGGCTGACAGAGCCGAACTCTTTGCGGTGGCCAAGGCACGAAGCCTTACCAACCGCCGCCTCGAGGAGGGGTGGACGCAATCCCCGGCTGCGGAGAGACAGGTGATCCCAGGGAGGGGTGGGGCGGGAAACCCCCTTTTTTCCCCAACCCTGCGGACCCTGCTCCCCACTAACACTTCCTGCCTAGCCTAGCCTTTGGGTTACTGCCTGCACCTCTCAGGGCTTCTGGCATTCTCCTGCATTAGACTTACTGCCTGCTGCGGCTCTCAGGGAAACAGGGGTGTGGTGCTGTGTGTGTGGGCTGCTATAGGTGTGCGCTAACTTGTATCCCAGCCTGTACCCCTCTCTTTCACTGTGTGCTCTCTGACCCTTGAGCCCTTTACCTCTCAAGCCCTCCCTCAGCCTCTGTGCGTCACTGCCAAGTCCCCCTGCCGAACCCCACGCCTTGCAACCGGGGATGCTCTTTATCAGGATACTCCTGGGAAAGGGATCCCGGGGGGGCCACCCATCTCCCACTGCATCCCTTTACCTTGTGGGCTCTCGAAGACGGCCGACAATGCAAAGCTGGCTAAAACGCAGAGATGGGTCAGAACTGCCCTGCCCGGCCAAGTCTGTGGGGATGCTGAGGAGAAACCCTCCCCCTTCACCCCTGAGAGCTCCATCCCACTAGGGCCCTCTCCTCTAAGATAACTTTAAGTTGCCTCCTGGGACTGAAAAGGCTTTTTCCCCATCTCCCGACCAGCTGTCCCAACACTTAGCTTTCAGAAGACGAGCGGACAAAATCCATCCTCGATGGAAATGAACGCGTCGGCCCCGTGGACGTCGAGACACCTCCGCGTCCGCCTCGGTGCTGCCGTAACCGGATATGGGCTCCGCACCTCCTCACGGTACCTAGGACCACAAAACAAAAAATGTGACTATTGCCCTCCAGGCAATAGGAGCAATCCCCAGGGCTCCTCCGCACCATTGGCCCAGCTCGCCTCGAATCTTCATTCAACTCCAGAGGCTGCTCAGAGGGTACCTGCAAAATAAAAAGGTATACGCTTAGCAAGCTGCTGCCCACCGCTCTCTTATGAGCCACCCCACCTAAAGGCCGACTCACCCGCTCGCCTCTATTCCTTGGCACGCCCGGGGCAGCGGCAGCACCTGCAAAGAAACAAAGCAAAAAGGCATGCTGAGATGTCATGAAACGGCAACCGCCCCGGTCCGACTGAAGTACGCCAAAAGTGTACCTTAAGCTTGCATCCATCTGGCCTCTGGCAGCCCGGGTCAGGAGAACTGGCAAGCAGAACACCTAAAATAAAAAAGCCCCAGATGATGCTCGGAGCTGCACCAGAAATCGAGACCTGAGCAGTGACAACTGCTTCTGCCCTCCGATCTCTGCTCACCTCCCTCCAGTGATCTTTACTGCAGATACGCAGCTCCACTTCCTAGAAATAAAGACAAAGAGCAGTGCTGTAACAGAGCCACCATTTACACTTCCCCTTCAAAGACAAACAGTGACCCACCTCCTCAGGGGAAGCCCTCTCACCCGGGATGGGGCGCATCTGCATCTGAAAGAAAGTTAGGAACAAAAGTCAAAGTGCTGCAGGAGAACTTGACAGCTGCAGACATCTTGTGTCCATCTAGGCATATTCTCTACAGTCCAACTCCACCCCTCATTACAAATTTCAAGCCCCCAGCACTTGCCCTATTACTCCTACACCCAGACTAAGCAGCAAGGCAGAGCAGCTCCGGGCCAAATACACACCAACACCCGTGACACAGGAGACCACAAACGAGGGAACACAACGGGGACAGAAAACTATCGGCCACAAGAATGGCCCTGAGGACCCAGAGAACTCAGAATGAGGTGACCGAGGTAAGACCTATGGTGAGCTGGCCAGGCTCGCAGAACCCTGCAGGAAGAAGATGACTTATTCCAAGGAGCTCAAAGACGGATGCCCGAGAGTGCTACGGTCAGAATCACCTCCCTGTCTTTGCCTTCTGAGAAGTCCTAATCCGCCAGAATGGATCGTTGCGGAGCACAGCTGTCGACACAGCTCAGAACAAGACCTGAACCGACACCGGACTGGATGCTCCTGAGGAGAGGGGCGATGCCTGTCCCAGCTCCCGAGTCAAAGGCGCCGGGCCGAGGAGCGCAGAGAGCGCAGATGCCAAGACTGACGCCAGGGTTTCTGAGAGGCCCCCGGAAGGGCCACGGCAAAAGACGTGAAAGACGAGATGCCCAGAAGACACAGAAGGCACCACAGACAAGTGACACAACACACACCGGGACTGCTCTGCCCTGCACACCTCAGCATTGTGATCAAAACTGAGACTTCCCTTCGATGGGGCACAAGGGGTCACATCTTGGACATCCCTGTCTCCAAAGCTGACTCAAAAATCCCTCCCGATGACCCCCGACCCGGCACACTGCTTTTGATCTCCTCTGTGATCTGTAGCCCTGCACTTATCTCTGGGACATCAGGGGACGAGAATCCATGTCAGGTACAAAGGAAGGCCGGCTCATTGTCTGGGAAATTCCTGCTGTCACCGGGCTCTTATTGTTGTCTCTTATTCTGCTACAAGAAAGAAAACCAAAAAAGCGTGAATCTTAGCAGCACATCAGCCAAAAATGGCAATTCTGCTACTCACCATCGCTTAAGAATGCCCGGGTCCTCGGGCAGCACACTTTGGCTGCGCTGCAAGGCTGACACTTGCAGAGCCAGAGTCTCCATGGCCTTATTGGCACTGAGCCCACCCACCACGGCCTCTATCAGGGGCGTGAGCATCCCCGGTTGCAGTGGGACAAGGGTTCCAGGATGGACATCCCCAGAGAAGCGCAAACCTGTAGATTCTGCCTCCCCACTCTCACTTACTGGCTAGCCCTAGCCCAGGGTTACTGCCTGCCACTGCTCTCAGGGAAACAGAGGTGTTATGATGACTGCTGTAAGGACTGCTATAGCTGTACTCTTAACTTATATCCCAGCCTGTACCCCTCCCTTTCACTGTGTGCTCTCTCTGGCCCTTCAGTCCTTCACCTCTCAAGCCCTCCCTCAGCCTCTCTGTGTCACTGTCAAGTCCCCCTTGCTGAACCCTACACCTTGCAGCCGGGGATGCTCCTTATCCAACAGGGTCTCAATGTCCCGCAAGCGGGACGCCATCTCCACAGTTGCTCCTACCCTACCTAAGTGTAGCCCTGAGTCAGGGCTCCTACCCTAAGTGTGGCCCTGAGTCAGGGCAGAGGCTGACAGAGCCGAACTCTTTGCGGTGGCCAAGGCACGAAGCCTTACCAACCGCCGCCTCGAGGAGGGATGGACGCAATCCCCGGCTGCGGAGAGACAGGTGATCCCAGGGAGGGGTGGGGCGGGAAACCCCCTTTTTTCCCCAACCCTGCGGACCCTGCTCCCCACTACCACTTCCTGCCTAGCCTAGCCTTTGGGTTACTGCCTGCACCTCTCAAGGCTTCTGGCATTCTCCTGCCTTAGACTTACTGCCTGCTGCTGCTCTCAGGAAACCGGGGTGTGGTGCTGTGTGTGTGGGCTGCTATAGCTGTGCTCTAACTTGTATCCCAGTCTGTACCCCTCTCTTTCACTGTGTGCTCTCTGACCCTTGAGCCCTTTACCTCTCAAGCCCTCCCTCAGCCTCTGTGTGCCACTGCCAAGTCCCCCTGCCGAACCCTACACCTTGCAACCGGGGATGCTCTTTATCAGGATACTCCTGGGACAGGGATCCCAGGGGGGGCCACCAATCTCCCACTGTATCCCTTTACCTTGTGGGCTCTCGAAGACGGCCGACAATGCAAAGCTGGCTAAAACGCAGAGATGGGTCAGAACTGCCCTGCCCGGCCAAGTCTGCGGGGATGCTGAGGGGAAACCCTCCCCCTTTACCCCTGAGGGCTCCATCCCATTAGGGCCCTCTCCTCTAAGATAACTTTAAGTTGCCTCCTGGGAGTTGCCTCCTGAAAAGGCTTTTCCCCAATCTCCCGACCAGCTGTCCCAACACTTAGCTTTCAGAAGACGAGCAGACAAAATCCGTCCTCGATGGAAATGAACGTGTCGGCCCCGTGGACGTCGAGACACCTCCGCGTCGGCTTCGCTGCTGTCATCTCCAAATCTGGGCTCTTCACGTCCTCCCAGGACCTAGGATCACAAAACCAAAAATGTGACTATTGCCCTCCAGAAGAACAATCCCCAGGGCTCCTCGGCACCACTGGCCCAGCTTGCCTCGAATCTTCATTCGACTCCAGAGGCTGCTCGGAGGGTACCTGCAAAATGAAAAGGTACACGCTTAGCAAGCTGCTGCACACCGCTCTCTTAGGAGTCACCCCACCTAAAGGCCGACTCACCCGCTCACCTCTATTCCTTGGCACGCCTGGGGAAGCAGCAGCACCTGCAAAGAAACAAAGCAAAAAGGCTCGCTGAGATGCCGTGAAACGGCAACCGCCCCGGTCCGACTGAAGTACGCCAAAAGTGTACCTTAAGCTTGCATCCATCTGGCCTCTGGCAGCCCGGGTCAGGAGAACTGGCAAGCAGAACACCTAAAATAAAAAAGCCCCAGATGATGCTTGGAGCTGCACCGGAAATCGAGACCTGAGCAGTGACAACTGCTTCTGCCCTCCAATCTCTGCTCACCTTGCTCCATTGACCTTTACTGCAGATACGCAGCTCCACTTCCTAGAAATAAAGACAAAGAACAGTGCTGTAACAGAGCCACCATTTACACTTGCCCTGCAAAGGCAAACAGTGACCCACCTCCTCAGGGGAAGCCCCCTCACCCGGCATGGGGCGCTCTGCCGCAGATTCTATCCATCTGCATCTGAAAGAAAGTTAGGAACAAAAGTCAACGTGCTGCAGGAGAACTTGACAGCTGCAGACCTCTTGTGTCAATCTAGGCATATTCCCTACAGTCCAACTCCACCCCACATTACAAATTTCAAGCCCCCAGCACTTGCCCTATTACTCCTTCACCCAGACTAAGCAGCAAGGCAGAGCAGCTCCGGGCCAAACACACCCACACCCGTGACACAGGAGACCACAAACGAGGGAACACAACGGGGACAGAAAACTCTCGGCCACAAGAATGGCCCTGAGGACCCAGAGAACTCAGAATGAGGTGACCGAGGTAAGACTGATGGCGAGCTGGCCAGGCTCGCAGAACACTGCAGGAAGAGGATGCTAGCAGGATGACTTACTGCTAGGAGCGCAAAGACGGATGCCCGAGAGTGCTACGGTCAGAATCACCTCCCTGTCTTTGCCTTCTGACAAGTCCTAATCCGCCAGAATGGATCGTTGCGGAGCACAGCTGTCGACACAGCTCAGAACAAGACCTGAACCGACACCGGACTGGATGCTCCTGAGGAGAGGGGCGATGCCTGTCCCAGCTCCCGAGTCAAAGGCGCCGGGCCGAGGAGCGCAGAGAGCGCAGATGCCAAGACTGACGCCAGGGTTTCTGAGAGGCCCCCGGAAGGGCCACGGCAAAAGACGTGAAAGACGAGATGCCCAGAAGACACAGAAGGCACCACAGACAAGTGACACAACACACACCGGGACTGCTCTGCCCTGCACACCTCAGCATTGTGATCAAAACTGAGACTTCCCTTCGATGGGGCACAAGGGGTCACATCTTGGACATCCCTGTCTCCAAAGCTGACTCAAAAATCCCTCCCGATGACCCCCGACCCGGCACACTGCTTTTGATCTCCTCTGTGATCTGTAGCCCTGCACTTATCTCTGGGACATCAGGGGACGAGAATCCATGTCAGGTACAAAGGAAGGCCGGCTCATTGTCTGGGAAATTCCTGCTGTCACCGGGCTCTTATTGTTGTCTCTTATTCTGCTACAAGAAAGAAAACCAAAAAAGCGTGAATCTTAGCAGCACATCAGCCAAAAATGGCAATTCTGCTACTCACCATCGCTTAAGAATGCCCGGGTCCTCGGGCAGCACACTTTGGCTGCGCTGCAAGGCTGACACTTGCAGAGCCAGAGTCTCCATGGCCTTATTGGCACTGAGCCCACCCACCACGGCCTCTATCAGGGGCGTGAGCATCCCCGGTTGCAGTGGGACAAGGGTTCCAGGATGGACATCCCCAGAGAAGCGCAAACCTGTAGATTCTGCCTCCCCACTCTCACTTACTGGCTAGCCCTAGCCCAGGGTTACTGCCTGCCACTGCTCTCAGGGAAACAGAGGTGTTATGATGACTGCTGTAAGGACTGCTATAGCTGTACTCTTAACTTATATCCCAGCCTGTACCCCTCCCTTTCACTGTGTGCTCTCTCTGGCCCTTCAGTCCTTCACCTCTCAAGCCCTCCCTCAGCCTCTCTGTGTCACTGTCAAGTCCCCCTTGCTGAACCCTACACCTTGCAGCCGGGGATGCTCCTTATCCAACAGGGTCTCAATGTCCCGCAAGCGGGACGCCATCTCCACAGTTGCTCCTACCCTACCTAAGTGTAGCCCTGAGTCAGGGCTCCTACCCTAAGTGTGGCCCTGAGTCAGGGCAGAGGCTGACAGAGCCGAACTCTTTGCGGTGGCCAAGGCACGAAGCCTTACCAACCGCCGCCTCGAGGAGGGATGGACGCAATCCCCGGCTGCGGAGAGACAGGTGATCCCAGGGAGGGGTGGGGCGGGAAACCCCCTTTTTTCCCCAACCCTGCGGACCCTGCTCCCCACTACCACTTCCTGCCTAGCCTAGCCTTTGGGTTACTGCCTGCACCTCTCAAGGCTTCTGGCATTCTCCTGCCTTAGACTTACTGCCTGCTGCTGCTCTCAGGAAACCGGGGTGTGGTGCTGTGTGTGTGGGCTGCTATAGCTGTGCTCTAACTTGTATCCCAGTCTGTACCCCTCTCTTTCACTGTGTGCTCTCTGACCCTTGAGCCCTTTACCTCTCAAGCCCTCCCTCAGCCTCACTGTGTGCCACTGCCAAGTCCCCCTGCCGAACCCTACACCTTGCAACCGGGGATGCTCTTTATCAGGATACTCCTGGGACAGGGATCCCAGGGGGGGCCACCAATCTCCCACTGTATCCCTTTACCTTGTGGGCTCTCGAAGACGGCCGACAATGCAAAGCTGGCTAAAACGCAGAGATGGGTCAGAACTGCCCTGCCCGGCCAAGTCTGCGGGGATGCTGAGGGGAAACCCTCCCCCTTTACCCCTGAGGGCTCCATCCCATTAGGGCCCTCTCCTCTAAGATAACTTTAAGTTGCCTCCTGGGAGTTGCCTCCTGAAAAGGCTTTTCCCCAATCTCCCGACCAGCTGTCCCAACACTTAGCTTTCAGAAGACGAGCAGACAAAATCCGTCCTCGATGGAAATGAACGTGTCGGCCCCGTGGACGTCGAGACACCTCCGCGTCGGCTTCGCTGCTGTCATCACCAAATCTGGGCTCTTCACGTCCTCCCAGGACCTAGGATCACAAAACCAAAAATGTGACTATTGCCCTCCAGAAGAACAATCCCCAGGGCTCCTCGGCACCACTGGCCCAGCTTGCCTCGAATCTTCATTCGACTCCAGAGGCTGCTCGGAGGGTACCTGCAAAATGAAAAGGTACACGCTTAGCAAGCTGCTGCACACCGCTCTCTTAGGAGTCACCCCACCTAAAGGCCGACTCACCCGCTCACCTCTATTCCTTGGCACGCCTGGGGAAGCAGCAGCACCTGCAAAGAAACAAAGCAAAAAGGCTCGCTGAGATGCCGTGAAACGGCAACCGCCCCGGTCCGACTGAAGTACGCCGAAAGTGTACCTTAAGCTTGCATCCATCTGGCCTCTGGCAGCCCGGGTCAGGAGAACTGGCAAGCAGAACACCTAAAATAAAAAAGCCCCAGATGATGCTTGGAGCTGCACCGGAAATCGAGACCTGAGCAGTGACAACTGCTTCTGCCCTCCAATATCTGCTCACCTTGCTCCATTGACCTTTACTGCAGATACGCAGCTCCACTTCCTAGAAATAAAGACAAAGAACAGTGCTGTAACAGAGCCACCATTTACACTTGCCCTGCAAAGGCAAACAGTGACCCACCTCCTCAGGGGAAGCCCCCTCACCCGGCATGGGGCGCTCTGCCGCAGATTCTATCCATCTGCATCTGAAAGAAAGTTAGGAACAAAAGTCAACGTGCTGCAGGAGAACTTGACAGCTGCAGACCTCTTGTGTCAATCTAGGCATATTCCCTACAGTCCAACTCCACCCCACATTACAAATTTCAAGCCCCCAGCACTTGCCCTATTACTCCTTCACCCAGACTAAGCAGCAAGGCAGAGCAGCTCCGGGCCAAACACACCCACACCCGTGACACAGGAGACCACAAACGAGGGAACACAACGGGGACAGAAAACTCTCGGCCACAAGAATGGCCCTGAGGACCCAGAGAACTCAGAATGAGGTGACCGAGGTAAGACTGATGGCGAGCTGGCCAGGCTCGCAGAACACTGCAGGAAGAGGATGCTAGCAGGATGACTTACTGCTAGGAGCGCAAAGACGGATGCCCGAGAGTGCTACGGTCAGAATCACCTCCCTGTCTTTGCCTTCTGACAAGTCCTAATCCGCCAGAATGGATCGTTGCGGAGCACAGCTGTCGACACAGCTCAGAACAAGACCTGAACCGACACCGGACTGGATGCTCCTGAGGAGAGGGGCGATG
Source organism: Phylloscopus trochilus trochilus (assembly GCA_016584745.2). Lineage (NCBI taxonomy): Eukaryota > Metazoa > Chordata > Aves > Passeriformes > Phylloscopidae > Phylloscopus > Phylloscopus trochilus. Next base: position 1,595,125 of record WQNJ02000049.1, on the reverse strand, counting down.
CCTGTCCCAGCTCCCGAGTCAAAGGCGCCGGGCCGAGGAGCGCAGAGAGCGCAGATGCCAAGACTGACGCCAGGGTTTCTGAGAGGCCCCCGGAAGGGCCACGGCAAAAGACGTGAAAGACGAGATGCCCAGAAGACACAGAAGGCACCACAGACAAGTGACACAACACACACCGGGACTGCTCTGCCCTGCACACCTCAGCATTGTGATCAAAACTGAGACTTCCCTTCGATGGGGCACAAGGGGTCACATCTTGGACATCCCTGTCTCCAAAGCTGACTCAAAAATCCCTCCCGATGACCCCCGACCCGGCACACTGCTTTTGATCTCCTCTGTGATCTGTAGCCCTGCACTTATCTCTGGGACATCAGGGGACGAGAATCCATGTCAGGTACAAAGGAAGGCCGGCTCATTGTCTGGGAAATTCCTGCTGTCACCGGGCTCTTATTGTTGTCTCTTATTCTGCTACAAGAAAGAAAACCAAAAAAGCGTGAATCTTAGCAGCACATCAGCCAAAAATGGCAATTCTGCTACTCACCATCTCTTAAGAATGCCCGGGTCCTCGGGCAGCACACTTTGGCTGCGCTGCAAGGCTGACACTTGCAGAGCCAGAGTCTCCATGGCCTTATTGGCACTGAGCCCACCCACCACGGCCTCTATCAGGGGCGTGAGCATCCCCGGTTGCAGTGGGACAAGGGTTCCAGGATGGACATCCCCAGAGAAGCGCAAACCTGTAGATTCTGCCTCCCCACTCTCACTTACTGGCTAGCCCTAGCCCAGGGTTACTGCCTGCCACTGCTCTCAGGGAAACAGAGGTGTTATGATGACTGCTGTAAGGACTGCTATAGCTGTACTCTTAACTTATATCCCAGCCTGTACCCCTCCCTTTCACTGTGTGCTCTCTCTGGCCCTTCAGTCCTTCACCTCTCAAGCCCTCCCTCAGCCTCTCTGTGTCACTGTCAAGTCCCCCTTGCTGAACCCTACACCTTGCAGCCGGGGATGCTCCTTATCCAACAGGGTCTCAATGTCCCGCAAGCGGGACGCCATCTCCACAGTTGCTCCTACCCTACCTAAGTGTAGCCCTGAGTCAGGGCTCCTACCCTAAGTGTGGCCCTGAGTCAGGGCAGAGGCTGACAGAGCCGAACTCTTTGCGGTGGCCAAGGCACGAAGCCTTACCAACCGCCGCCTCGAGGAGGGATGGACGCAATCCCCGGCTGCGGAGAGACAGGTGATCCCAGGGAGGGGTGGGGCGGGAAACCCCCTTTTTTCCCCAACCCTGCGGACCCTGCTCCCCACTACCACTTCCTGCCTAGCCTAGCCTTTGGGTTACTGCCTGCACCTCTCAAGGCTTCTGGCATTCTCCTGCCTTAGACTTACTGCCTGCTGCTGCTCTCAGGAAACCGGGGTGTGGTGCTGTGTGTGTGGGCTGCTATAGCTGTGCTCTAACTTGTATCCCAGTCTGTACCCCTCTCTTTCACTGTGTGCTCTCTGACCCTTGAGCCCTTTACCTCTCAAGCCCTCCCTCAGCCTCACTGTGTGCCACTGCCAAGTCCCCCTGCCGAACCCTACACCTTGCAACCGGGGATGCTCTTTATCAGGATACTCCTGGGACAGGGATCCCAGGGGGGGCCACCAATCTCCCACTGTATCCCTTTACCTTGTGGGCTCTCGAAGACGGCCGACAATGCAAAGCTGGCTAAAACGCAGAGATGGGTCAGAACTGCCCTGCCCGGCCAAGTCTGCGGGGATGCTGAGGGGAAACCCTCCCCCTTTACCCCTGAGGGCTCCATCCCATTAGGGCCCTCTCCTCTAAGATAACTTTAAGTTGCCTCCTGGGAGTTGCCTCCTGAAAAGGCTTTTCCCCAATCTCCCGACCAGCTGTCCCAACACTTAGCTTTCAGAAGACGAGCAGACAAAATCCGTCCTCGATGGAAATGAACGTGTCGGCCCCGTGGACGTCGAGACACCTCCGCGTCGGCTTCGCTGCTGTCATCACCAAATCTGGGCTCTTCACGTCCTCCCAGGACCTAGGATCACAAAACCAAAAATGTGACTATTGCCCTCCAGAAGAACAATCCCCAGGGCTCCTCGGCACCACTGGCCCAGCTTGCCTCGAATCTTCATTCGACTCCAGAGGCTGCTCGGAGGGTACCTGCAAAATGAAAAGGTACACGCTTAGCAAGCTGCTGCACACCGCTCTCTTAGGAGTCACCCCACCTAAAGGCCGACTCACCCGCTCACCTCTATTCCTTGGCACGCCTGGGGAAGCAGCAGCACCTGCAAAGAAACAAAGCAAAAAGGCTCGCTGAGATGCCGTGAAACGGCAACCGCCCCGGTCCGACTGAAGTACGCCGAAAGTGTACCTTAAGCTTGCATCCATCTGGCCTCTGGCAGCCCGGGTCAGGAGAACTGGCAAGCAGAACACCTAAAATAAAAAAGCCCCAGATGATGCTTGGAGCTGCACCGGAAATCGAGACCTGAGCAGTGACAACTGCTTCTGCCCTCCAATCTCTGCTCACCTTGCTCCATTGACCTTTACTGCAGATACGCAGCTCCACTTCCTAGAAATAAAGACAAAGAACAGTGCTGTAACAGAGCCACCATTTACACTTGCCCTGCAAAGGCAAACAGTGACCCACCTCCTCAGGGGAAGCCCCCTCACCCGGCATGGGGCGCTCTGCCGCAGATTCTATCCATCTGCATCTGAAAGAAAGTTAGGAACAAAAGTCAACGTGCTGCAGGAGAACTTGACAGCTGCAGACCTCTTGTGTCAATCTAGGCATATTCCCTACAGTCCAACTCCACCCCACATTACAAATTTCAAGCCCCCAGCACTTGCCCTATTACTCCTTCACCCAGACTAAGCAGCAAGGCAGAGCAGCTCCGGGCCAAACACACCCACACCCGTGACACAGGAGACCACAAACGAGGGAACACAACGGGGACAGAAAACTCTCGGCCACAAGAATGGCCCTGAGGACCCAGAGAACTCAGAATGAGGTGACCGAGGTAAGACTGATGGCGAGCTGGCCAGGCTCGCAGAACACTGCAGGAAGAGGATGCTAGCAGGATGACTTACTGCTAGGAGCGCAAAGACGGATGCCCGAGAGTGCTACGGTCAGAATCACCTCCCTGTCTTTGCCTTCTGACAAGTCCTAATCCGCCAGAATGGATCGTTGCGGAGCACAGCTGTCGACACAGCTCAGAACAAGACCTGAACCGACACCGGACTGGATGCTCCTGAGGAGAGGGGCGATGCCTGTCCCAGCTCCCGAGTCAAAGGCGCCGGGCCGAGGAGCGCAGAGAGCGCAGATGCCAAGACTGACGCCAGGGTTTCTGAGAGGCCCCCGGAAGGGCCACGGCAAAAGACGTGAAAGACGAGATGCCCAGAAGACACAGAAGGCACCACAGACAAGTGACACAACACACACCGGGACTGCTCTGCCCTGCACACCTCAGCATTGTGATCAAAACTGAGACTTCCCTTCGATGGGGCACAAGGGGTCACATCTTGGACATCCCTGTCTCCAAAGCTGACTCAAAAATCCCTCCCGATGACCCCCGACCCGGCACACTGCTTTTGATCTCCTCTGTGATCTGTAGCCCTGCACTTATCTCTGGGACATCAGGGGACGAGAATCCATGTCAGGTACAAAGGAAGGCCGGCTCATTGTCTGGGAAATTCCTGCTGTCACCGGGCTCTTATTGTTGTCTCTTATTCTGCTACAAGAAAGAAAACCAAAAAAGCGTGAATCTTAGCAGCACATCAGCCAAAAATGGCAATTCTGCTACTCACCATCGCTTAAGAATGCCCGGGTCCTCGGGCAGCACACTTTGGCTGCGCTGCAAGGCTGACACTTGCAGAGCCAGAGTCTCCATGGCCTTATTGGCACTGAGCCCACCCACCACGGCCTCTATCAGGGGCGTGAGCATCCCCGGTTGCAGTGGGACAAGGGTTCCAGGATGGACATCCCCAGAGAAGCGCAAACCTGTAGATTCTGCCTCCCCACTCTCACTTACTGGCTAGCCCTAGCCCAGGGTTACTGCCTGCCACTGCTCTCAGGGAAACAGAGGTGTTATGATGACTGCTGTAAGGACTGCTATAGCTGTACTCTTAACTTATATCCCAGCCTGTACCCCTCCCTTTCACTGTGTGCTCTCTCTGGCCCTTCAGTCCTTCACCTCTCAAGCCCTCCCTCAGCCTCTCTGTGTCACTGTCAAGTCCCCCTTGCTGAACCCTACACCTTGCAGCCGGGGATGCTCCTTATCCAACAGGGTCTCAATGTCCCGCAAGCGGGACGCCATCTCCACAGTTGCTCCTACCCTACCTAAGTGTAGCCCTGAGTCAGGGCTCCTACCCTAAGTGTGGCCCTGAGTCAGGGCAGAGGCTGACAGAGCCGAACTCTTTGCGGTGGCCAAGGCACGAAGCCTTACCAACCGCCGCCTCGAGGAGGGATGGACGCAATCCCCGGCTGCGGAGAGACAGGTGATCCCAGGGAGGGGTGGGGCGGGAAACCCCCTTTTTTCCCCAACCCTGCGGACCCTGCTCCCCACTACCACTTCCTGCCTAGCCTAGCCTTTGGGTTACTGCCTGCACCTCTCAAGGCTTCTGGCATTCTCCTGCCTTAGACTTACTGCCTGCTGCTGCTCTCAGGAAACCGGGGTGTGGTGCTGTGTGTGTGGGCTGCTATAGCTGTGCTCTAACTTGTATCCCAGTCTGTACCCCTCTCTTTCACTGTGTGCTCTCTGACCCTTGAGCCCTTTACCTCTCAAGCCCTCCCTCAGCCTCACTGTGTGCCACTGCCAAGTCCCCCTGCCGAACCCTACACCTTGCAACCGGGGATGCTCTTTATCAGGATACTCCTGGGACAGGGATCCCAGGGGGGGCCACCAATCTCCCACTGTATCCCTTTACCTTGTGGGCTCTCGAAGACGGCCGACAATGCAAAGCTGGCTAAAACGCAGAGATGGGTCAGAACTGCCCTGCCCGGCCAAGTCTGCGGGGATGCTGAGGGGAAACCCTCCCCCTTTACCCCTGAGGGCTCCATCCCATTAGGGCCCTCTCCTCTAAGATAACTTTAAGTTGCCTCCTGGGAGTTGCCTCCTGAAAAGGCTTTTCCCCAATCTCCCGACCAGCTGTCCCAACACTTAGCTTTCAGAAGACGAGCAGACAAAATCCGTCCTCGATGGAAATGAACGTGTCGGCCCCGTGGACGTCGAGACACCTCCGCGTCGGCTTCGCTGCTGTCATCACCAAATCTGGGCTCTTCACGTCCTCCCAGGACCTAGGATCACAAAACCAAAAATGTGACTATTGCCCTCCAGAAGAACAATCCCCAGGGCTCCTCGGCACCACTGGCCCAGCTTGCCTCGAATCTTCATTCGACTCCAGAGGCTGCTCGGAGGGTACCTGCAAAATGAAAAGGTACACGCTTAGCAAGCTGCTGCACACCGCTCTCTTAGGAGTCACCCCACCTAAAGGCCGACTCACCCGCTCACCTCTATTCCTTGGCACGCCTGGGGAAGCAGCAGCACCTGCAAAGAAACAAAGCAAAAAGGCTCGCTGAGATGCCGTGAAACGGCAACCGCCCCGGTCCGACTGAAGTACGCCGAAAGTGTACCTTAAGCTTGCATCCATCTGGCCTCTGGCAGCCCGGGTCAGGAGAACTGGCAAGCAGAACACCTAAAATAAAAAAGCCCCAGATGATGCTTGGAGCTGCACCGGAAATCGAGACCTGAGCAGTGACAACTGCTTCTGCCCTCCAATCTCTGCTCACCTTGCTCCATTGACCTTTACTGCAGATACGCAGCTCCACTTCCTAGAAATAAAGACAAAGAACAGTGCTGTAACAGAGCCACCATTTACACTTGCCCTGCAAAGGCAAACAGTGACCCACCTCCTCAGGGGAAGCCCCCTCACCCGGCATGGGGCGCTCTGCCGCAGATTCTATCCATCTGCATCTGAAAGAAAGTTAGGAACAAAAGTCAACGTGCTGCAGGAGAACTTGACAGCTGCAGACCTCTTGTGTCAATCTAGGCATATTCCCTACAGTCCAACTCCACCCCACATTACAAATTTCAAGCCCCCAGCACTTGCCCTATTACTCCTTCACCCAGACTAAGCAGCAAGGCAGAGCAGCTCCGGGCCAAACACACCCACACCCGTGACACAGGAGACCACAAACGAGGGAACACAACGGGGACAGAAAACTCTCGGCCACAAGAATGGCCCTGAGGACCCAGAGAACTCAGAATGAGGTGACTGAGGTAAGACTGATGGTGAGCTGGCCAGGCTCGCAGAACCCTGCAGGAAGAGGATGCTAGCAGGATGACTTACTGCTAGGAGCGCAAAGACGGATGCCCGAGAGTGCTACGGTCAGAATCACCTCCCTGTCTTTGCCTTCTGACAAGTCCTAATCTGCCAGAATGGATCGTTGCGGAGCACAGCTGTCGACACAGCTCAGAACAAGACCTGAAAGGACACCGGACTGGATGCTCCTGAGGAGAGGGGCGATGCCTGTCCCAGCTCCCGAGTCAAAGGCGCCGGGCCGAGGAGCGCAGAGAGCGCAGATGCTAAGGCTGACGCCAGGGTTTCTGAGAGGCCCCCGGAAGGGCCACGGCAAAAGACGTGAAAGACGAGATGCCCAAAAGACACAGAAGGCACCACAGACAAGTGACACGACACGCATCGGGACTGCTCTGCCCTGCACACCTCAGCATTGTGATCAAAACTGAGACTTCCCTTTGATGGGGCCTAGGGGGTCACATCTTGGACATCCCCATTTCCAAAGCTGACTCAAAAATCCCTCCCGGTGACCCCCGACCCGGCACCCTGCTTTTGATCTCCTCTGTGATCTGTAGCCCTGCACTTATCTCTGGGACATATGGGGACGAGAATCCATGTCGGGTGCAAAGGAAGGCCGGCTCGCCCTCTGGGTAATTCCTGCTGTCACCGGGCTGCTGTCTTTTTGTCAGCTACAATAAAGAAAACCAACACCAAAACATGATCTTAGCAGATCTGTTGTCCGGTTTGTGAGTGGGTCCCAGTGTAATATGATTAGACCAGCTAACACTCACAAACAATGATGGATGCTTAGAGTTGCACCAAAAACATCACACAAATACCCTAACCTGACAAACTTATCAATTTTGGAAAAAAAAAATTGCCCTAAAATAAACCAAGCCTAATTACCCATAATCAATTTTCCAAATATAATAAAAATAATCCCATGTCCAATCCCCTTAAAAAACCTCAAGTGAATGCCCAGAATCACCCCAAACTTAAAAAGCCTGTTTGCAATCACATAAAAATAAAAATTGATCTGTTTCAAAATACATCAATTCATTAATCTAACAGAGCAAAACCACAACAATTAAATTCTTAGTCAACACTAGTACTCTGAATACTTCAATCCCATCGCTACACACAAAATCAAAACCCATTTCGCTTACTGACATAACAAAGAAATCACAATTTTTACCTATAATAAAACTTAAAAAAAAATCTAATTAAAACTAAAAATAAAATATACCATTATAACTAACCCCAAACCCCATACATTCCAAACAAACTTCCTCCTAAACAAGTATTTCAAATGCCAAAAAACCTCAAACATTTAAAATGACTACTGCAAAAATTCCCTCTATCCACCGCATCACCAATATCACATAAAACAAATAAATTACCTTCTTCACACAGCAGACCCATATCAAAAAGCTAAACCTCCCTGAAAACGTTAACATAATTATAAATTAACTCCAAAATAAGAAACTTTAATCTCACTAACAAAAAGTCCACAAACTAAAAAACTCCACCATACAACCAACTGCCAGCAAACAAACCACACCACATTCTTTTCACATCATAAAAATGAAACAAGAACTAAAAACAACCATATGGAATCCCACACACACAACATGTCACAAGAACTAGCAAAAAAGATCAATCAAACCTACTTACTAAACTCAAAACTGTACACCTGACCCTAAAACTGACTAAAAAAACCCCTACACTAACTCATAAATAATAATCAGTACTCTATAAAATTAACAAAAAACCCCTAACAACATGAAAAAATCTATACTAATAAAAACAGAACATCACTACTCCAAAAACTACCTAAAAAACCAATCCTATCAATAGCCAAGTTCCCAGAAATAAAACCAATAAAAAACTGCAAAACAACAAATTAAACTACCATAACAGAAATATCCCAAATAAACTTAAATTAACAGCACCAAAAAAATTATTCCTGACTCAATGAACCCATAATGCCTCAAACCATCAAAACAAAACTATCACCTATAAGCATGCACAAAACCCGAAGATCAATTTAACCATAAACAATATCTCCCAAATATATAATATATATTATAGTAGAAAAAAAATATACAATATATAAAATATATAATACAGTTTCAAGCCATAGCTAGAAAACACACATTGCAAACAAACAAGCCAAATAAATTAACCTCAAAGTACAATAACAATAGTCCAATTATAAATATTAAAAAACTGTAACAGATTAACTACATCACAGCACCTCAGACCCACCAAAACTAACTCTACCTATTCACCATAATAAAAACCACCACTAAATCATTCAAAGACTACTCAATACCTCACATTACAGTCCATCACAGCATTGTAAGCCTTAGAAAACATATCCTTTAAAAATATAACACCCCACCAAAAAAATTCAGCCACAAAACTGAGTCCAAAAGCAACCTAATCAACACCTGAACTAAGAAATACAGTGTTAAATAAATAGACCAAATCCCTTATCTTACAGTATCTACAAACAAAATAAAACTACACAGTAAGTTAGCAACAGCCACCTTAAAACCACAACAGGGAAAAAGCTTTCAAAAACTAAAAACTATTAACTGCATGGAACAAAACACCCAAACCTCCACAAGCCAAGCTGGCCCCACCCAATCTGAATGCCTACCTACAACAAACAAAACCCCAATAACTCACATCACAAGTCTAAAAAAAAAGCCACTTAAATTAATTCTACCTTAAATACAAACAAACACATCCATAAAGTTATCATCACTCAAAAACCAAATTACACATAAAAAAATAACACCAACAAATAAAACAAAAAGCAGTGTACCACCAAAGAATGTAATAGTGAATAAAAACCTTATAGAGAAATCACTATTTATCAAAATCCCAGGTAAAGGGGGATTCTTCCTAACTTAGACTGTAAGTGGAGAAGAGTTTCTTCCCCTGATTTGAACTTTTTTTGTCCTCATAACCCCCACTTTTCTTTTTTTGAGGACACTAGGAAAGGATTAGCAGGATGAAATTGAAAAGGGAAAGGAAAGAAATCCCCCCTACAAACCCACACTGGCTCACCTGCTGCTTCCAAGCACAAAGGCTTGTCCCTCAGCACCTCCTCAGCCCTCTGCTCCAGCAGCTCCAGGCTGAAGAGAGCCCAGGCTCCCCTCTTAAAGCAGCCCCCGCGGCAGGAGCCACCCCCTCGTCATCCTCACAGCTCACACCTGTGGGCTGCCCTGTCCCCTCATCATCCTTTACAGCTCACACCTGTGGGCTGCCCTGTCCCCTCATCATCCTCACAGCTCACACCTGTGGCTGCTGTCATTCTCAGTGTGAGGGCAGGGCAGGGGCAGAGGGGACTTGCTGCTCATTCCCTGCACACTTCCTGGTCTGCAGCTGACACCCTGGGGCTCCGGACTTCCCTTGCTATGGATAAAACCCCTCTTCTCTTGCAGGTACACCTCCAAAATCCCACATGCCTGAGGTTCATAACTCCTAAGGAAATTTCCCAGCAATCATTAGCCTTCATTTACAATTTTGCTTTTGGAATCCCTAGTAACTTGTCTTTCTGTGGAGGCGTTTCAAACATTCATAGGGAGTTCAGGAGCTGGGTTGGCTTGTTTCTGATTTAACTGACCAGCCCAGGCTAAATCCAAATGCCCAGAATGACAGGGAAACATGGAGACAGTTTATAAATACTCCCCTTTCTTGCAATTTAGTCCTTCATTGCACATCTCCGGAGAAGATGCATTCCATCCTTTCCTCCAAACAGCACTTCTCCAGCACAAACGCCACTTCTCAGACACAACACAAACAGGAATCTACTACGGGGAGGACGGGGGCGGGCGGGGCGGGCTGAGCGGGGGGAGCCGGGGCCGGAGAGAACGGGGCCGGAGTCAGGGCGGAGCCGGGGCTGGAGAGAACGGGGCCGGAGTCAGGGCGGAGCCGGGGCCGGGGGGCTGGGCCGGGGCTGGGTCGGAATGGGGCCGGGGGGAGCCGGGAGCGATCTCAGGGAAGCCACCAAGTTCCCACTGTCTCCTTTTTCCTGCTGAGTATCTGGGAGTCAGCGCAGTGATCCTAAGGATGAAGAAGAGCTTGGGATGATACTAAAAGACTTGGAGATACCATTTTTCAGAAGGATGTGAGTCTGAACATTTGTCCATTATCGGGTGCTTTTGTCCATCTCATGTGTTTTCCATTTTTAATGGCTGTTTAAGTTCTAAGACAATAAGCTGAAAATGAAAAAGGTTCTGTGTCAGATCACAGTGCTGAGTTTGGCAGAGCGGCTGAAGTGTTTGTGCGAGCAGTTTTATAAACTTATAAATTAATATAAAAAGGTGAAACGTCGTTTTTCACAAGCTGAAGAGCTGAACTCGGCCATTTTCGGCTCTGTTCGGCTATGCTCGGCTGTTACCGGATGCCGTCGTTTAGATTCGGCTCTTCGGGGAAGCTCGGCTCTGTTCGGCTATGCTCGGCTATTTCCGGATGCAGTCGTTCAGATTCGGCTCTTCGGGGAAGCTCGGCTCTGTTCGGCTGTTCCCGGCAAACCTCGGCTATTTCCGGATGCAGTCGTTTAGATTCGGCTCTTCGGGGAAGCTCGGCTCTGTTCGGCTGTTCCCGGCACACCTCGGCTATTTCCGGATGCAGTCGTTTAGATTCGGCTCTTCGGGGAAGCTCGGCTCTGTTCGGCTATGCTCGGCTATTACCGGCACACCTCGGCTATTTCCAGATGCAGTCGTTTAGATTCGGCTCTTCGGGGAAGCGCGGCTCTGTTCGGCTATGCTCGGCTATTTCCGGATGCAGTCATTTAGATTCGGCTCTTCGGGCAAGCTCGGCTATGCTCGGCTGTTCCCGGCACACCTCGGCTATTTCCGGATACAGACGTTTAGATTTGGCTCTTCGGGGAAGCTCGGCTCTGTTCGGCTGCGCTCGGTGCCGCTCGCTGCGCTGGGCTCCGCCCAGCTCAGCTCGGCTCGGCTCCCTGAGGGGCGGGGCCGAGCGGGAAATGCCCCCAAAAAACCCCAAAAATCCCTAAAAAAACCCCCAAAAAAATCCAAAAAACCCCGCCAAAAATCCCTAAAACAATCCCAAAAAAACCCCCAAGAAATCCCAAAAAAAACCCCAAAAAATCCAAAAAAATTCCAAAAAAACACCAAAAAATCCCAAAAAATCCAAAAAAATTCCAAAAAAACACCAAAAAATCCCAAAAAATCCCTAAAAAAACCCAAAAACCCCAAAAAATCCCCAAAAAACCCCAACCCCCCCACCAAAAAAAACCAAAAAAAAAACTAAAAAAGCCAAAAAAATCCGTTGAAAACCCCAAAAAACAAAATTGATCAAGGCATGACGAATCGAGCGTCGCGCAATCGATCCAGGCATTACGAGTCGATTGCCGAGCAATCGATCCAGGCATTACGAATCGAGCGTCGAGCAGTCGATCCAGGCATTGCGAGTCGAGCGTCGAGCAATCGATCCAGGCGTGATCAATCGATTGGCGAGCAATCGATCCGGGCATTGCGAGTTGAGCGTCGAGCAATCGATCCAGGCGTGATCAATGGATCGGGGACGGGCAATCGAGTGCAGAGGGATTCATCGGGGAGGGGCACTGAAGGTGACAAAAATTGGGGGGGGCGGGGGGAAGGGAGGGGGGCATGGAGGAGGGAGGGGGCCCGGGATTTTTGGGGGTATTTGGGGATTTGGGGGGGGCGGGTGTCAGAGTTCTGAAATTTCCCCCCCCACCAAAAAAAGGCGACGTCCCCCCAAAAATAATGAGGAAATTTTATTTATTTGTTTATTTATTTATTTTTGTACTGCACCACCCCCCCCTTCCCCTCCCCCTTCCCCCCCCCCTCCCCCACCCTCACAAAAGAGAGGGGAGGGGTCCGGGGTGGGGGAGGGGTTCAGAGGCAACGCTGGTGGTGGGGGAGGGGCCCCAGGTGCATCCTGGGTGGGTTGGGGGGTCCCAGGCAGGGATGGGCCGGGACTGACCAGTTGGAACTGGTTTGAACTGGGATGGACTGGGACTGGCTGGGACCAACCGGTTTAAACTGGTTTGACCCACCCAGTCTGGGCCGGTCTGAGCCGGGGACTTTGTGGGGGGTCCAAGGCCGCTCGTGGCGTTTTTGGGGTTTTTTTGTTTTTTTTTGTTTCAAAACCTGCAAAAATCAGTTTGGGGGGGGTGGGGGGGCGGGGCCGGAGCACCTAGGGGGGGACAGGTGAGACAGGTGTGCCCAGGTGTGACACGCACACACACACAGGTGAGTCCAGGTGTGAGACACACACACACAGGTGTGCCCAGGTGTGACACGCACACACACACAGGTGAGTCCAGGTGTGAGACACACACACACAGGTGTGCCCAGGTGTGACACGCATACACACACAGGTGTGTCCAGATGAGCCCAGGTGTGTCCAGGTGTCCCCAGGCAGGACATGCACACACACAGGTGTGACACACACGCACGAAAGGTGTGTCCAGGTGTGTCCAGGTGTGCCCAGATGTCCCTGGATGTTGCCAGGTGGGGCACACGCACACACAGATGTGTCCAGGTATGTCCAGGTGTGCCCAGGTGTGTCACTCCCGGATGGTGGCTGAGTAGGAGAATTGCGGGAAATGCGTCCGGTGGTCACAGTCCAGGGAGTCCAGGTGGTCACCTGGGGATGGACAGGTGGGACAGATGAGGGGAGAGTTGAGGGACAGGTGTGGGCACAGGTGTGCCAGGTCAGCTCACATCTCTCAGGTGAAGTGATGGTGAGGGACAGGTAAGGGGACAGGGAGCTCAGGTGAGGCTCAGGTAAGGGGACAGGGGTCTCAGGGGAGGCTCAGGTAAGGGCACAGGTGTGCCAGGTGAGCTCACATCTCTCAGGTGGGGTGACGGTGATGCTCTGCGCTGTGAACTCCTCATCGAAGTAGCGCGTGTCCACCTCCAACGTCACCTGCAGCCGGAAGGGCGGCACCAGCTGGGGGGAGGGGAGGGGACACTCACAGGTGCGTCCAGGTGGAGTTACCAGGTGAGCCCAGGTGTGACACACACACACACACAGGCGAGCCCAGGTGTGACACACACACACACAGGTGAGCCCAGGTGTGCCCAGGTGTGACACACATGCACACACGGCTGGGGGGGCGTGGCCGGGGGCGTGGCCAGCTCACCTTTCTCTGCACCACGTCCTGCCAGTCGATGCCGGCGAAGAAGTGATGCTGCATCACCTCCAGGGCATCGCCGGGGCCGCCGCCCAGCCTGCACAGGTGAGCACAGGTGAGCACAGGTAATGGGGACAGGTGGGCACAGGTGTGTCCCACTTGTGTCCGTGTGTGTCCAGGTGTGTGTCAGTATACATGGGTAGCCCAGGTGTGTCCCAGGCGTGTCCCAGGTGTGTGTGGGTGTGCCCAGGTGTGCCCAGGTGTGTGTGGGTGTATCCCAGGTGTGCCAAGGTGGCTGGGGCACTGCTTGATGTTTCCAAGACGGCGGCAAAAAGGGCGGGAAAAAAAGATATGAAAGACCCACAAGCTCACAGTCCGGGGCTGCCACGCGCATCGGGGGCTGAGCGCTGCAGTACCGCGCTCTGTACACACGGTGGCAGCACCGCGCCAGAGCTCAGCCCTGGGTCGGGGACAGGCAGAGAGCGGAGGCAAAAAAGGCGTCCAAACATCCCCTTCCATTCTCTACATTAAATGCCAAAAAAGTCTCCCAACCACAACGACAAGAACCCTGTCACCAATGAAATTCAAACCAAAAAAGTCTTTATTTTAGGTTATATTTCCAAATTTTTAATCTTTTTTTATTTTTATATTGGTATTTATCTTTACAATTTATCTTTGATATTCCTATCTATATTATATCTCATATATTATATGCAACATGTAATATGATATATTGTCTTTATATAATTGATAATATTTTTTCGTTTTATATTTCTATTTTGGGAATTTATATTGTTCCATTTCTGATTTTTGTTAAATTTGTGTTTATGTTATTTTACATTTATTTATGATATTTTAAATGATATGAATTCATTAACCTAACACAGCAGAAGGACAATTAATTACAATTAAAATGGTGTGGTTTTCCAAGGGGTAAAGATTTCATTTTCATTAAAATAATATTGGCATATTTTCTCTTTTCGTGGTTTTTTTTTGGGGGGGGGGGCTGTTTTTCCGGGGATTTGCTTTGGGGTGTTTTTGTTTGCTTTGGTTTGGATTTCTCTGTTAGTAAACAATGAGGTTGGGAGAGTTACAACATAAAATGCCGCCCTGGTTTTATGGCTGTCTCTGAAATCCACCTCGACACCAAGTTACTGCTGGTGATGCCGGACGTGGGTAGGATGAGACCTGCTCTTGGGGGTTCCAAAGAAAAACACGGCACCGCCCGCCTTCAGGTTTTTTAATGGAGCAGAAAAGGCAGAGGTTTTGCTGCCTGCACTCTCAACCCGATCCCGACGTCCCGTGGCCATGGGTGTCGTTCTTCAGCTCCTTTCCTGCCAACAGCCAAACTTCCAGACACTCAGGGCAAGAAAGAGTAATGGGGAAAAAAAAATAAAGGAAGAAAGGAAACATGGAAAAATAAAATAAAATAGAAATAAAAATTTAAAAATAAAATAAATTTGAAAGTAATAAAAATATAGTAAAAAATATAAAAAGAAAAATAAGATAAATGAAATAAAAAATTAAAAATACAAAACTAAAACAAAGCAAGTAAAAAATAAAATATAAAATTAAAAATTATAGATATTAAAAATAAAATTAAAGAAGAAAAGGAATTAAAAAAAGAAAAAGCTAAAATAAAAATAAAATTAGAGGGAATAAAACATAAAAACATTTTAAAAATACAAAATAAGAAAGAAAATAACATGAAGAAATAAAACACAATAAAATCAAAATATAGCATTAAAAAAACCCCAAATCAAAAAAGCAATAAATAAAAGTAAAATAAACAATACATAGAATAAAAGACAAAATTAAATAAATTCAGCTCTCCCCTCATGCCATTGCCTAACACAGCTCCTGGATTCTGCAGGGGTAGGGAAAACAAACCCTGTGCTTCCCAGCAAGTAAAGCTTTCTAGGCAATCCCCAGTTTTGCTTGGAAACAAATTCTGTTTGAGTGGAAAGCTCACTTTGGATGAACATCCAAATGTGCCAAGCCAGGAAAGAACCACCCCATTGTGTCCAAGGAACAGCAATTAGGCCGTTTAGGATTTAAGTTTTAATGGGATTTTAATGGGATAGTTAAAAATGCAGTACATTTAACTTTACAGAGAGATGAATTATGGCAAAAAAAAAAAAAAAAACACTTAGCAAGTTGCCTGGTGCTGAACAATTGGGGTTTACCAACAGGAATTTGGTAAATGTCCTTGGAAATGTGCCCTACGATGGTGCAAAACTCCAACTAGGACGGAAAACTGGCATTTGCAAACATCCCCCCAAACCGCCCCATATATTTTTTGTATATAAAAAAAAACTTAACAAAACCAATACTCCTAAAAATCCTTTCACTAAACACATAAAAGATCCTACAGAAATAACTAGTAATATAAAGCCATGCAATTAATACTTTAAAATATTATGGATCTACTTACTTGGCTACTTACTTGAAAAAAAAACCCCAAATCTTTATATCTCCTTTTAAAACTCTTAAAAAACCCTGTTCTTTTATTATTTGAGAATTTTACTTCTACGATGAACCTGAGAGAACTGGATTTCCTACAGCACTGGATGGTACTTCTCTTGTAATTATGATCTGATCAGTATAACCAAGGGAAACATTAAAGAAAAAAGAGGTAAATGCACATTGTCTGTTTGGTAGGGTACAATAAATTAGCTAACATACCAGCCAACTTACGGGTGTCACCTTAGAAAAAAACCTCGAGAATAGAACTTTACCTTTTTACATTTGTAAAACAGTCATTTGGAAGCCCATTCTCTTTTCGGCTGTGAAAAAAATAAAAGTAGGAACATAAGCAGAGAAGTTAAACAGAGAAAGCTCTTTTTCCAGAATTTTTGAATTATTTGAGTCTTTTCAGTTTATTATTGCTCAGTTCTGTTTTGAAATTCAACTTGGTCTCACCTGATTCAGGTCTTCTTTGTGCTTGCTGATGCTGGGTCAGATTTGCAGCTTGGGTTGTCGGTGATACCTGGAAAAAGCATCCCTCTTGTTGTGGTTAAAGAACTGTTCTTTCCATTTTTTTGCAATTGTGATATCATACCTCTTTAACACTAGTTCTTCTTTACTTCATAAACAGCAGTTTCACAACTTAAACACTGTCACTTTGAACTTGGACTCAAAGTCAAAGAAACACATCTTACTCATGACTGGGTATAAATTTTGCCAAAAAAATCTACATTGCCTTTTCTCCTCCTTTTATCACACCTTTTTAAACATTCATTTCCTTATTATCAAACACTTTGCCTCATTCTAGACATGCATTAGCAATTCACTTTTGATCACCTCTGTGTAGATGCCCCCAACGTAGATGAAGACAGGCAATTACATTTCTCACCTGTCAGATGAGATCTAGGGCCAGCAGAAAATATTTTTATGACTGTCTAGCTCATTTTTTTTTGCCCTTTTACAAGCCTTACCCAGTTCAGCAGATTTATTTTGGAGCTCCGAGGTAAGCAGCTTGGACTCGTCTTCACATTTCTTTCATCTGAGAAAATGGTAATTTTAAAAGCCCAAATGTAAGTACAAAGCACTGCATTTGAAACTTCAAGGACAATAGGACAGTCTTACCACAAGCACTTTCAAAACACTGACCTTTCAACAAGCAGGTGATGTATCTGCCTGCAACACAGAACAAATTTAACTCGTACAGCTTCGGAACAGTAGGCCTAAAAATAAACAAATACATACTTACAGAAATCTGTGTTTCTTAAAGGCAGAATTATGGAAGCTGGAGGGGGCAAAAACTGACTTTTTACAGACCAGTATCAACCATCACAAATAAAAAAAATAACCTACATTAAATTCTCTGCATTTAGACCACTGTGTCAAAAAACCTCTAAATTTTTAAATAAACTAATTACATGAAATAAATATTGATCTCTTGACTGCACTTCACAGACAACTTTGAGTGACTGTTTGAAAAACAAGGTTCCAAATTTGGCCCAGTGGAACAGCAACAGGAGGGGCCAGGCAGTGAATACAGGCAGGGTATTAAATGAATAAAAATGAATACAAATGAATAAAAGAGGGTCCCAGTGTCTCAGTGTGGCCTGCTCACCATTCCTGCACTCCACATCTGTCTGCCCTGGCACTGCACGTGTAACTGAAGTTATGAAGTACAAAACTGTTGAGCCAGGAGCACAAACACAACAAACAGAATTCTCACATTTGAAACTCATTTCCAATCTGTCGTTCTCCGCTTGCAACCGAAGCTCTTCAAACGCCACTGTCATTCTCCAAAAACAAAATTTCAGATTTGAAGTTCAGTACTGGAAACCCTGGAGGTTCTCCAGGGGCTGCTGCCAACCTCAGCCATTCAGAGGAATCACCAAGTAGGTGAAACAGAGTCCAGAAAGATGTTCTGGCATGGACACAAACAGCATCTCAACATCAACGTGGAACTCAGCTCAGCACATCCACACAACTCACACTCCTTTGATCAAGCTAGGTCACTCACTTCTACCTTGCTGTGAAGTTCCTCATACAATTGCCTCATTTCTTCTTTTTCCTCTTCATGTATCAAAGCAAGAATGCACAAGAAATTTTTTCCTTTGGAAAAAGAATGCCAGGTGTCCAAGTCATTGTGCTTAACTAGCATAATGAATTAAAAAAGGAATTATCAGCTCCTTTCCGTGTTAAATTATTCATTATGAAGCACGGTGCCAAAAGATAAAGAACCTAGGGAAAATGTGTATTTCATTGAAACATTAAGCAAGCTCAGCTTTTCAATTTGTTTCCAATATAATTTTTTCTGTGAAAAGTGTCATTCTGGATCAATTTCTGCAACCATATCAATTATTATGGCATTAGTGTTGTTGAATATTACTGTATCAAACTGTTAGCATTTGATAAACTGTACTGTAGGGCTCAGCAGTGAATTTCTTCCTATCAGCAGATACCAATGACCACAGAACTGTCATTATAAAGTTGCAACAACACTCCATGTCCATGTTTTCCTTCTTTCCTTTCATTTTTGTAATTGATACTATTTTTCCCTAAGAAATCAATTAAGAGAACAACTACCAGAAAAGAACAGTACATCGATACCCAAGTGTTTCTAAATTAGGCTAAAAAGAAACAGACACTTCTGAAGTCTCCGGGACCGAGTTAGTAAAATTTTAATGACTATAATAACAACTCTAAATTGCACATAAAGTAAAATTCCCCAACCAAGGACATGTTTGAAAACCTCAAGAATTTAAAACTTCCTTGGCTTGTTCAGTTTTGTGAGAAGACTTCCAGTTCCTCATTATTCCTTGGGGTATAAAAAAAGACTTTTTTTCCCCACAAACGTGTGACTGCTGCAGACAGGAAATGACAGCTCTGGAAATTTGTTAAAGAGTGCTGGGAATTTAGAGGAGATTCTACTGCCTAGAAACAGGCGTGGAGTGCCACTCGGTCTGGCTTCATATATTCACAGTATCTGGGTGGGACAAAGAACCTTCCCTGGCCTCACCAGGCTTCGCTTCGAATTTTGTGAGCCACTGAAAATTCACTGCTGATTTTAAGGGCTACATCCAGTCCATCTCAGCTGGAGAAATTTATATTCTTTCTCTATGAACAAAACAAATTCCAACCTTCTCCCCTCTGCAAAACTTTCAAACAAACCACTAACAGAGACTCTTTCTAAGGAAACCTCCACTTACCTTTCTGACACAAGCCCCATTGTCCAGCAATACCTCCAAATCTCTTTTTTTCTTCTTTAACACGCTACAACCTAAATTTAAAATTAATAAAATGTTAATTAATTTTTTTAATATTTTGGTTTTCTTGCTAGATATTACATATTTTTAATGATAAAAACTTCAAACTTGACACTTTTTACTATCATTATTTAAAGAAAAAATAATCCCAGAAGCCCCAAACCCCCCAAACTGCCCCAAACCATCCCAGAAACCCCAAAACCATCCCCAAAACCCACCCCAACAATCCCCAAAACCCGCCCCCCGGAACCCCCAAACCCCCGAACCATCCCCAAGCCCCCCGCCCCCCGCAAATATCCCCCAAAACTGCTCCCAAAACCCAGCAAGCCCCAAAACCCCATCGACCCCCCCCCAAATCCCCCCAAAGTTCCCCAAATCCGATAAAGCCCCCCAAATCCCCCCAAACCCCCCCAGCCCCTCCCCGCCGTCCCTGCAGGCTGCATTTCCCGCCCCGCAGCGCCGTCACCGCCAGCAGCACCGCAGGGCCGGCACCCCCGGGACCCCTCGGGACCCCCCAAAACCCCCGGAGACCCCAAACCCCCCCTCCCCCCCCGCCCCGGAGACCCCAAAATCCCCCCGAGCCCACCCGGAAGCAGCGGCAGCCGGCGGGATTTCCCCCGAGAGCAGCGAGGTGCGGCGGAGCGGCTCCGACGGGAGCCCCGCACCCGACACGCGCCCGGAGCGGCCCGGAAGTGATCGGAGACACGTGGCTCAGAGCAGCCCGGGGGGTTACCATGGAAACGAGAGACGCAGCGGCCCGGAAGTTACCATAGAGACGAGGCCTAGAGCGGCCCGGCAGTTACCATGGAGACGATGCCTGGAGCGGCGTCTTTTTTTCGGTATATTAAAAAAACTTAACAAAACAAAACTAATACTCTTTAAAAATCCTTTCACTAAACACATAAAAGATACTACAAAAAAGTCACTAGTAACAGAAAGTCATGCAACTCACACTTTTAAAAAATTACAATGGCCGAGCAAGCCACCTTGAGAAGGCTGTCACATGACTTCCGCCCTCACTCGCCGCCAGCTTAGTTGTGGCTGAAGCCGCTTCCGTTTGAGCCGCCATCTTTTTTGTGGTAGCCCTGTGTCTCCCCGGCTCCAGACAGAAGTGCCTGACTAAATCGACTGCCGGAACCCCTCGGGGGCACTGCTGAGCCTCCAGCTCGTGCTCGCGCGCCTGGAAACCCCCCAGAAAAATCACTCTCGGCCGGTGCTGTGGTGGGGTTTTTGCGCAGGCAGCTGGCTAGATGCCACCAGGGTCCTTGCTTTTTTCCCGCCCTTTTTGCCGCCTAGTTTGGAATTTTGGGCCGTAGCAGCGCCCACAAGCTCACAGTCCGGGGCTGCCGCGCGCATAGGGGTGGGCTGAGGGGGGGCGCTGCAGTACCGCGCTCTGTCCACACGGTGGCAGCACGGGCCCAGATTTCAGCCAGGGGCTGTCACACGCCTTGGGGACGGGCTCGGGGGAGCGCTGCAGTACCGCGCTCTGAACACACGGTGGCAGCACCGCGCCAGAGCTCAGCCCTGGGTCGGGGACAGGCAGAGAGCGGAGGCAAAAAAGGCGTCCAAACATCCCCTTCCAAACATTCTCTGAATTAAATGCCACAAAAGTCTCCCAACCACAACTACGAGACCTCTGTCACCAATGAAATTCAAACCAAAAAAACTCTTTACTTTAGGTTATATTTCCAAATTTTTAATCTTTTTTTATTTTTATATTGCTATTTATCATTACAATTTATCTTTTATATTCCCATCTATATTATATCTCATATATTATATGCAACATGTAATATGATACATTGTCTTTATATAATTGATAATATTTTTTCGTTTTATATTTCTATTTTTAGAATTCATATTGTTCCATTTCTGTATTTTTTTAAATTCGTGTTTATGTTTTAACTGGTATTTTAAATGATATGAATTCATTAACCTAACACAGCAGAAGGACAATTAATTACAATTAAAATGGCATGGTTTTCCAAGGGTAAAGATTTCATTTTTATTAAAATAATACTGGCATATTTTCTCTTTTTGTGTTTTTTTTTGGGGGGGGGCTGTCTTTCGGGGGGTTTGTTTTGGGGTGTTTTTGTTTGCTTTGGTTTGGATTTCTCTGTTAGTAAACAATGAGGCTGGGAGAGTTACAACATAAAATGCTGCCCTGGTTTTATGGCTGTCTCTGAAATCCACCTCGACACCAAGTTACTGCTGGTGATGCTGGACATGGGTAGGATAAGCCCTGCTGTTGGGGGTTCCAAAGAAAAACACGGCACCGCCCGCGTTCAGGTTTTTTAATGGAGCAGAAAAGGCAGAGGTTTTGCTGCCTGCACTCTCAACCCGATCCCGACGTCCCGTGGCCATGGGTGTCGTTCTTCAGCTCCTTTCCTGCCCACAGCCAAACTTCCAGACACTCAGGGCAAGAAAGAGTAATGGGGAAAAAAAAATAAAGAAAGGAACAAAGCAAGCATGAAAAAATAAAAAAGAAATAGAAATTTTAAAATAAAATAAATTTAAAAGCAATAAAAATATAAAAAGATAAATAAAATAAATAAAATTAAAAATTAAAAATAGGAAACTAAAACTAAGCAAGTAAAAACAAATAATATATAAAATTAAAATAAAAGATTAAAGACATTAAAAAATAAAAGTAAAAAGGAAAAGGAATTTAAAAAAATTAAATAAAAACTAAAATAAAAATAAAAATAGAGGGAATAAAATAAAAAACCAAGAACAAG
Organism: Phylloscopus trochilus trochilus; assembly: GCA_016584745.2. Lineage (NCBI taxonomy): Eukaryota > Metazoa > Chordata > Aves > Passeriformes > Phylloscopidae > Phylloscopus > Phylloscopus trochilus. The sequence goes on along the minus strand of WQNJ02000049.1, from coordinate 1,573,234 downwards.
AAATAAAATAACATGAAAAAATAAAACACAATAAAATCAAAATATAGCATTAAAAAACCCCTAAATCAAAAAGTAATAAATAAAAAATAAAATAAACAATAAATAGAATAAAGGACGACATTAAATAAATGCAGCTCTCCCCTCATGCCATTGCCTAACACAGCTCCTGGATTCTGCAGGGGTAGGGAAAACAAACCCTGTGCTTCCCAGCAAGTAAAGCTTTCTAGGCAATCCCCAGTTTTGCTTGGAAACAAGTCCTGTTTGAGTGGAAAGCTCACTTTGGATGAACATCCAAATGTGCCAAGCCAGGAAAGAACCACCCCATTGTGTCCAAGGAACAGCAATTAGGCCGTTTAGGATTTAAGTTCTGATGGGATTTTAATGGGATAGTTAAAAATGCAGTACATTTAACTTTACAGAGAGATGAATTATGGAAAAAAAAAAAACACTTAGCAAGTTGGCTGGTGCTGAACAATTGGGGTTTACCAATAGGAATTTGGTAAATGTCCTTGGAAATGTGCCCTATGATGTTGCAAAACTCCAATTAGGATGGAAAATTAGCATTTGCAATAAATATTCCCTTACTAAAATCAGAAAGAGGAAAAACATCAAATGAAAGGAAGGAAAAATATCTAAATCTCATCCTGCCTGGAAGACAAGCTCAGGCATTTCTAACAATGAAAACCATTTGAACAGTCAGGAATTTCATGGTGGAAGTTCATGGAATGCTGACATAAAATCTTCTTCCTCTGCTCTGATTTTAAAGGGAAGTGTGAACTAAACACCTCAAGTTACTCCTATCCAACAATTATCTGTGTTCTGTTGGAGTAACATTGCAAAGAAACTCCAGGCGTACTTGTATCTGACATCTGAAGCTCTTAGCAGAGCTGGGAAGGTTCAATAGAACAAAAGAGCCACCACAATTGCTGGAATAACAAAATTCAACTTGGCAAACGTCAGGAACTTTATTTACAAATCCATGGAGGAGGAGGAGGAGGAGGATGACACCAGGAACACACTCCAGCTGAAAGCAACGATTTATTTGGAAAAGGCAGGAAATCCAACTGACAGCCTCTGGTCACGGCCAAGCAATTCCCCAGGAGTCAGAGACAAAAGTGGGAACCTTGGACTGGGACAAGGCCTTCCACTGGCTTGGCTTCCTTGGCTCTCTCCTTTTTTACCAACTACCTGAAGAGGAAAAATAACCAGGAATACAGTTCCAAACCTGGGCAGGACGTCCTTGGCTCAGGCAGACTGAAGCGCAACTGCCAGGGAGCGAGGCCAGGCTGTGCGCCGGGGAGCTCCGGGAATCTGGGATCGCCCGTGGCATTCAAGGGCCGGAAAAGCACAGCCAGCTGCGGCTTTAGTGCCGGGACACACCAAGGCCTGGCCCCAGGGGCAGCAGTTGGAGCTGGGCCTGCAGGAGAATGCCCCAAACCCAGCTTAAACATCCAGCAGGGCACCCAGCACGCTCCAGGATGAACTCAGGTGGGAGAAGCCCCCCGTTCCTCGCCGCTGGCAGCTTTGCCAGGGCCTCCCTCAAAATTCCTACCTCACCGTGTCAGCTCCCAGAAAACAGGAGAGCCCGTGGAAACCATCCAGAAATGCACGGATCTCCAGTTCTTAAGAGCCAAAGCGGCAGCAAAAGGTGTCCCAACTGTCCTGCCAACCAGCAGGTCTGAGGAGATGCAGGGCTCTGTTCCACAGGGGACACAAGTGCCCCTCAGCCAGCCAAGATTCTCCCGGGCTCTTCCCTCTGCTCTCTGCAGACACGAGCAGCAGTTTTTCCCTGGGGTTCCCCTTTCCATCAAGGCAATGACTTCTGTGCTCCTCTGACCCTGTGTTCAGGAAGGAAAAAAGGAATATTAGCATTACACAGACCGTCCAGAAGGGTGTGACTGAGGCAGGATCAGCTCCCAGTCCACTGCTGCTTCTGAATTTCTGAGCAGTTCCTTCCCATCCTGCCCTTCCCAGCATCATTCCCTGAGTGCCACATCCACAGACACCTTCTCCATGCAGCTTAAAAAGCCACAGAAACCCAAAGAAAGAAGATCAAAAATCAGTTCACATGTTTCTAGTCTGGGGAGAATGAGGGAGGTCTAAAATCTGTATTTATTTTAGAACAGTAGAGCCATTTTTAATGACCTTGAGTATCAATGAAGGGCAGCAAAAGCTGATAAACTGCTTTACTAACTTCTTAGTAGCAGAAAAATGAAGTTTTAGGTTTAGTTAAGATCAAGTTTTGCTTCTAAAAATTAAGGAGGTGCCATGTTGGTGTTAGTGCTTTCTAACCTTCTGACATTAGGGAGTATTTGTACCATAAACGCATTATTGAAGCAACTTACTTTAAAATAAGACTTTTAACAATAAAGATGGCCAAAAGAGTCTCAAAATCAAGATATAATCTCACAGCCATTAAAAAAAAATGTCGTCTTTGGAGCCTGTAATTTTCCAGCCCCTCATGTTTTCAGTCCTTACTAGTTATTTTTACCAAGTTCATGATTAAACCCCTGTAGAAAGCTCAAAAGAAAAAAAAAAAAACCACCAAAAAAACCCCCACCAAACAAAACAAAAAAAACAACCATAAAAAACCACACCAACCCAGAACAGAGGTACACATTTTCCCAAGTACCCTGAGTGTGGAATTGTGTCAGCCCCAAGTGTTTGCTCCCTCAGCCCAGCCCAGAGGAGAGGAGGCTGCAGATGCTCCCTGGGGGGGTTAGCAAGGGACTCATTCATTTGAAGCCACTCATGTTGGTGGCCTGCACTGGAGTGCCAATAAATGTGAAATACATGATGTTTGTCTTGAACAGAAGCTGAGCTGCTCAGGGAAGCCCCGTCACACAGGATGGGGGTACTCTGCTACAGATTTAATCCCTCTGCATCTGAAAGAAAGTTAGGAACAAAAGTCAAAGTGCTGCAGGAGAACTTAAAAGCTCCAGACCTCTTGTGTCATATCTAGGCATATTCTCTACAGTCCAACTCCACCCCACATTACAAATTCCAAGCCCCCAGCACTTGCCCTATTACTCCTACACCCAGACTAAGCAGCAAGGCAGAGCAGCTCCGGGCCAAACACACCCACACCCGTGACACAGGAGACCACAAACGAGGGAACACAACGGGGACAGAAAACTCTCGGCCACAAGAATGGCCCTGAGGACCCAGAGAACTCAGAATGAGGTGACTGAGGTAAGACTGATGGTGAGCTGGCCAGGCTCGCAGAACCCTGCAGGAAGAGGATGCTAGCAGGATGACTTACTGCTAGGAGCGCAAAGACGGATGCCCGAGAGTGCTACGGTCAGAATCACCTCCCTGTCTTTGCCTTCTGACAAGTCCTAATCCGCCAGAATGGATCGTTGCGGAGCACAGCTGTCGACACAGCTCAGAACAAGACCTGAACGGACACCGGACTGGATGCTCCTGAGGAGAGGGGCGATGCCTGTCCCAGCTCCCGAGTCAAAGGTGCCGGGCCGAGGAGCGCAGAGAGCGCAGATGCTAAGGCTGACGCCAGGGTTTCTGAGAGGCCCCCGGAAGGGCCACGGCAAAAGACGTGAAAGACGAGATGCCCAGAAGACACAGAAGGCACCACAGACAAGTGACACAACACACACCGGGACTGCTCTGCCCTGCACACCTCAGCATTGTGATCAAAACTGAGACTTCCCTTCGATGGGGCACAAGGGGTCACATCTTGGACATCCCTGTCTCCAAAGCTGACTCAAAAATCCCTCCTGGTAACCCCCGACCCGGCACACTGCTTTTGATCTCCTCTGTGATCTGTAGCCCTGCACTTATCTCTGGGGCATCTGGGGATGAGAATCCACATCGTCGGGTGCAAAGGAAGGCCGGCTCGCCCTCTGGGTAATTCCTGCTGTCACCGGGCTGCTGTCTTTTTGTCAGCTACAATGAAGAAAACCAACACCAAAACATGATCTTAGCAGATCTGTTGTCCGGTTTGTGAGTGGGTCCCAGTGTAATATGACTAGACCACCTAACACTCACTAACAATTACGGATGCTTAGAATTGTACCAAAAACACCACACAAATACCCTAACCAGACAAACTTATAAATTTTGGAAAAAAATTTTTTAAAAAATTGCACCAAAATAAGCCAAGCCTAATTACCCATAATCAAATTTCCAAATATAATAAAAATAATCCCATGTCCAATCCCTTTAAAAAACCTCAAGCATATGCCCAGAATCCCCCAAACTTAAAAAGGCCTGTTTCTAACAAATAAAAATAAAAAACCCGTTTGTTTCGAAATATGTAAATTCATTAATCTAACACAAGAAAACTACAATTTAAAATCTTAGACAACACTAGTACGCTGTATACACTAATCCCATCTCTACATACAAAATCAAAACTTATTTCTCTTACTAACATAACAAAGAAATCACAATTTTTACATATAATAAAACCTAAAAAATCTGATTAAAAATAAAATTTAAATATGCCATTATAACTAACCCCAAACCATATACATTCCAAACAAGCTTCTTCCTAAACAAATATTTTAAATGCTAAAAAACCTCAAACATTTAAAATGACTACTGCAAAAATTCCCTCTACCTACCTCACCACCAATATCAGATAAAACAAATAAATTACCCTCTTCACACAGCACACCCATATCAAAAAGCTAAACCTCCCTGAAATCTTTAACATAATTACAAATTAACTCCAAAATAAAAAACTTTAATCTCACTAACAAAAAATCCACAAACTAAAAAACTCCACCATACAACCAACTATCAGCAAACAAACCACAGCACATTCTTTTCACTAACAATTCTTGTCACACCATAAAAATGAAACAAAAACTAAAAACAACCATATAGAATCCCACACAAGTCACAAAACTAGAAAAAAAGATAAATCAAACCTACTTACTAAACTCAAAACTGTACACCTGACCCTAAAACTAAAAAAACCCGACACTAACTCATAAATAATAACCAATATTCTATAAAATTAACAAGAAAAAAAACCCTAACAACATGAAAAAATCCAAACTACTAAAAAAAGAACATCACTACTCCATAAACTACCTAAAAAACCAATCCTATCAATAGCCAAGTTCCCAGAAATAAAACTAATAAAAAACTCCAAAACAACAAATAAATTAAACTACAATAACAGAAATATCACAAATAAACTTAAATTAACAACACCAAAAAAATTATTCCTGACTCAATGAACCCATAATGCCTCAAACCTCAAAACAAAAATATCACCTATAAGCATGCACAAAACCCAAAGATCAATTTAACCATAAACAATATCTCCCAAATTAGCCATAACTAGAAAACATATATTGCAAACAAACAAGCCAAATAAATTAACCTCAAAATACAATAACAATAGTCCAATTATAAATATTAAAATTAACAGATTAACTACATCACAGCACCTCAGACCCACCAAAACTAACTCTACCTATCCACCATAATAAAAACCACCACTAAATCATTCAAAGCCTATTCAATACCTCATATTACAGTCCATCACAGCATTGTAAGCCTTAGAAAACATATCCTTTAAAAATATAATAACCCACCAAAAAAAATTCAGCCACAAAACTCAGTTCAAAAGCAACCTAATCAACAGCTGAACTACGAAATACAGTATTAAATAAATAGACCAAATCCCTTATCATACACCAGCTACAAACAGAATAAAACTACACATGAAGCTATCAACAGCCACCTTAAAACCCCTAGAGGGAAAAAGCTTTCAAAAACCATTAACTGCATGGAACAAAACACCCAAACCTCCACCAGGCAAGCTGGCCCTACCCAAGCTGAATGCCTACATACAATAAACAAAAACAAAACCCCAATAACACATATAACAAGTTTTTTAATAAAAGCTACTTAAATTAATTCTTCCTTAAGTCTGCTCTGTCACTTGAGGGCCCTGACCCTGCCCCGTGCCCCCGGGACACTTCAGCTGTTGTTTCTGGAGCAGTGCTTGTCAAACTGGAAGGGAATAGACAGTTGGTCAGCTCCTGGAGCAATGGGCTGCTGGACAAAGGTGGAGTCCACCAAAAATGAGCAGCAGTGCCCGTGATGAGAGAAAAGAAAGAGGGAGAGGGAGGGGAAGAGGAAGAGGGGACCAGCTTGGTGGTGGGAATGTACAGGGAAAGCACAAGGCTAGGAATGGGAAGAGAATGACAGAAAAGATAGCAACAAGAGAAAGGAGAAAAGAACTGCAAGGGGTCAGAGAGAGGGAAGGGAGCAGAACAGAGATAAAGAACCATAGAATCATTTAGGTTGGAAAAGAACGTTGAGATCATCACAGTTCAACCATTAACCCAGCATTGCCAAGTCACTAAACCATGTCACTTGAAGGCAGCACCACCTGCCCCTTGGGGAACCCCACCTAGAAACACAGGAGAGAGAAAAGGCAGAGAGAGGGAGTGGGAGCAGGACAAAGGAAAATAAGGACAGGGTGAGAATGGAGATGAAGAAAATAAAATGGGACAGGCAGCATGACAGTGCTATTAAAAAGTAATAGGGGCAGGGAACAGGACAGAAAGATACAGTGAGGAACAATGGCCCACAGAGCAGGAAAGAGAAACAGAATAAAAAAGGAACAGGGATCCTGAGAGAGGCATGGAGGATGACAGAAGGACAGAGCAGGTAAGAAGCACAAACAGATAAAAGGACAGAGTAACATGGAAGGGATATCAGGGAGGACACTGGGCCAGATTGAGAAAATGAGGGGCAGTGAGCAGGACTGAGCAGTAAACTGACATTATTTTTACTTCTTTCATATAGATTCTATTTTCTTACATTTTCCAAGCCTTTTATTTTTTAATTTTTATATAGAAAAGTTACATTTGCATTTCCAAATCCTGTCAAATTTCTTATATTCTAAAATCTTGTATATAAAAACTTTACTGTTTTTAATACATAAATGAGCATGAGCAGAAATTATGTATTTATTTTAGGTCTGATGATGTCCACAGTTGCACAAGCATTGCTTGAAAGCTCTTAATTGCAAAATTATAATTTGGAGGGGGTGAGGGTTTTACATTCTCTGTCCTGAGGGAAACTCCAGCTTTCCCTGGCAGATACCTGTCTTTCCAAACAAAGACAATCAATTACTCCTCAAAATAAAATAATTGTGATTCATAATGGCATTAACATTAAAAATTATGTTCTTGAATATATAACACAGACCTTTATCAAATACGAAAATGTATTGAAAATCTATTTGATAATTGCTTCTATGTGTTCTGTGAATACAGCCAATTACAATACTGTACTGTTGCTAAAATATAATTTTATTGTATCCAGTTTCTAGAGTGTATATAGTATGAGAACATATACTTGAAAAGGTCCAGTTTCACTTCTAACTACTTCCAAATAGTTGTCTCTAGTCTGCTGCATATATTTTAGTATTTTGATTACGGATTATTATATGGATTAAGACAACAAAATAATTCTTGGTCTTTTCAGCTACATACTGAAAAATTACATACACAAGAAATTAAAAGCCTTACCTGAATGAATTTACCTCTCAGACAGAAATTGTAACAATTATTTGCCTGCCTTTGATACGAAAGTAGTTTCTGTCTGAGCATTTCTGCCCAATTTTGAAATGTTTCTGGTAGATCTTCAAGCATTCCCCATTTCAGACTTTTTTCCTCCACAGAAATTCTGCAGAAAGGAAAGATAAAACAAGAAAAATTGTTGGTAACACATTCAAACAAGTCATATCTAGATATATAGCAGCAGGAAAAGGAAGCAAAATTTTGAGTGGGCTGACAAATATTGAAAAGAAATGAATTCTTTTTCTAACAGAGAAGGCCCATGAAAGCAAACGTGACTGAAGAACACAGAGTTTTCTTACCAAGACAGAGCAAGGCGTTACTACCTGTCTAGAGGAAATTCATAATGATCCCCTAAAAAGTATAGAAAGTCAACATTTTTTTTTAAATTAAAAATACAATCACACCATTAAATTATCACATTAGCAATATTCACTGTTTTTCAAGTGTTATGTTCAAGTTGGTTTAATACATTTTTCAGAGCATACACAAATATTCAGAATGCCTAAGTACCTTCCCCTGCCTTGGCACAGATTCTCTTCAGAAGCAGCCAGGACTCAGAGATATTGTAATTCCTTACCAGAGAGCATTGCCATGTCACTGTCACAAAAAAGCAATCTCAGCCAACTTCCTGTGCCCAAAACTCACCTTAAGAGCTTACTGTGTGCTTTACATAAACCAAAAATATTTGAAGTTATTTACTGCAATTGTTTTGAAACACAAAATGGAATAAAATTCCTAAGTGCTTAAACATCTTAGGCGTTAATTTGAATAGTTTTGCATGGCCCATATGAAATATCTCAGTTCAATATAGTACAGCTGCAAGAAACCATGATAATTTTCTTAGAGAAGGGGCATGGCACCAGTTTTTTGTCTCATTTATTCCTATCAATGGAATATTGAGCACAAGAATGTAGTGTATAAAATGTATTGGTCTTCTTGGACATGAAAATGTTGGAAAGACAGGCATATATCATTAAAGGTGGCTGTGGATTAGATTTCATGAACGACATCTGCAAGCCTTCCCCCCTCAGCTTTTTCACTAGTATGGTTCAGAGGGGGAGGTACATACAGTGTTCCAGGTATGACCAGAGGATATCAGGAAGCACAGTAGTGCTAAGACACTTAATTAAAAAAAAAAAAAAAAAATGGATTCCAGCTTTTGAGGTCACTTTATCTGGCAGTAGTGCAGTAGGATTCCTGAGGGTGCTGTTCTATTGTAGAACCAACTTAAAGCCTCCCATTTGCTACTGAAGAGCACCTCAAACAGGATATAGCCTTTCTTGCTGAGATGCACCCAGAATGCTGGGCCCAGCGTTGCTGGTGAAGATTAGAGTAGTTAATGAAGCAGTGTTTTCCACTGTGTTATCTGCTTGCTTGAACATCATATCCCCATAGTTACCAATTTCCTGCTTGTGCATGAAATCAATGCATCAATTTACTTCCTGACTCCTTAAGCCTAAAAGAGAGTGAAAATCAATTCAAAATTGTTCTGCAGCTGCCGAATTATTCTCTACATCATGTCTTTACCAATGCTGAGGGGCACCATCATGCAGCTGCTTATAGGAACTGGACTTCACCTCACTGAGCGGACGGCGAGGGATGCTGTATCAGTCCCTGGATATTAACACTGTGGGAAAAGGAAAGATCTTTCAACTCCGGTCTTGCTTAAAGACATGTAGTATATAAAATGATCCAGCTATATAAAGGACGGACAACAGAGGCTGCAGCAGAAGTGGAGCAGGGAGCTATGTCAGAAAGGGAAAAGAAAGAGGCGCTGTAGTGGCTAAGGATCGACCGCTAGCCCCTCTCGCGGCATGTCTAGCACCTCTGCCTCATCTGAGACGCCACCTCAGCAGCCCAGCCCCGGCCAAGCCTAGCACCCGCCACCAGCACGTCCTACCCCGCTGCCCCTCAGAGGAAAGGGGCTGCAGAGCTGCGGACCTGGCCCGTGTCCCCGCTCCCCACCTGCAGCAGGGCCCAATGGGCTCGGCGGGATTAGGCTGGGCTCGGCTAGGCTCGGCTAGGCTCGCCTTGGTTCGGCTCCATTCGGCTCGGTTCGGCTGTGCTCGGCTGAGAGCCACTCGGCTCCTCTCAGTCCGCAGCCCCGGCCTGGCCCCGCCGGAGGCGAGGGCTTGGTGGGTGCGGCGGGACCGGCAGCCGTGGAACGGAGGGTGGCCGGTAGGCGCCGGAGCTGTCCGGGGGCCTTTCAGGCCGCCCCCGACTCTGGGAAGGCGGCGGCATCTCGCGTCTGGTAGGGCAGACGCTGGGTCGGCGTCCGTAGCGGGTCCCGGCCTTGCTTCAGCGAGCCTGGGCTCTCCGCCTCAGCCCGGGGGCACCGGGGACGTGCGGTGGGGGTGAGGAGCAACGAACTCTTGCGGGCCGGACTGCCGGGGGTTGCCGGGATCCGCGGCAGCCGGGGTCTCCCTCGCATCCGGTGCCGGCCGCGGGCCCCCCAGGAGGGGGTGGAGTGCTTGCCAGCCCCGGGGCACGGGGCCAGTAAGGTTCCAAGGACCTCGGAGAGATAGCTGCGGGGCAGCGCGGCTCTAGGCCAGGTGGCCGTCTGCTCCAGGTCTGTCCTCACATCCTGCTCAAAAACAGGGCACTGTTGAAACGGGCACTCAGCCGTCTGCTGACTGGTAGGAGAATTCTCTCTGCAAATGTCCCCTGGAAGAAAAACTGCATGTTTTCATATGACAGAACGAGATGTGGTGAGGGGTTTTAGGAATTAACCTTTGACTCTCCTGCTTTCCTAGTTTGGCGTTCAGGGAGAGAAAGATGTCATTGAAACCATTCACTTATCCATTGCCTGAAACGAGATTTCTTCATGCTGGCAGGCATGTGTACAAATTTAAAATCCGGTATGGCAACTTCAACAGGTATGTGTGTTAAAGCCAAGAAGTCAGCCTGCTTTTTGTTGACTGCATGTGGCAGTGAGTTAACACAAGTCGTTAAAACACAAAACAGAAGTGGGTAGAAAGTTCACATGGAACAATCCTTGTGAACTGGGGATGTTTTTTAAGAGTAATAGATTAAGAATTAATCTGCCTGCTAAGTATTTTCTCCTGTTCAGTGGGAATTAGATTTTCTTGCTGTTTAAATTCGTATGTGAAATGTAGCTTCATTGCATTTTGACTGGGATGATTCCAACTCTCTTTGTTTCACAGCTCTCCCAGTCTCAGTCTCACTGGAAGTGCTGCCAAGGAATCAGAGGTAGGAGCTGAGGCAGGTCCATAGGACCTCTGATGGATGTTAGGTTGAACAAATCATATATGCTTGTTACGGAATTGAGAACATCTTGTCAAATGCAGCACTTCAAGTGTGAGTAATAGGGAACTTCCCTGGAGAGTCTAAGCATGAAAAAAAATTACATAAATGAAAAACGTTCCTCAACAGGCAAAATTTAGTGTAGAAGAGTCATGCTTTTGTTTTAAATATTCCAAAAAAGCTAATGACTGTTAAAATTGGACAAATGGAAACTCCTGTTTGTTGAGCTAGTTGCCCCCAGTTCCTGTCCGATTCCTTTTCAGAGTCATTTTTGCAGGAGCTCTTTCCCAGGATTTCAGTCTCAACCTCGAAACTGACCGCTGCTTTCAAGTTGTCAGGCTTGACTAGTTGTTAATCCCTCCTGGTTCTTCAGGAGCTGTGGCAGTACTGCTGGGCTGGTTTGATGGAGGCTAATCTAATGATAAATTGCACATGATTTCCTTGCAACTGTGGAACCAAGGGGGTTGTTCTTTTAGTGATGCCATTGCTTTGTGTCCAAGCACATACTGATTGTCACAATTGATGAGTTGATGACTGCCGGCTTAAAAATGCTCCTTCCTATTACTTAATTTCTAAAATTAAATTCTTAAAATTTCTTAAATTCTAAATAAAATTCTTAAATTCTAAAAATCTTCAGAGTACAGTAATAGCATTAAAAACCTTACAGAAGAAAATGTGCTGATTTGAATTGTTATGAAGAATTACAATTTTTTTTCACTTTTGAAAATATTGAAAGGTATTACTAGAAAAAGTTTTGTGTTTGTAGAGGAAGAGTTTGTTAGGGCTTAACTGCAGTTCCCTTGTAACTGATTTGGGTCACTATTCAGAGAAAGAGGAGTAGGTAAATGTTATGTGTGTTTTGCTGGAAAAATAAAATTACACTCCTTAAATTTAAAACTTCTTAGATTTAAAAGCACACCTCCATTTTCCATAGTACTTCTTCTATGGAAAGTACTTCTTCTATGTTAATTCAAGATTAAGATACTCATTCACTTAAATTTCTATGAGTCTGTCAGTGCAGTGCATTCTAAAATGGCAGGAGGAAGTGGGGAAAAGAAGAGGAGGAGGAAGAGCAGAATATTTAGAACCTGGTCTTCCATGATACATGCAAACTGTAAAGGAATGCTAATTTTTTTCCCAAGCCTTGAAAGTGTACTTGACAGTGGAATTGTGACTATGTTTTTAATATTTTTCCTTTGTTTATTTTTTTGGCCTCTCCAGGAAGTTATTCGAGTAATCCTTGGAAATCTTGATGATTTACATCCATTTTCTACAGACCACTTCACTGTCTTTCCCTGTATCCTTTCTTTCCTACTCATAAAAGAAAAGATTCAATGACTTGTATCTGTTGGGCATTGCATAAGTCAACATTTATGTGTCGGAGTGTGCAGATCTTTGGCTGGAGTAGTACTGCTTCGATCTTTGCAATTTGAGATTGGCTGAAGGTATTGTGGACACCTGAGATGTTGCCTGCACCAGAGAGCTGATGTGACAAGAATGTTTTGCAGTGTTTCCATCCAAACAGCCCTGTGTTCCAAATCAGGTTTAGCCAGAGCAAGTGTATATAAAGTATATAAAGTGCCAAGGAAGCCCACCTCATGTGCTTTCAAGCGCAGCTGGTGCATTATTCCCAAAGGTTCACAGAGTGTAAAGCACTCCTTACAGGCCCAGCAGTGCTGGCCCGTGGCCAGGGATACTCACAGTGCTGTTCTTATGAGGTCCCTCAAGGTTAAACCACCGTGAGCCTTTGGGGATGGAGGATGGGAGCAAGTGTGAGTCTGTGCTTGTGTCTCCACAGAGATGGCTGAGAGAAGCAAAAAGCACCGCAGAGAGTAAGCTTTACAAGGAGCAGTAGTTGAGCTAAGATCATTGGAAATCCAGACAGCCTTTTGAACACACAAAGCCTGCAAGATTGTCATCCAGTTGTCCTGGTCCCCTCTTCAGTGTACATCTTTGAAGCCTAGAAACAAACATGAAGCAAATGTCATCTGTGTAGTATTCACCTTACTGTGCTCATGCCCCTCAGTCCTGTGGGACCAGTCAGCAGATCTTTTCCATCATCCCTGAGGTTTGCAGAGGCATTGAGCTGCTGTCAGTCTGGCCTGCTGTCCACAGACAGTTTGTAAAAGCTCTGGGCAGTTGCACAGCATAGTCATATGGAAGCTGATACTTAACTACTGGCATGCGCAGGTTTTGAGGAGTGTAGTTTCCTGGGATTTCACTTTTGATACAGAAGTGCTGAGGCATTTGAGAATGGATTATTGTAGCTAGCAGCTGTACTATGGGCTCCTCCACTTTCTAGGTGTTTTTTCATCAGAATGCACCAAGACTGGCCTTCATTTTTTTCTTCTGGCTTGTGCAACTGGACAGAATTTAGTCATGTCTGCTACATATTCAGCAGATTATTAATTTAAATTGATGATAATTTGATAGAAGATACAGTAACTGTTACTATTTCTGTTGTAGTTGCTGTTGTGTAATGGGTTAAGAAGTTACTCTCCAAAGGCTTTTGTTGAAGAGAAAAGTAATTCAGTTAAATGTTAGCGTTTTCCAGTCCTAAAGGTGTGTCAACTTTTGGATCAGATCTGGCATCACCTCCTGTGATTCTGAGTGCCCAGGAGTAATGAACACCTCCAAAGCATTCCCCTCCTGTCTTAGAAGACTGCATTATGCCTCCTAATAGCAGGCAGGAACGAGGCCATCCTCTTTCTCTGTCCGAAGTAGGTATATATGACAGCAACTTACTCCTGTTAGAGTCAAGAAGATAAGGTAGCCAAGAGCATGATTGTACAGGAGACACCCAACCCAACCAACATTATTGGTTTGCTTCTCTAAATTTCAGCCAGTTCTGCCTGTGTGTTGAGGAGTGTTTGGTTCACCAACTTGTATTTCTAGAACTTGAGATGCTCAGAGAGCACTGAGCCTAGAAGAGAGCTGTGAGCTCAGAGGCCTGGCACGAGGAGTTGGTGTGTCAGGCTCCTCTCTGTAGAGTGACCCTTTGTTAATCACCAGCTATGAGTCCTTCAAGCCAAAAACCAGGGAATTTCAGTCCTTGAAGGAACTGATTGTATCAATGTTTCATCATCTTCTGTCCCTGGGATGTTAGTTTCTGCTACAAATGTGGACTAACAGTATTCATTTCACGTGTTTCTCCCTGAGATCAGAGGTGTGTGAGGAGACTTCTGTCCAGCACCATTTGTTCTTCCAAGCAGAAGCTCCTGGATGTCAGAGCTGCAGTCACATAAAGGAATGGCTGTAACTGTGATGGTTGTCATGTCAATTATCTTTTTCCCCCATTTTGAACTGTGAAGTAAATTTAATGATGCTGAGTTTATGAATCCAAGTCCTTTTCAAATTTTAAATGAAATTTTAAAGTAATTCCTTTTTAATTAGGAAGACTACTGAGGGGTATTTCTGTTCATAGGTTTGGAAGAGCTTGGCATAGTTTTTTGCAGTAAGGTGTCAGTACTGAAGCCAAACACCATTAAGGGAACAGAATGCTATTAATACAGGTGACTGATGGGGCAGTGTGGATAAGTAAACCTGGATAAGTGTTTCCTGTAGTGTGTTACTGGTGCAGTTTCACAAATTCTTAGGAACAGGTTGTATTTGCTCCCTTGTGCACATGTGCAGTGTGCTGTGATTTTTGAAGCTTTAGAAGACATGGTCTTCAGGACTCACACTCCTTTGAAATGTTAGTGTTGTGTTTTTAAGCCTTACCATTCTTCTCAGATTTGAGTAAATGGGAGCGAGTATCAAAGATGAAATTCAAACATGAGAATGTCCATCTTGTGCCTTATCCCTACATTTGTACGTTGTATCTAGAACTGAACTCATTTCAGCGAAACATATCTTGTGGTAAGTCACTGTGGTTATGTTTGGGTAATTTCTGGAAACATCTATGATATGTGTCTTGCTTTTCTCTTTTCCTTCACCTACTGTATCTGAATCAGAGAGAGGAAAACTGCATGGGGGATGACTGTACTGTGAGTTTGAAATAGTGGATAACAGGGCGTTCTTTATTGTCTCGTATTGCTTTTCAACAATTCCCTGGATTCCCCTTCGTCTTTCTAACCACTGCTGACTCTTTGGCTGGTATTTTTATGAAGCAATGCCCAGTGGCTCACAACCTTCATTTTTTAATGTCAGTCATTGTACTGGAGCCAGCACATACACGTATATGAGACACGTTTTTCTTCTTGTGCTTGACTACATTTGTTGACATAGAACATCACACTCTTTGTTGCTATTGTCCTAAAGATATAATGGATTTTTTTAGAAAAAATAATGATAGTAATCATGGTAATAATGTCTTCTGTGTGATAAACAAACATTTTCACCTCAATAGTGTCTCTTTTAGCAGGTTTTCTATGAATTCTCTGAACAACCTCAGGCCACAGCTAAGGCCTCTGTGGGACTCTACATTTAAACTCCCCTGTTTTGAAAACTGAGTGTTCTTACTATTTCCTGTTATGATTATCAGGCTCTGAAAAAAGTTACTGTATTTTTTTAATGACTGCTTATCAGATGTGATCTTTATAAAATGGCCAGTTAGTAATTTCTTAGTCTCGCCTATTTGCATTCCATTTCAAACATCCCATGTTTGGATGTAAAAACTTCTAACCATGGAGAGTTCACTCACTTCCCTGTACACCTGCTCCAGTGTTTAATTGTCCTATCCAGATAGCTGTACGGCATTGCTGTTCTAAAATTAGGATCAGTGTAAGGCACCGTTACTTGCAGACTTGATGTCTCAAATTTCTCTTGGTGGAGATTTTTCCTCAGGAAATACTTGTGAATCCCATATGTCCTACAGCTGGCCAGTATTCTCTAGAGGCTGTGTTCCAGATGTCCTTGCATTGTCCATCTGGTGCTCAAAGCACAGCAAAATGCTAACTGTTCTTCAGGCCCCTCTCTTCTGAAGACACCTTTGACTTCTTTAAGACAAGCAGTTGTCCCATCCCATTGATATCTGGTGTTCATAGCCAGGAATTCTGGTTCAGAAAGAGCTGTATTTGAACATTTTCTATTTCAGTGTATCATACGTCAGTCCAGACTGTTTCACAGTAGTTTATCTTGCTCCTGAAAGAGGAAGTGCAATGCAAAAATGTATTTTTCAGTTGGTTAAAGGAAATCTAGTCTAAATATTCACGAAGTTTTATACCTCTGTTGCAGGTAACGGAGTAAAGAAGGGCAGTAATGAGCTTGTAAGTTGTGTATTTGGTTTTGTCTCGTTGTTTAATTTATGTTCTAGGTATTCTTGAGAAGCAGAATATGTGCCTTTAGGCAATGCTAGAGTTCTCCTACCACTAGGAGTTAGTCAGTCAGTGTAAAATGGCACCGAATTCTCCCGTAGAACCATCCAGGGGGAGAGAAGTTCTTCTGGCAGTTCTGCTGGGCTTGGAAAGCAGTCCTGTATCAGGACCTGAGAGCCTGCTGCCTTCAGTTCCTTGGGTTTTCTGCAAGCCTGACTGAGTGACCTGTCCAGTGTTTTCTTCACTGGAAGAATCTGTGAGGTTGATATTGCTGAGTAATTAAGTAGTTTCCTAGGTATTGTGTCATAAACAGCAAAGTTACGCTTACTTGAGAAGTTTTTATGTAATGAGAGCTCAGGGTAGGTTTATTTTCAATATATGTAAATGTCTGAAGTGAACTAATGAAGAATAATTCAAATCCAAATTCCCTCAAGAAGTGTCCAAATTCCACATAGGAATTTTTCTATCTCTGCATTCCTGCTACTTGCATTCCTTGGCAGAAAATGGGGCAAATAGGATGTTGTAGAAAGAAATAACTGTTGAGCATAATTCTCTGGCTGACCTCCCAGTGCTTGTTTTAGTCCTGAACCCTTTTTTCGTGTTCAGTGTATAAGCAGGAACAATTTTTGCAAAATACGAATGTACATTAACTATGAATTTTGTTATAAAATAGAAAAGTCAAAATAAATTGTTATCAGTACCAAATTTGCAATGTTTTGAAGGTAAGGAGAAGAAATGAAATGTTTAGGTTTTGGATGAAAACATGTCAGTAGCTCCTGTACTTTATCAGAGTTTTTCTGATCATTCTTCCAAGGCTCTTTCTCAGTTTATCAACACTGTATGGCTTTGGTTTAAAATCCACCCAGTATTTTATAATTCGTCTCAAGAAGGGAAGGGTCTTGTTAAATAGGAAGGAAATCTGTCTACATAGTACATATGGGATTGACTTTGGGATGTTGGATTTGGAATGAGGAGCAAAGAAGTGCCACAGGCACATGACTGTTCAATGGATTGCATTTTCAGCTGTCATCCAAATGACTCCTGGGCCTGTGACATCTGGTCAGGACGAATGTGGTCAAACCTGCATGTCTTTCCACTTACGCAGTACACTAGTGAAAGTCAAGGAAACAAAGAGATGCTCAGCCTGTCACTCTAGAGAATTTTCCTGACTTAGTTAATGCTCTCAGACTAAACTGCAAAGATCTCAGGCCATCAGAGGTTTGTAATTTTGTGTTAACCTGAGCTTAGATGTGGCATTGGAGGACATGGTTTAGTTATGGCCTTGGCACTGCTGGGTTAGCAGTTGGACTCAATCTTACAGGGTTTTTCCAACCTAAATGGTTCTGAGATTAGTGCAAGGGAAACACAATCAGAACCTGTCGTTGTTTTAGGGTTTACTCTCTTAGAGAAGCTTACCTGCTGATTTTGTTGTGTTTTTGTATGCTTGTTTTTTGTGGTACTTTGCGTTGCTGATCACCTTCCTAATGGGTATTCCTGGCCCACCTCTTGCTTATGGCACTTTTCATTTTTGTCCCTTCTGAGTTAAGTCTGTGTCCCAGGACTATGTCTTAGAAGGGCTAATGTCCAGGGGCCTGCACTGTCCAGGGGCTGTCATTTCCCACATGTTCATGTTTTTTGAAATATCTGCCTATTCCATAGCTACTATTATTTCATTGTCTGGTATGCTAAAGTCTTCTAAATGAATTACAGCTTTATGTTATGTGCTGGCGAGGGAGGTGTAAAAATACCTTGGTGAAGAAAGTCCTCATTGTAGCAGAAAAAATCCCCAAATGAAACCACACAACAAAGAGTGTAGACCTTGCTTTTTAATACTTTCAGGAAGCAAGCTAACAAAAATCTCTGTGCAATAGAATTTAGCATTGTGTAACAGTTCTTGGGTTCCTTTTCCTTTTAGAATTCCTCCAAAGCAAATGAGCTTGAGTTTAGCCCAGCATCCTTTACTAAAGACTGTGACCAGCTGAGTTTCTGTGAGTAAGGGATTCCTGGATTCCACTGAGTTTCATTCCCCTGGGTACACAGGGAGTGTGTAGAGAGCGAGGTTGTGGTTTTGTTCTTGCTGCTGCTTCTTACAGGGGAACCTGTGGAATTCACCCGTGAACAAAAAAGAGAAGCCAGTCAGGCTGAGGGTGCAGTGCAGCTGCTGCAGAAAATGGACCAAACAGGAAAGAAAGGAAACATGAAGTCAGAAGGAAGTGGTCTTTCACAGTTCTGGAGAAGGTACTAATCCTGCACTGATGAGCAGAGGCAGTCCTGGCTCTGTCCGAGTTTGTGTCAAAGGCTGATTCTGGCAGTGCCAGGTTGTTTTCCATCATTTTGAAGGATGGAGACATCTTTCCTGTGGTTAAACCAAAGTTTCCCAAGGCCAAAAATTAGAGATATCATTTTATCTCTAATGCTAAGGGGCACTAACTGTTCCTCTTCGGAGCTGTCTTTGGGAAAAACTCCTGATGAGAGAGGGTCACTGAACCTCCATTGCAGCCCTTATAGAAAGTGGCTTTTCTCAGCTGAGAAGAGCCAGCTAAAAGGGTCTTCCTGGATGGCCCTTCAGCTCCATTAAGGTGACCTTTATTTGGCCACTGAGCAAATCTGGATTTTGTAACTCTGACTCCCAAAGGCACCACTCTAAATGGAAATCAGTGTCACTGTGCAGACATCTGCTGGCTGCCCAAAGGAGTTCTCCATGCTGCCGAGACTGGATCCTGAGTGCTGTCCATCCCTGCACAGCACCAACTGGATATTGGCAGCTGCTGCTTTTTGGTAGTTTTTAAAAAATAAAACTCCTTGTTAATTGTAATGTGTGCCATTCCTTTAATGACTGAGACCAGACCGTTAGTGCACAAGTTATTCATTGTTTCCTCTATTTTTTCAGTTCCCCTCTGTATTGTTTTGTATTAGCATTGTGTCTTTCGGTTGGACAGAATTTAGCTTTTTCCGAATTTTCAGAGAAGTATTTTAAATCTAATGTGTTCTTCTTGTTGTTATTGTTTCCCCAGCATCATCTTTTCGACACTACAACATCTTTTTGGTGGAAAAAAATGACCTGGAAGTACTAATTGTTGTGGAAAGGTAGATTTGTAGTATGAATATTGGGTTGCACTGTTTCTTCTGTAATTCAGCTTTTCACATTGCGTGTCTCAGCTATTAAATGCTTTAAATTAAACTCTACTTTGCTAACGTTGTCAAAGTAACATTCTGAAGATGTTGGGTTAGAACAACATGTTGGGTTTTTCTTCACATTTTAGAGGTTTTGGAATAGAGCAAGAAACTCTTTAAGATTTTGATTCTTAAGTGTCATAAGTTGTGAATTTCATGTTATGTGGTATTTTAATAAAACAAGAATCAGCTTGGAACTTGGTGTTATTTTTATTACTTACCCATGCAGAAGATACTCTTTCTCTTCAAGAAGAAGCAGCAGTTTCTAGTATTAGATGGAGTCCAGTACTATGCTTCACAGCATTAAAAAGGTCAAAATGATGGATAAATATTTTGTGTTAGATATTGCCACTACACTACAACTGGGGTAATTATTTATGTATTCAGTATGTAATGGAATGAGGTTGGAATTAAAGATTTCAGACATGCCGAGGCCACACTCAGGCAGCTTTTTGCTGCCATGCTTATCCTTGTTAAATGATCTATCATTCTTGAACCACCCCCTGAGCTGGGCAGCTGGCTGTAGGTGATTCTGCTTGGGCAAGGGCTTGGTCCCAGTGGCCTCCAGAGTTCCTTGCCAGCCTTGGCCACAGTGTGATGTGATTGTTTCCTGTGGGAGTTTCTTTCCCTTGTTAAACTGTTTGTATCTTGACCCATGAGTGTTTTCTCACATTTGCCTTTGTGACTTTCTCCCCTGTCCCCCTGAGGGAGCAGGAGTAGGCAGCAGGATGATCACCTGGGCCACCCCCTTCCACCCCTGAAGGGGCTGCAATCTGCAGAGAAACCAGGTGGGAGCACAAGCAAATCAGGAGGCCCCTGTGCACAGACCCTGTACCCTGCTCGTGGCTAGTGGCATCGAGTGTGACTTGCAGCTGTAATGAGCAGGAGGAGAAAAGTCTGAGGGGAAGCTGAGCCTAGGAAAGGGCAGGAAGGAAGCCAAATTTGTCTAGTTCAAATGAGCATGTGTCCTGGGTAACCCAAGAGGTTACTGTAGTCCATAGCTATCTGTGCCCAAAATTGTTACTGTCTCTTTAAGATCCAGCAGCACGGCTGGAAGTTGACTCGGGACAGAGGTTGTTAGGGTTCCTTTTCAAAGTCAGGGGTCTCTCAGGCAGACCCCTTTTGCCTTGAGGTCTTTACTCAAGGCAGAATCTTTGCCTTGGGTTTTCTGTTGGTTTTTCTTTTTCCCCCTCCTTTTTGTTCCTCTTTTGCATCTTGGACTGCCTCAATGCAAGCTCCAGGAGTGCCTGTCAGCAGCACTGTGCCAGAAAGAAGAGTGGCCTTGCTCCAGTCTGAGTTGCCCATTGCTTTCCAGCAGTGTCCAGCTGAGGCAAGAAGGCACCAAGTCACCCCAGCCCAGCTGCTTTGCCTTGCCTTGCCTTGCTGTTCTCTGCCACAATGAAGGCAAAATCTCTCCATGACTTCCAGCTGCTTGCTGAGTATTACCTGTGGGGAATGTGCCAGCTGCCTTTGCTGTTGGAGGGATAAGTAGGGAGGAAGGCTGACTTAATTCTCCTTTTGTCTCCCTAAACATGGTTGCCTGTGGTGGATGCCATCTTGCAGGGGGAGAGTACCCCTCCACTCTGGGTTTGTCTTTGTTCCTGTGAAGTTTGTGTATCTAGTGATTATTTCCACCAGTAAGGAGAAATGAAATATGAGTAGATATAAGTAGATTGTGTACACTGGACCTCATCTTGATCTATAGGGGACTGCATGCTGAGTTTTGTCACATGCACCTTCACAGGACAGAGGGCTGCAAATGGCCTCTCAGCTGCTCAGCACAAAGTGACCAGCAGTCATCTCAGGGGAGACCATGGGGACAAGTGATCACCTCACAGGACTGCAGAGACAAAAGCCCCCTTGTCTCTTCCCTCCCTGGCTGCCCCATGGCTGTGCTTTGCCATCCTGACAGCCAAACACTCTCCTCTGGGTCTAGGACTAGTGGGAGGGAAGTGGACCTTGTAGTGGCCTTGTGGCTGGACATCCCCTGTGTCATGCTGCTGGAGAAGTTGGTGTCATTTCTGGGCCTACCAGGCTGCCACAGCATGCCTACTTCTCTCTGGGACAGCTCTGTGAAAAGGAAGGAGTTTGGTGTCCCTTTGTCCCCATGTCTGATTCAGTGATGGGGTGCTGGAGTATGGAGGTGGGCAATGCCCCAGTGGCCCTGCCCTGGAAGGAGGCCTGAGAAGAATTGCACAATCTCCCTTCAGAACCCTATGATAAGTAAACAAGCTTTCAGTCACAGTGACCACCAAAAGAACCCACAATCCTCCAGGAGATTTTATGTAGATCTGTTGTAAACGATTGGCTTTGCATCCTTTCCCCTCCCACCCTAGTTTCCCATAAAAATCCCCTGGGTCCCACTAGTCCTTAGGGTACCCGTCTCTGGCCCCCTTTGCTGGTACTTTGCAATAAAGCTACTTCATGCGGAATCGCCAAACGGGACCCTCTCTCTCTTTCCCGGGCCGGCCACAAGAGAAGCAGATCTCGTGGGGCAGGAGCTGAGAAATCACTGAGCTGAAATCACATGAGCTGAAAAAAATCACTGCTCTGCCCCCTGCTGAGACGCTCTCCGCCAGCTGAGGAGCGCCCTGACGCCCCAGGAAGCTGTCTTTAATGAGACACCTTTTGGGGTGGCTCTGGGCTTCTGGGTCTGAACTGTGGACCCCAGCACCAGCTGGATTACTGGAGCTCAGCCTGCAGTCCCATATAGGCCTTCCCCATGTCCCTACAGCTGGAGACACCAAAAATGGTGACATGGAGTGGTGACAGCTGGTCCCAGCTGTGCTTGGAAGGGTCACATACCAACATGGATACCTCTGCCCCTGTTGTGTTTGGTTGTTATCAGGGCACCCCACCTCAGACCTGGTTTTAGCTCTGCCTTTGCCCTCAACATGGGCACCCTCAGGAGAGGGGGAGAGAAACTGCAGGTGAGGGAGGAGCAGTGGAGATGGGACATTGTGGGGTGAGGCTGGCTCTGGTCACCACGTTGTCCCTCCAGCACTGGTACCAGTGGGGACAGGGCAGGGGGATGGCTGCCACCATTTCTGTTCCCATGCACAGGGGGCTCTTGGGGAGGGGGACTGAATTCCTCACCAAAGCTGGTGGGAAGGGAAGGAAAGGGGAGTTGCCAGGCTAGAGCTGATCCTCAGGCCCTCCCCTGTGGGGGTGTTTAAGGCAGTTCAGGCTCCCCTACACTGTGGGGTGCAGGGAAGCAGAGAGGCAGCTCCCAGGCCCCACGGCATGGATAGAGCTCTGTGGAAAGGGGGAAGTTGCATATCCACTGCAGCTCCCTGGAATGGGCTTGATGGTGGGGTCCCATCCCAGTTTGAAGATCCTGTCCAGCCAACTGTCACTGCTCCAGGAGTCTGTCAGTGGGAAACAGTCCTTTCCAGGCCCTGCAGCCTATCTTTCCCCTTGAGGACCACCACGGTATAGCTGCTCTAGTCCCCTCACTCCTTGCACCTCAAGAAGAGCTCCTGGAGGACTGCTTCCTCCAGCTGTTCCTACAGCCATCCCTGACCCCACAGCTGTGGTCCAGGCTGGAAGTGCTCATCACCTCAACTCTGGGAAGTCCCTTCCCCAGGATGATACCAGCAGTGCTGAGGGGTCAAGGGATATTACCATCAGCTTTTCCTCTTCACTCTCTTACCCCTCAGAACTTTCCAAGGCCACAGTCCAGCTCTCCTGTGGGCTTGCCACATCACTGCCTTATGTACCTGTGGCCAATCAGAGTGGCGTGGCTGTGGGACAGTTGGGAGGTGACAGAGGCATGGGACCAGTGCACAGCCTTGGGGGCACAGAGAGGCCAGGCATGAGGCCCTGTGGTGGGCATAGGGTTTTCCTGCCCTGTGGGGAAAACAGCCATGCAGCCATGTTGTTGTGAACCCACCTGGCAGCTCAGAGCAGGTGGCAATGTGTGTTCTGTGCAGGGCCAGACATGCCAGGCACAAGTAAGGGACATTCCTATCAGGGCAATGGAATGCAGCGCATGGCCAAGTGACACATCCACCTGACAGGGGGGTAGAACAGAGGACTCAGTTCACCCACATCACCCTGATTGTCAAGGTGCTGCTGTAGCCATGAGGGACTGCTCCTGCATGCAATGGAATGACCTCACAATCAAATTCCCCCAGCACTCACTCTGGATGCCCCAGCTCACTCCATGTGGGAACCTCAGAGCCCTCCCCTAAACCTCAGTGCCAGCCCCATTGGCTGCCACGGCCATTAGCACCAGCAGAGCTGCCCAGGCAGAGCCAGCCTGAGGAGATATCTGAGGCCACATCTCTCAACAGTCTATTCTTCCTACTGCTGCACCCACTGCTGCACACTCTGGGCCTCACTGCTGGAACAATGAGGTCCCCTTGCTGCCACCTTCTCTCCCTCCTCCTCTGCCTCCTCCTCCTCTCTGGGACATGGGCAAACCTGGAGGGTAAGTGGGATGTCCCTGGCTCATGCACATCTACCTCCATGAGACTCCATAGGAGAGAGGCTTCCTGCTCCCCACCCACCTTGGGCATTTGCTTCCTCACCCCTCCTTGTCCCCTGGCCCCACACCTCCTCCCCAGCAGGGATGCACCCAGCCCAGGGATGCAGGGGATGGGAACTGGGCTGCAAAGGCTATAAGGGGCTTATGGGGGGCCCACGGATCCCTGCAACCTCAAGGACCCATCCCTCAGCTCCTCCACTTTCATCAGCCCTCTTCTCCCCAGTCCCATCTCCTCCCTGTCCCTTGTCTCATGTAGGGACCTTCACTGTCCGGCTGCTCCAGACCACCACCTTCCAAAACACCTCGTTTGTGGACACGGAGGGGCTGGGCCTGCTGGAAGACATCAAACTTGGTTCTCTTGATAAACACACACGGTCCATCCACTTCTGCCAGCCCTGGGTGCGCTCAGCCCTGCCCCGAGCTGACTGGGACACCATTGAGAACCTGATTAAGATCTTCTTGCACCAGTTCAACCATCTGATCAATGAATGGGCCATGCAAAGGGATGTCCCCTGTGAGTACCCAGTCTTCACTGCATCCCCTTTTAGAAAAGCAGCTGGGAAGTGGGGAAGGATCTGACAGTGCTGGTGCTGTATAGGAGACACTGACCATGGCTACAGGAAGGCAATCCCAGCCCCTAATGCAACATCTGTCTCCTCTCTGCTCCACCAGACCCCTTTGTGGCTCAGATCATGGCAGGCTGTGTGCTGTACCCCAACAGAACCTCCCAGGCCTTTGCTTCTGTGGGTTACAATGGTCAGGATTTCCTCAGCTTCGACATGAAGAATGTCACCTGGACCCTCTCCCGGGACACCAAGTTTTCACGGTATGTCCAGTCATTTCTCCAGAACTCCACCGTCTTCAGTGAGCTAGTGGAGATGATCTTCAATGAAAGTTGTGTCGATGAGATGAAGATGTTCCTGCACTACGGGAGAACAGCTCTGGATAGACAAGGTGAGACCACCCTGACCCTGCAGCAGCCATCCCCACACTGGGGCCCAGCCGTGCCCCACCGGGGCTTGCCCCACCCCTTTGCTCTCATTCCCCAGAGCTGCCTGTGGCCACGGTCTTCACCCGCACCCCCAGCGTAGACCAGCTGCTGCTGGTTTGCCACGTCACTGGCTTCTACCCCCATCCCATCAGCGTGGCCTGGCTGCGGGATGGCCAGGAGGTGCCTCCGGGCCCGGCGCTCAGCACCAGCCCCATCCTGCCCAACGCTGACCTCACCTACCAGCTCCGCAGCGTCCTGGCCGTGGCGCCCCGTGACGGGCACAGCTATGCCTGCCGTGTGCGCCACCACAGCCTGGGCACCCGCAGCCTTCTCATCCCGTGGGGTAGGTGTCACCCTGGGGGATGAGATGGGGGTCCTGAGCCACCGTGCCCTTCAAGATGGACCAAACCCCAGAAAGTTCATGGCAGCTTCTCCTTATGTTTCCCAGGGAACTCAGAAGTGGTGCTGATCACAGGGCTCACGGCCGGGCTGCTTGCAGCCATGACCATAGCTGCCATGGTGGTGCTTTGGGTGTGGAGACAAAGGTGAGTCCCTGTCTGCACCATGGAGTGGCAGTGAGAGAGGAGGGGAGGAAATGCCCAGGGGATTTCTGCACTGAGCAGCAAAGCTCTTGCTTTGGCCCTGACAAATGCTGTCTGCACTCCCACGAGGTCTCTGCCATAGACCATCCAGCTGTCCTCCTCTCATTTCAGAAAGCACCAGCAAATGGCAGAATCAGAGTCCAGGAACTCCATCTTAAGCAAAGAAGCTTAGCTCAGCAGGGAGCCAACAGTTCCCATTCCCTCCCACTGCCTTCACAGCAACTTTTTCTGCTTCAGCTAAGTTCTGGGCATTGGCAATTGCAAGACTAGCTTGATTCAGAGATGCGTAAGAGAAACCTGGCAAGAGAAACCTGAGCTTTTGACTCACGTGAATTTTCTAAACAGACACAAATTCAAGTCTGAGACTTCCTCATTCGTTACACATGAACATCTCTTAGCTTGTGGCACTGGCCAGTCCACCCATTGATGCTCTAGGGCACCTCAGTGCCCAATGGCAAATTCTCTTGGTTCTGCTTCAGTAACAATTTTGTCAGAAGCTGGAAAGCTGTTCTCTTCTACTGTCACTTTCTGGTATATTTTTTTCCTAAAAACTGCCTTTATTAACCATATTCCAGAAATATTTGTGGTGAGACTGAACTGTTCCACAGAAACGAAGAGAACCTGGCCAGAAATGGCTTTACAAAGTGCTAAGTAACACTGAAAATCTGGTGTAATGTGTGGGAGCTGCAGATGTGTATGAAATGAAAATAAACCGTTCATATTTTCCTTAAGATCATGTGCCTTTCCTTAGCAGTTGAATGGGCTTGGAGAGGTTTTGACCAGCCATGCATAGAAGCTGAAACACTGCTGAATTATTGGCACTAATTGCAGAGAGCACCAAGGCATGGGGAAAAAACAGTACATGTGTGCCTGTGCATATATGAACATGTTCTCACATACTGCATGGAAATAAGCAACTGTGTACATGGGGGTAAAGTGACCCCAAGGCTCCTAACAAAGGAGAAAAAAGAAGCCCATGTCCCATCAAAGATAGCAGAGTTCACACGCACAGAGGAAGGCATGTAGTTCATGCTCCCAATCAACTTGAACACGCAGCTTCAAAATGTTTGGTTTCACTGGACAACTTCCTGCAGAGTTTCCCAGGGTAAGTCTGGCAGCCATGTGCAAGACAGAAAACCCAGCTGGCTTGTGGCCATATCCACCACAAATCCCACAGTGCTTGTTCTCCCCTGGCCACAACCTGGAAACCACAATGCGGGGGCGAGGACTGCATTTCCCTACCAGCCAGAGTCACCTGTGGCCATCACAGGACTCAAGGACCTCACTGCAAGAGGAGTGACACCAAGCTTCTCCCAGCCCCTGGTGGGGGAATTGGGACAGACAGATGAAACTCTTAGGCATGGGCATGCCTCCCTGCAGCCTTGGCATCCACAGGGCAAATGGGGCAATTCCTCTCCCAAGCAGAGCGGAATGTCCTGCAGTTTCACAGGACTGGGCAGACCTGGAGAGCAGGTGCTGCCAGACAGGCAACATGATGAGAGAAGCTGTTCATGTGAATGACCTCCCAAGAGACCCTACAGCACCACACCCACAAACACCTGGTACCAGGGCAGGTGTCTGCAAGTGTTTGCTCACATCCCCTAAGAGACTTTACAACAGCACACCCTACCCAGGCATTTTTAGAGGGTTCTTAAGGCACCTCACCACAGCCCAGTGCAGCAGTTGCTGCTGCTCACCCACCCACCCGGTATGGCACCCAGAGGCACTGCATCCCTGTCCACCCCACCCCAACTCACCCAGGCACAGCTTGGGTGGTTGCAGCCCTCACCTCAGGGGAGATTGCAAAGGGACATCCCCTGTGAGTCACTGTGGGGTCATTGAGGACCAGCGGCCACACGAGAATTTCAAAGTCCTATAGTCCTCTAGGGCAGGGGGAAAGTGAGGATCAGTAACCACTTGAGAGGACTGTAAGGACCAATGTAACCTGACGGGAACTGTGGGGACCAGTGGTAACCTGGGGGTGACTCTGAGGACCATGGTCACTTGACAGGACTCTGTGGACCAATGGTCTGTGTGGACCAAAAGTCCCTGTCCTCTTGGGTCATTTTCACACCAGAGAACTGCCAAGATGAAGGAGGAAGAAGTTGTGAGCAAAAAAAGGAAGTGAAAAAACTCCAAACGTACATTCAATAGAGAAGTGGAAGGGCTAAAGCAGAACTTTAAAGCAGATCCACTGCATCAGTGGGAGACATCTGGAGGAATTTCCAAGGGAGCTGAACACATTGTGACCACGTGCACAAGTCAGGTGCCTGGTCCTGTCCTATGAGCAACTCAGACACTCAGGTAGTATCAGATGCAACTTCACAGGGCAGAGGGCTGCAAATGGCCTCTCAGCTGCTCAGCACAAAGTGACCAGCAGTCCTCTCAGGGGAGACCATGGGGACAAGTGATCACCTCACAGGATGGCAGAGACAAAAGCCCCCTTGTCTCTTCCCTCCCTGGCTGCCCCATGGCTGTGCTTTGCCAAGCACTTTTTGTGACAGCCAAACACTCTCCTCTGGGTCTAGGACTAGTGGGAGGGAAGTGGACCTTGTAGTGGCCTTGTGGCTGGACATCCCCTGTGTCATGCTGCTGGAGAAGTTGGTGTCATTTCTGGGCCTACCAGGCTGCCACAGCAACTTCTCTCTGGACAGCTCCATGGAAGCAAAAGTTTTCAGTAGTTGGATGTGACCGAGGTGCGCCCCTCAGACTCGCGCTTGGTTGTGGTTTTGGCTCTGCCTTCACCCCCAATGCAGGCACCACCCAAAGAAGGGGAAGAGAAACTGCAGCTGAGGGGAGGAGCCAGGGCGGAGCAGTTGACGGGGACATTGTGGGGGAGAGGCTGACTCTGGTCACCCCATGGTCCCTCCAGCACTGGTACCAGTGGGGACAGAGCAAGGGGATGGCTGCCACCATTTCTGTTCCCATGCACAGGGGGCTCTTGGAGAGGGGGACTGGATTCCTCACCAAAGCTGGTGGGAAGGAAAGGGGAGTTGCCAGGCCCAGCCCCAGGTGTTTAGAGCAGAGTTGGGGCTCCCCAGCCGTGTCCTGCAGCTTGGGACTAGGTGGAACAGCTTGTCACCTCCTCCCCAGGAGCCCCATCCCCAGAATTAGGTAAGTGATGCAGGAGCAGCCTGAGCTGGAAGTGACAGGAGTGGGAGGGGGGTGACCCAAAGTATCCCTGCTCCCTGTGTAGGGGTTGAGAGGACAGAAACCATCTTTCTTTGGTCAGGTCTGAAATCCAAAAGCCATCGTCACCTGCATTGGTGCTGATGCATCCCACAAGAACAGGGATAGGACAATGTAATGTTGGTAGGGAGGGGGAGTCAAGGAAAACCCAGCTTGAATATCTTTTTTCCCTGGTGCCGTTTCCTGAGACTCTTTTTCCCAGCCATCTCCTTCTGGCTAGGCTTTTCCCAGCCCCAGCCTGTCACGGTACTTTGTGCTCAAGACCTTATTTCAGCTTTTGTCCCTCCCACAGGTCCCCAGCTTTCAGCTTGGGACCTCTGGGCCCCTCCCTGACACATCGATTCTCCAATCGGTGGAGAGCCACCGCAGTGACTGCTGGGCTGGGTTGAAGCTTGGGGTCCCACAGTCACTGCTGCTGCTGCTTCTTCAGCCTTGCCACATGCACCATGCAGGCCCCTCACCTCCTCCTCTTCCTGTTTCTCCCGATCCTCCTCCCTGGGATGTGGGCAGACACAGAGGGTAAGTGGGAACCCTGGCTCAGCTCAACCATTCTCACCCCACCCCATCAGAGGACCCCACAAGTTCTGCTCAGGGGAGGCATGGCCAGGCCACTGTGCCATATGGGGGGCGGATGATTCCCAGCATCAAAGGGCCACCTCCCGCCCTGCAGCACCCAAACATGCTTTGTCCCTGCCCACCCTCTCTGTTCCTGCCTCCAGCTCAGGAATTCTGCCCCACCAGCTCCAACACAGAGCCTTGGGCACACCTGGAGAAGAAACAACAGTGGTCCCAAAATAGGCCTTGGGTATTGAATTTCCCTGCAAAATGTCCTCCCCTGCAGGGAGCCCATGGGTGCCAGGCAGATCTCATCTCCACATGGTGCTGAGGGCCCCCTACAGCAGCCCCTCGTTCGTTAGGGAGCTGCACCTGCCAGAGGGTGTTCCGGACACTGCTGTCACACAGAGTTTTACCACAACCCCGTGAGACCTTATGCTTCCAGGGCAAGCAGCATCAGACACAAAAAGGCAGGACTGATCTCTGGGCTGCGCTGGTGTTCTGACCCTATCAGGGAGCCCCAAGCCTGGACAAAATGCCCTTTTGTATCAACCATCCTCTGTATCCTCTGTACCATGTCGCGGTCTTTGGCAGATACAGGTCCTGGCACAGGTGCTTCTCCTGGGGGGAAGCATCACGCCAAACAAGCAGCATGGTGCCCCTTCATCTGCTCTGCACAGACAGACAGCAGCTCTAGCCAGGAGGGAGGCATGGAAGGGAGGGGATAAAATGCTTAAAATCTTCTGCAGCAGACAACCACTTCGTTGAAAGTAAAATAGAGAAGGAAAAAGAGCAGCGAAGTCAGAGGAAGTTCAGACAGGAAAGCAACCCTGAGCAGGATGAAGAGCATAAATCATAGAAGCACAGAATGATTTCGGGTGAAAAGGACCTTTAAAGGCCATTCAGTCCAACCCCTCTGCCATGGGCAGGGACACCTTCCCTGCTCAGAGCCCCAAACAACGTGGCCTTGAATGTTTCCAGGGATGAAGCGTTCATCATACGTCTGGATAACATACGCCAGTGTCTCAGTACCCCTCACATAAAAAAATTATTTCTTATTATCTAGTCCAAATCCCCTGTTCCCCCTCCAGCACCTCCACTTCCCGTTTCCCCTTTAGCACCTCTAGTCATCTACTTCTTGCACCCTTTCCTGTCTCCATCCTCTCTCCTAGCAGAGCCACAGGTTATCCAGTACCTCCTGACTAGCCTCTTTGCCAACATCAGCTCTGTTGAGGTGTCCTGCGTGGCACTTGTAAGGGACATACCCATCTTAACACTGCATCCGGCCAACTGGAGCATCCACTTCCACTGGCCCTGGGTGAGCCAGGCTACAGCTGAAGGCGACGGAGAAAAGCTAATGTCCCAGTACAAAATCGCTCTGCGCAATATGATCCGATTTGTGCACGACACAGCTCAGCAGACAGAACAGCACTGTGAGTACAGCAACGAGCCCTGCCAGAGCCCAAGTCCTTCTCCCCCGGTTCTGGCTGTGGCCTCCTCCCCACCAGGATGGCATCTGGGGGGGGTCTCACAGGGTGCAACAGCTTCTGAAACACTGGAGCTGCTGGGGCATATGACTAGCAGGAGTGGGTAGGGCAGCAGACCAAAAATACCCTTTGGGGCTTCTACCATCTGGCACAAGGAACCCCTCTGTGTGTAAGAGAGCTGCCACCAAATTTACTGCAACTGCAGGATTGATACAGCAAAGATCATGGAAGAGAAAACTTAGGACAAATATTTTGGAGGACAGAATTCTTTTTATGCAAGCACCCCACACTGGTATCCACTCCATTCTTCCAGGGGGCCTGAGGACTTGCAGGTGTCTGGGGTCTCCTGAAGCACGGCCTTACCCCCTGCTGCCCATTGCACCCTGCTTTCCACTGTATGTGCCCTCAGCCACACCCCGTTTCATGCCACCCACGTCCCACACACTCATGGGAACTCTCCATTGGTTTTGCCCTTGTCAGACCCATTGGTGGTCCAGCTCCGTGTAGGCTGTGTGCTGTACCCCAATGCGACAAGCCAGGGCTTCCTGAATGTCAGCTGGGATGGCAGAGACTTCATAGCGTTTGAGGTAGATAAAGAGCGCTGGGAGACCCGGCAGCCATCCGAGCTGGCAGAGCTGGTCAGCAAGAGCCTCAACAAGCAGAAGTCTGTCAGTATACTCCTGGAGTACCTTCTCTCCACCTGGATATGCCAGAGCAACTTCCACACCCTGAAAAAGTATGGGAAAGCAGTTCTGGAGAGACAAGGTGAGACCACCCTGACCCTGCAGCAGCCATCCCCACACTGGGGCTCAGCCGTGCCCCACCGGGGCTTGCCCCACCCCTTTGCTCTCATTCCCCAGAGCTGCCTGTGGCCACGGTCTTCACCCGCACCCCCAGCGTAGACCAGCTGCTGCTGGTTTGCCACGTCACTGGCTTCTACCCCCGTCCCATCAGCGTGGCCTGGCTGCGGGATGGCCAGGAGGTGCCTCCGGGTCCGGCGCTCAGCACCAGCCCCATCCTGCCCAACGCTGACCTCACCTACCAGCTCCGCAGCGTCCTGGCCGTGGCGCCCCGTGACGGGCACAGCTATGCCTGCCGTGTGCGCCACCACAGCCTGGGCACCCGCAGCCTTCTCATCCCGTGGGGTAGGTGTCACCCTGGGGGACGGGGTGCAGGCTGCAAATAGCAGCCACTGGCCCTGTGAGGGGCAGCTCCTGACTGGCACTGCCACCTTCACACAGTCACCTTCTTCCCTCCCTGTTCCAGAAAACCACACCGCAGCTCCAACCATCAGCATCACCATTGCCGTGCTGCTTCTTGTGGCCACAGCCTCTGCTGGGGGATTTTGGTGGTGGAAGCACAGGTGAGCTCTCCCTCCCATCAACTGTTGTAAGATTTATGGGCATGTAGGTCAGTCCAGAGGTTGCAGCAGCAGCAGTAGCTCTGTAGGGGGAACTCCCTGACTGTCATCACAGCTCAGACATGCCCTTTGCAGGAAGGGTAATGAGGCTGCATGGGAGACCCAAGAATTCACCCTTTGAGGCCCAGCTGCCCACACAGCAACAACTGCTTGCTCTCCTGCGAAGTCTCTGGAACCCCTCGGGGCAATTCCCAGGGTCCTGCCTTGGAAGGATGGACCACAGTCTTCCCTGCCTAGGCTGAAAGAAAGTCCTTCCCTGTGGTGCTTTGCGCAGTTGGCCTGCCCCAGTCTCTCCTGTCCCCATGCCCCTGGTACTTGTGGCTTCTCCATTCCCTGCTTCCCTACTGGTGGTGGTATCCCAGGTGTCTGTCCCCTCTATAGGTCACTGACCCTTGCCCTGCTCTTTGTACCACCCCCATGCCCGTAGACATTGGTTCCTGACCCCTATTTAGGCCTGTGCACAACACATGGCCAGGTCTTTTTGTCCCTGATCCCTTTGATGTGCTGGAATAAACCTCGCTGGAATTTAACATACAAAAAAGGCCCTTCTTGCCTCTCCTTGCTGTGGTGTGTGTGGATGCATGAACTTGACTGCTTTGCTGGAATCCTCTCCAAGGGGCTTTTCCACAGATACTTACCGGGATATAGGCAGCAGCTCCACCATCTAAAAAGTGCACTGCTACAGATCTTTGTGTTGGCTCCAGCTCTGCAACAATTCAGCTCCCCCCGACCATCTATAAGCCCACCCCAGAGTCAATATCCCAGCCCCACAATCCTTTTCAGCTCCAGCCCTACAGTCCCATCCCTGTTCCATAGTCTCTATGCCAGCCCTTCCATCAGTTCACCATGCACCTCAGTCCCATTCTCAGCTCTACTGTCGCAGTCGATATGTGGCCGTCGACATAGACACTGCACTCACACTTGAGGTGCTTCCTTAGAACCATCAGAAGGCTTCAAGTATCAGCATCTTGATATTAAAAAAGTCTCTCACACCTTTTCTCTGTATCTTCTAAGAGCAGCTCCACACAGCTCTGGCTCTAGCACGGCCGCCGAGCCCTGTCCCTCCTACGTACAGCAGCTCACCTTTTCTGTCCCTTGCACCACCTCCTGTCCCTACATCTTCTCAGCATGACGAGCAGACTCCAACTGAACTCCCTACCAGGTCACTCACTCTTTATCATGCCCATGGCTGTGAGGGCAAGGCTGTTTCTACTCTAGGATAATTAACACAGGTGTGAGATATCAGGGGGTAGACTGCCTTCAGCAGCATCTCCTTTGTCTCCCCACACTCTACAGTTTCTTTCCATTTTCACTCACAATCCCAGCCCCACAGTCAATATTTCAGCCCCACAGTGATTTCAGCTCAAGCCCTACAGTGTCTGCCACAGACCCAGGCAATATCCCTGCAACCGTGGGATTTCTGGTGCAATCTTACAGTTCCCTTTTCAGCTCTACACACCCGGTTACATTTTCAGTTACAATACCCAGAGCAAACATCAGTATCACAGGCCTACAGTGATTTCAGCACACAAATCCTACAGTCTCTATGTCCACCCTACAGTTTCTATGCAGTTTGCAATCTCTATCCCACCCCTTTAGTAATTTCAGGTTGAGCCCTAGAGTGCCCTTCCCAGCCCCAGTGTTTTCAGCTCTTGACCCACAAGCTTTATTTCACTGCCAGCTCAGTTTTTCCACCTCCAGATCCCATTTTTTCCCCCGTCTGCCAGGTATAGCTACTCCAGGTTGAGACAACAGGGTCTCTTTTTGGCTCCAGGTGTGAGGTGGGGGGAAGACAGGCAAGATGCTTCCCACTCCAGTCGCTACACAAGTGCAGCTTCCCTGGAATTTCACACTCAGCATCTCTTTCAAGCTCAATAGGTGAACAAACAGGTACCCCCAAGATCCCCTTCCTCTGGACAAATCCACCAAGAGAAGCTGGAATTCAAGGACAGATCTTAACATGGGAATCCCACTTTCTATTCACCTTTTCTCCAGCTTAGCCCTGGGCTGGGAAACAAAAGACAATAAACATTTAAAAACTAATCTTGAGGTGTCTTGAGAATGCCCAGGCCTGGCAGAAAGCCCTTCTCACCACCACCCACTTGGTCTTTTCCGACTCTGAGGAACTGTGGAAAGGCACATCCAGTCCCTAGCCAGACAGCCTGGGATGTTTTCTGCACACCAAATGCCACAGCTCAAGTACCAGAAGCCAGAAGATCCTCTGGATTGCAATTCACAGCCTCAGTGAATCCTGCACGGGACAGCCAAGTCATCTGTTGCAGAGGAAATAAAAGTCACCATTTTTAATAGTTAAAATATCCATGGAAGCTACTGGCTACTTACAACAGTGAGCTTCATATGGCCCACCATGGAGGAGGCCTTATCAGAAGAAGCAGCTTCAGGTTCCTGCCTTTTGGAGCCCAACTCCAAATGGAAAACTTCTCACGGAGAGAAGGCAAACGGAATTTCAGGAGCTCAAGAAAGCTACTCCCTCTCCTGAGTCATGTCTCACCTGCCCGAGCGCCCACAGTGCTTTTATACCACTTCTCTATCTGCTTTCCACGTTCATTTCAATGAAAGAAGCCTGCAAGCTCTGCCTCCAGCCCCAGCCGCATCTTCCCTGCGCCCCAGCACTGCCCCACCTGCTCAGGTGCTGCTCCCTTCAGCTGCGCTGCCCCTCATAACGGGGCCAAGGGGAGAAACCGCAGGTCTTGTTTCGCAGGGAAGGCTCTGCCGGGCGGCCCCAGCCAGCCCCGCTGCTCCTCCCCGGCTCCGTGCCCGCGCCGGGACAGCCTTCGCCCCGCGCAGCCCCCGCCACCCGCCCCCGGGCCGGCTCTGCTCCGGGGCCGCCCTCCGCAGGTGCCACCACCGTCCTCGGGGCTTTTCCCGGGACCTGCCGTTCTCTGCTCACCTTCAACCTCGCTGCAGCCACAGCAACTCCCGCCCTCCCCCACTGTCACCACAACCCTCGCCCGGCACTGCCGCAGCCGGGACCCGCGCCTGGCGCTCCCGAGCCGCCGCCGGCAGCCGGGCCCGCCGGGAGCTCCCACAGAGCAACAGCGCCGCCTGCGGGAGACCCGCTCCCTCCCGCCTTGAAACACCGCGTGATGTGCCGGGCACCTCGCTGCGCATGCGCTACCTTTTTCCACAACACCGCGCATGCTCACGGAGGTCCCGTTTCGCCCTTAATTACCAAGTGACAAAGGGCTTCCCGCTGTCAGTGCGCATGCGCGCTGCCCCCGCTGCAATACCGCTTTCCCCAGCAGATGGCACCGCCGAGTCACCTGCCGAGCGCCAGGCCCCGCTCCGCCCTCACACGGGGAGCCTGAGGATTTAGGGCATTGAGGGAGAAAATGCTCGACCAGAATAAATCATAAACAAGTTACAAGACTTCTTCCAAGTTTCTCTCTAACCATTCGTACATGGAAGTCCATGAGTTTCCCGCTTTCTTCTGGAAAAATGAAATTATTTCTCAGCTATGGAGTGGTCCCAGTCCAGTCCGAGCACTGGAGGAATAAACATCTGCTCCCTGAGTGCCAGGAAGAGTTTTTCTAGGTGAAAGAACTGAAAAAGACTTGGCATAGTGCATTTTTTTTCTGGAATAAGAGCATAGGCAGATGCAGTGTGCCAGCACTCACGGCACTCTCTTCTCCAAACACAATTCTGGGCTCCTTTGCAAACTGCCTCTGCTATGTGGTTTTCTCCAGGAGAAATTAAGGAATTGCTCATGGCAGTTCAGAGATTACGTTATCACAAATGAAAGAGAGTAAAGAAGAAATGTTCCCTGTAAGAGCCTTTGGGACCTTCTAGGCTGAATTGGGAAGGGGACATTCACACCCTGCAGTGTAAATACACAACAACCTCCAACATAATGCACAGGCTATCAAGTGGGGTCTGACAGCACCACTCTGACAAACACTGTCATTCGTCCTTCGGTGACTTTTACAATCAAACTCCGAAGCTGATAAGCCCAAAGGCTCTGTCCAGCTGCCCAGGAACAAAAAGATACTCCCAAGGCTGAGGCACATTCCCAGCAAGCACTCCCAACACAGCACATTGGCACCACTGGAGCTCGTGTGTGGGCTGGCAGAGGCTGCCAGGAGGATGCAGCCCCAGGCAGGGGGGCAGTGGCAGTGACAGCAGCAAATTCTCGCATTCAGATGGCACAACAGAGAGACAAAGGCCAGCAATGCCCACGGGAGGTGCAGGCTTAATTCTGCTTCGTGCACTACTACATCCCAGCAGGGGTGGGGATATAAACTCTCGTGATGCAACAAAATGCGTCTGTCACCCTGATCCTGTTTAAACTCAGTATCTGTGGCCAAACCCCACACCTCCAGGTAAACACTGACCTGAGCCGGATTAGTCTCAAACACAGACAGAATTCTGACCTCCAACACGATCTCTCAGGTTTCCTGCTGAGAGCTGAGGGAAATCTGACATAATAAATAAACTTTATTTATTTAACTTTATTAACTTTATTAAAGTTAATAAAGCAGTCACCACCCCAGTCCTTCAGGCTTTGCAAGATTTTGTAATGAACAGATCCAACTCCTCATCCTTAACCTAAATTTCTAACAGGTTCTGTTAGAAAGATACTGGACAGTAAATCAGACAATAGAATTAAAAGTCTGTACAAGGAATAACAGAAGGTTTTCCATGAATAACAGAAGTTCCTCTTTTTTTCCTCATCACAGTGGGACTATAGGACTGAATCTTTGCAACCAAGAGACAAGAACTAGTATTAACTTAAACCCCTCAAATGTTTTCATTTCTCAGAGAACTGGGCCAGCTCTGAGCTACTCCCATGTGCCTGGAGTGCTTTGGGGAGGGGTATGACAATGTCCCACTTCGGTTTGAAAAATTTCAAGATGATAAAAAGTAATTTCCCTTGTCTCTCTCTGACCCAAAACCAAAGCAGCCGTGTAAAACAACCAGGAGTATTCAAATCCCACCCCAGACTTCCAGCTGGAAACATGCTGCTTCCTTAACAAGATTAAAGCAGCAAAACTCATTTAAGCCAGAAAGGAAATGAAAAACCAGAAAAAGAGCCAAAAGAAATTCTCTGCTTCAATACACTCTCTGATTGATAATTCCAAAGGAAATTTCCCACTAATCATAAGCAATCACTAATAATTTTTCCTCTGGAATCATGACTGCCTTGCCTTTCTGTGGAATTGTTTCAAACATCCATGGAGAAGGTTCAGGGGCTCTGCTGGATTGTTTATGGCTCAGCCTCACAGGCCCAGGCCAAACCCAAGCAACCCCAGCACTGCTGCACCCCCATTTTCAGGGAAATATTGATACAGTTTATAAATGAGTATATTATATTCCCCTTCCCTGCAACTTGGTCCTTCACCGCACATCCCCGGAGCAGATGTACTCCATCCTTTCTTCCCAACAGCACCTCTCCAGCACAAATGCCACTTCTCACAGACACAAACCAAACAGAAATCTACTACAGGTGTTGACTTTAAAAGGAATATCCTTTGTAACATCTGGTTACATGATTAAAACACATACATGCATTAATGGTCGTAGAGGGAAAGCTTTTGAGAGGAGAAAATAGCCATTTTGGCAGCACGCTTTCATATACCTTCAGAAAAAGCAGAATTAGCACAGGCAGGTCCCGCAGCTGTCCCCAGCTAGAATTGCTCCACAGTAAAACAGTCCCGGTCCCTCAGACCCTGCTCTGTCCTGTCCTGTGCTACCATGCTAGAGACTGCTGGGCACAAGATTCATCCCTGAGAACCATCGCACCGATATCCTTGAACATTCCAACCTCAATGAGAATATTGTGGGAATCTTCTTCATTCCATTCTGTAGTACAACAAGGAGAAAAATTGCTTACCTAGCCTCTGTATTTACAAAATAGCCTTGTGGTTTGAGGTACACTGTCTGTTCCAAAATTCTAACTTTGGATCCAGGTGAAATGAACATCGCAAACAGATCAATGAACAAGAGATGCACGGGACACCGTCAGCTTGGACCTGCAGTTAATGCAACCTCTGCTGCTGTAAGAAAAACATAGACTTAAAGATCTCATGAGATAGTGCAAAATCTATTTAATGCTGTTTGTAGAAGGTATCAATGTCATTACTCAAAGGTGTGGCTCAAAAAAAAAATAAAATTAGAAAAAAAGCAAAACCAATAAAGCCCACAAAATGCTTGGGATTTCCATGCTGAATTTTTTCTTTTAAAAAAACTTCAGCTATCTAAAGTGTGTTTCTGTAATTGAGGTGAGCTCTGCCTTGACTTGAATGGCTTCATTTAGTCTGTGTAAATATTATCAGAAAGTGACCTTTAGCATCTACCAGCATGAGATAAAGTCCCTTGCTACCCAAAAACTGGTTCCCAGAGCCTCTGAACCATTTGCCTTATATTTAATTCACCCAGGAGGGTGAAGGGTTTAACTCTAAAAGAGCAAACTGGAAACTCTGAAATAACTCACAATGAAACATGATTTAATGGACAGGTGGCTGTGCATCTCCTCCAGGATAGGCTGACACCAAGAAAGGATCAAACTGAAGAGCAGCTTAAGCCCCCAGTTCATGACTTTATGGCACTTTCCAGTGCCTAAAGGTGCTCCAAGAGAGCTGGAGAGGGGCTTTGGACAAGGATATTGAGGTTCAGGGAAGGGGAAAGGGCTTCACACCAACAGTAGGTGTAGATTAGATATTAGGGAGAAATTCTTCCCTGTAAGGATGGTGAGGCCAGAGAAGCTGTGGCTGACCCTGGATCCGTGGCAGTGTCCAAGGCCAGGTTGGATGGGGCTTGGGGCAAGCTGTTCTAGTGGAAGGTGTCTCTGCCCATGGCAGGGGTTGGAACTGGGTGATCTTTAAGGCCCCTTCCAGCACAAATCTGTGATTCTATAATTCTATTTACTGAGGCAGATCAGAGAGTTGAGCTTCCCTGAGACTGAAGATTTAATTAAAGCACAGCTTGAAAAAAATCTATAGGCTCACAAGTATTCTAAAGGTATCAAACCAAAATATTTTAACATTTTAAGTTTAAGAGTGAGGCCTTTTCATTTTTCATTTTAGAAAGGCTTCTTACTTCAGTCTCTTTTGTACTGAAAAAGAGAACCATCAAAATAGAAACAGAACATTTTGATTGACCAGAAATTTTGAGGGATTTTCAGTGGTTCTCTCCAGCAGAGGTTGTAATGTTTTCTCTAATTCAGAACAAGGACCTGCTTTGGAATTGTGGCATATTTTCATGATGAAGTTGTACCCTCCCTGTAACCCACCAGTGATTAGAGATGATTTACATACTGGGTTTGAGTGAAACATGGTGAGGAACAACATGCAGTCATTTAAGGCAGGAAATAGGATATTTCATCTCATTTCTCTGTGACCAGTGACAGGACCCGAGAGAATGGCTGGAGGTGTGTTAGGGCAGGTTTAAGTGGATATCAGTGCAAGTTTCTTCCCCCAGAGGGTGGTCAGACACTGAGCAGGCTGCCCAGGGAATGGGCATGTCCCCACAGCTGCCAGAGCTCCAAGAGTATTTGGAAAATGCTCTCAGGCACAGGATGGGGTTGTTGGGATGTCCTGTGCAGAGCCAGGGGACTCAATGATCCTGATGGATTCCTTCCAGCTCAGGATATTCTGTGCTTCTATGATTGATTTTTATCTAATCAAGACAACAATAGGCTGGAACTTTGGCTTCTCATCTCCAGCTTTCAGAAACAATGTGGAGATCTGTCAACACTGTCGAGGCCTAGAGTAATCATAAAATCAAGGAGTGGTTAGGGTTGGAATGGACCTTAAAGATCATGTCATTACACCCCCTGCCATGGGCAGAGACACCGTCCAGTAGACCAGGTTTCTCCACACCCCAGTGTCCAACCTGGCCTTGGACACTTTCAGGGATAGGGTAGCCACAGCTGGTCTGAGCAACCTGTGCCAGGGTCTCACCACCCTCACAGGGAATAATCTCTTCCCAATATTCCATCTAATCTTGCCCTCTCTCATATTAAACCCAGCTTTAAACTGAAAGTTTAAATTGAGCCCTCAGCTTCAGGCAGAAGCAGTGCAGCCCACCATGTTCCCTAACAAAATGCTGAAGCAATGGACCTGTACAAGCTCGGGGGATACAGTTAAAAAAATTTGGTGTTCCAGACTTAGTTCATGGGGCAATGAATTTCCTCCCCTCTTTGTTCTACTCACCTGCTTCTCGGGATCTTGGCCATGATCTGGTCCTCATGTATTTTCTTCCTGTAAGACTGAGCAAAAAAGAAAAGCAGTTCAACAGCCCTGATTTTCATGGGGTTTTGTTTGTTTGTTATATATATATATATTTTTTTTTTTTTTTAACAGTCTTGAAGCTACCTGCATTGCAGTTCTGCAAGTTAATATTGTGGGTGCTTGTTCACACACAGAATTGGTATCATTGCAATCTGCTCATGAAAACCAATTCAGTGCAGACAGGATGGAGGCTCAGGGGGGAAACACAGCCAGAAATCGATTGATTCAAGTCTGTGCATCAAAAGCACTGAGGAGAATCCCATCTATAAGATATAAACCACAAAACACCTTTACCTCCCTCCTCAAGCATTTGATATGTGAATATAAAATACATGAAGGTCATGAGAAAGGCGGTTGGCACCTCTGTGTTGCTGTTAAGGAGGAAA
Source organism: Phylloscopus trochilus trochilus (assembly GCA_016584745.2). Classification (NCBI taxonomy): domain Eukaryota; kingdom Metazoa; phylum Chordata; class Aves; order Passeriformes; family Phylloscopidae; genus Phylloscopus; species Phylloscopus trochilus. The sequence continues at coordinate 1,532,605 of WQNJ02000049.1, read as the reverse complement.
AGAGGCAGAGAAAACAGCAGTAGGAGGAGAAAACAGCAGTAGGAGAAGAAAACAGGGATATCAAAGGAATTTTGGAGAGAATCACAGAATTTTTTAGGTTGGTAAAGCAACCTAAAAACCTATGATATCAGCAAGTCCAGTTGCTATCCCAGATTTGCAAGGCCACCACTAACTCACATCTCCAAGTGCCACATCCACACAGCTTTTAAATCTCTCCAGGGTAGGGGACTCCACCACTGCCCTGGGCAGCTGTGCCAGGGCTGGACAAACCTTTCCAGGAGGAATTTTTCCTTAATACACAACCTGAACCTTCCTTGGATCAACTTGATGCTTTTCCCTCCAGAGCGGATTAAAGAGATAGCAAAAGATTGTGGTTCACACATGCAGGGACAAATGTGAGATGTGCAGATGTGAGTAGGCACCTTCATCACTCCTGCTACAGCTTTGTGCCTCCTGCTCACCAGGAAAATGGTCTTTCCAAATTGTGGGGAGCCACAAAGAATCCACAAACCTGGGGGATGTGTAGTACAGGAGGCCAGGGAAGGAAAAAGTTGAAGGACAGCAAGTGAGATTTTTCCAACCTCCTCTTCTTTATCACCCAAGAAAGAAAAGCTGGGTTGAAATCTACCTATGGAATTTGCCTGTGGAGCTGGTTACAGCCAATGTGAATTAAGATTCAGTTACTTTGATGGGCACAGCATTCAGCAGGGGCAGCAAAAAGACTTGAGAATCTTTAATCCTCTTGCCTCTTTCATCAGTACTACCAGGAGCATTTGAGCCGTGGACATGATGGCTTGAATTAGGTTTAATGTGGAGGAGAGTCCTTGGATGGCACAAACAATATTCACATCAATGAAGACTGGAACAGGAATGATCTGAGAAGTGGTGAAAGTTTTGGTTGTGTAAGATGCAAAAGAAATATCAGATAACGAAGAAACAAACAGATAAGAAATATCAGATAAACTAAGAAGCAAAAAACTGATGAGCTGGGTGCTATATTTGGGTGAAAACCACAGCAACAATCCCTGTCTGTCCATCAGACCCTTTCTGGGTGAGAAAAGCCAGGCTGAAATGGAATCTGAACCAAGTAATTGCATTTTTTATCTCCTCTTTTCATTCTTGTTCATTAAAGAAAAAGGACCAAAAAGCAACAATAACCTCTGTTGTCTTATCCTGCAAAATACTTTGCCTTCCTAAATCCATGAAAATAAAATTACTTTTTCTCCTACAGTTCTCCACCAGCTATTTTGCCTTCTGTGCACGAGAGGATTGAATACAGTAACATACAGATGCACCTGATCAGTGCCTAAGTTGAGGACACGGAGCTTTCTCTGGAGTAGGCTGCATGGTGCAGCTGGAGCAATTACCATTTCACCAGTCTCTAAGACAGTAAAATTTGTCTGGGACATGAAAGAAAGGAGATGGAAAAAAGAGATTCATGTCTTTAATTCAGCAAAGTGATGGCTCTCAATTAGCATAGAATAAAGGTTTTTTGAGATTTCAGCTTTATCCTCCATATCTCTGCAATGCTGAATGAGCAGAACACATACATTCAATATACATTAGTTGTCCACCTGGGTTTTGTTCCTCTTGGATACTTGGGAATGGGGTATTTTTTAACCCAGGTAGTTAAAACAAAAAATCTCAGGTTTGGTTGTATTTTATAAGAAGATGTCTCATATCTGTGACAGCTTGCTCTTCTTCCCACTGGATTGCTCTGGTAGGAAACGGTTGCATCAGGATCACAGGTGCTACACTGAGGTGTTGATGATGTGACACCAGCACCTGGCTCAAGGATGGAGCCAGCAGCCCATAGATCAGATTAAATTAAAGTTTCATGATCCCATGGCAAAAGAATTAAAGTGGGGTGCAGAGTCAAATGGACAGGGACGAAATCATCTTTGGCAGCATGCCTCATGCATCCTGCTTAGACACAGAGAAGGATCCAGTGAAACCTCTGAGCACCTTCCAGTGCCTGACTGTACTCCAAGAGAGATGGAGATGGACTTTGGACAAGGGCATGGAGTGACAGGACAAAGGGGAGTGGCTTCCCACTCCCAGAGGGCATGATCAGATGTGATGTTGGGAAGAAATTCCTGCCTGTGAGGGTGGAGGCCCAATGCAGGTTGCCCCGAGAGCCTGTCTGGCTCATCCCTGGAAGTGTCCAAGGCCAGGTTGGACTGGGCTTGGAGCACTCTGGTCTAGTGGACGATCCCAAGGCAGGAGGGTTGGAACAGGATGGACTTTATTGTCTCTTCCAACCCAAACCCATCTGGGATTCTCTGACTGAACAAGGACATTACTGGTGGAACATGTCTTTTTACAAGATCCCTGTGCATTTTCTACTTGATTTCTTGTTTCAAATTGCTATGGGGAGCTGTATCTGGTAAGTAAAACCTCCAGCCTTCTTGCAGCCCTTCATGTTTGCAGGCTGTCTGCTTGCTTCAGTGTGGCACCAAGGCTTACCCCAGGGCCCAGCCAAGATGCTCATCCCTAAAGCAGGCTCCAGCCTGGCTCTATAAAGGCAGCATGGATGTAGCTCCCTCCCTTCCCCTCTCGAGGGAAATTTGGCAGCCTGGGTGGGATGCTAACAGCAGGATCTATTAAGCAGGATCACTGACTCACTGCTTATATCTCTTAAAAGGCAAGAAAGCTGCCAGAGAGAGAAAGCCACTCCACACACTGTCAAGTGGCACATGGCTCCTTGGCCACATCCCCAGGGTGCATCCCTGCTGCCATGCTTGGGGCCAGAGAAGCAAGGAGGCCATGGGGACCTCATCCTGTCTCCCTATCCTCTTGCCATCCCTCCCCCTCCTTGGGCCAGAAGAGCTTCTCTCATGGCCAGTGGCCCTGAGATGCTCTAGCATCCTCCTCATGTCCCAGCTGAATGGCATTCAGCTTGCAGCCTGCATTAGAGGTTTTCAGAAGAGGAAAATCAGGAAATTACAAAAAAAAAAAATACCATGAAAATAAGCTAAGAATTTTTTTTACCCTTCCTATAGAGTTTATACAAAGGAAATTTAGAGATCTGGACAAAAAAGAGGGAGGTTTAAAGAAAGACTGAGGAGGAATAGCCTCAGTTTTAATAAAAAGGCTTCAGAGATGCTGCAGAATCAGACTAGTTAATCAAACTAATTAAATGACTGCAAGATACACTAGTAGCATGGCTCAGTGAAATGAAGAGAAAGAGACTAGAAATCCTCTGTTCTCTTTCTAGAAATATGCTGAATTTTGCTGCCCCTGAAGGTCCAGCCAGGCCGGTTTTAGCCACTTAGAAATCCTTGTTGTTGTACAGACACAGGAGCCTGTCTTTATTTACCCAGGAATTTCTGTAATACACAAACTCTTCAAGCAAACTCTTCTTTAGGACTTAAGTGGTATTTTTAATGGGCTTTTAACTGAGAGCTGGCACCCTGATTTTACCTTCTGTTATGGAAACAAGCAAGGCAGTATATAATAAATTAGTTAATTTTTCCTTCACAAAGAGGACTATTTATTATTATTACTTACTATTTACTGCCCCTGTTAATATCTTGCACTTCCTGGTAATTAAATATTTAATGTCAAGGTCTTTATACCACCTGCCAACTTGCCAAGACCACAGAGGTGTGAATAAGTGTATTAATTACAGTAGGAGAAAGAGAAGGCTTGGAGAGATCAGAGAAGAGTCTCCGTTGGAGCTGAGGAGTAGCAACAGCAAAACATTTGTGATGAGTATGCTATTTCCATGGAAAAGTGGTTGTGCAGTGCAACAGGGAACAGTTTCATACCCTGGCTTAAGTGGCAGGTGCTTGCCTTGATGGGCCAAGAGGATGTGCTGAGAATCACAGAATCATGGAATGATTTGGACTGGAAGGGACCTCAAAGACCATGTAATTCCATCTTCTGCCCTGGGCAGGGTCCCCTTCTACTCTCCCAGATTTCTCGAAGTCCCATCCAACCTGGCCTGGAATACTTCCAGGGATGGGGTGGCCAAAGCTTCTGTGGCCAACCTGTGCCAGGGCCTCACCATCCTCACAACCAAGAATTTCTTCCCATCTAACCCTGCCCTCTGGGTGTAGAGGCCACACCCCCTTGTCCTGGCATTCCACGCCCTTGTCCAAAGTCCCTCTCCAGCTCTCCTGGAGCCTCTTTAGCCACTGGAAGCTTCTCAGAGGTCTCCCCATAGTATTCTTCTCTCCAGGCAGGACCACCTGAGCTCTCTAGGGTGAATACAGGCAGAATACAACCTCACACCCTGTTGGTCAGGATGGTGGCTGTAGTCCCACTGAAGTGATGGATGTGTTTCTGTCGAAGCACTGATCCTGTAGTATGTAGTCACTGCTTGTCATGTGTGGGTTTTGTGAAGATCTTTCCCAGGGACCAAAACTGGTAAACAAGGTCATACTTTTTAAACTCTCTTGTTTTTCACATTTCTCTCCTAAGGAGGGACTTTGCTTGTTGACCCTTGGTGTGACCAATGGTTCAAAGGATCCCACCTCTTAGGTGGGCACATTGTAAAAAGGTATAAAAATAGGTGCTGAGAATAAACCAGCCCCTTTTTGGAGCATCAGCCTTCTGAATCACAAGTCTGTGTCTTTCTTTCGTGTCCAACAGTGACAGTAGTAAGGTCTGGTCCTTTTCTGAAGGTCCGGTGGTGGTTATGGAGGTCTTGTCCTCTGTGAATCCAGAGTAGTGCTGCTGCTGATGTTCTGAATCTCAGCTTATATCCAGGTAGGAATGCTTCGTTCCTCCCACTGGGCGGAGCATCTCACAATGGAGTGATTTATGAGTTATGCAGGGAGCCCTTATGGCCCATTAACAGAAGATATCCCCTGGAGGGAGTTATCAGGGATGAGTCCTGGAGAGGATAAAGAATGCTGCCCCTCCTATCTTAATACCTTACGAAGATGGTAGTAGCATACATACTTTTGGTTACATCTTACATTGTAACCTCAGACACAAAGGATGTGCAGCTGTCTAGCAAAGGAGACTCCTGAAATGCTAAGGACATGCTTAACTCCTTCCCCCGAGTGGGTTTTCTTTCCCCAGCCAGAACCAAGGCAAACACTGTCTTTTATTTCCAGGGTATTCATCTGGAATTTTTCACGAGCCTTGAACTCAATAAAAGTACTTCTAATTTCTTACCAGAAAACAAGTTTCTGTGGTTAATGAAATATGACTCCACCTAGAAGGGTGGAAGACATCCTTTGATTTGTGTTCCTTGAGTCATCCTTGAAGAGGAGTGGTGGGAGAGAATAACTTTATACAGCTACTGGCAATAAATTATTAAAACCCTTATGAATACAGCATATTATCTGTCCGTGCGCCTTCAGGCATCTTCTCTCCCTTTTTTTTCTTTTCAAGAAATTAATCTTGCAACAGAGCCAGTCTTACAACTCTTGAGAATGTGTGAAAATTGGAGAAACTGGAGTGAGGCAGTGGCTTCACTCTTCCCACCAGTGGGGGCTTGCAGGATGGGACCATCCTCAGTAGGATGTTTTGGGGGGTATTCTATTGGAAATTGCAAGTTCCCATGCTGGGACTTTCATCCCTTTCTTGGAGAGCTGCTCCTGGCTGTTAGAAAATGCATTTTCCATGTCAGTCTGTTCTTCCTTATATTAATCCCATTACTCTCAGCTCTCTCATCTATGCCACCCCTGAATCATTTATTTCTTGCTTGCAGCTCTAGTCTACTTCCTAAGTGCCAAACAGAAAATTGTGCTGCTTTCCTCTTTCTTGTCAAAATACTCTAAAAATCAAAATCTTCATTTACTTCTGGGCTTGACAGCAATGTTTCACTTCACATGAAACCATTTGAGCCTCTATAAATCATAAAAGGAGTTCAGGTCTTCATAGCCTTCCCACTTATATGTCTCCTAGTAGGAGACATGGACCAGGATCCTGCCTTAGAGGACTGTCCAGGGGGATCCCAGACTCACAGACAGAGGCTGGAGTTGGGGGAATGCTTGTCTCCATCTCTCTGACTACGTCAGGGCAATTTTGTGTGAGTAATGAAAGAGAAAAAGAGAAAGGTTCTTCTTTTTTTCTCTGTTCTGGGTAAATGTTCTGCACTATCAGTTTGAGCTGTTTCCAGCATCACCTTAGTGATTACTTAAGTGCTTCACACTGGGCTGAACAGCTCGATCAGGACTCCACAAAGCCCTGAACCATGTCAAGATACCAGCCAGTCTTGTTGCTATGGCAGGGGAGAAGTGGTTCAAGTTTAAGCAGTGATGCATGGAATTTAAGGACCCTCAAATTGTCCCAATGGGCTACAGCTTGGGGTTGAAGGTATCCTGTGGGTCTGCAGATGCAGGATGGTGCAGCCACTGACATTTCCAGTAAAACAGGGCTTCATCAGTTGCTCCAGAAATCCCTCTGCCCAGATTCGGCAGGACTTTTGCCTGACAAAAATAGTATGGCTTGAATTTGTAAATAGTCTGGGATCTTGATTTTGGCAAATTTATCCTTGCTGAGAAAGCTTCTCCTGGCTCCATGACAGCTTGTGGAAGATGGGCTGTTTCAAATGCTGCCTCGGGGAGTTGCAAAGCCTCTTCTGAGCAGTGTGGAAGGAGAGCCCCATGGCTCAGATAGGGCTTCACACCACAGGGAATTTGGAGCCAAATCACTTGGAGAGCTGAAGATCTGCTCAGTTGGAAGGTGCTACAGGTCCAACCTGATGAATGATATACAGGATGATTACATCCAGCTCCAAAAGGAAGCTCAGAAGGGGATTATGTGGGGCTGCCAAGAAGGTCAGTGGCCCCTGGCTTGTACCAGCTCTGGGGTGGCAGCAGGGCCAGGGCAGTGCCTGTCACCTGCGCTGGCCCTGCTGGGGCACCTCCAGTGCTGGGGCAGCTCTGGAGAGCCCTGGAGGGGCTGGAGCATTTCCAGGGCAGGGAAGGGAGCTGGGAAGGGGCTGGAAAATTCCTGAGGGAGCTGGGAAAGGGGCTGAGCCTGGAGCAAAGGAGGCTCAGGGGGCCCTGGTGGCTCTGCACAGCTCCTGCCAGGAGGGGACAGCCGGGGGGGTCGGGCTCTGCTCCCAGGGCACAGGGACAGGAGGAGAGGAAACGGCCTCAGGCTGGGCCAGGGGAGCCTCAGGAGAGATATTGAGGAAATTAGGGAAAGGGTGGTCCAGCCCTGCTGTGGGAGTCCAGGGCATTCCTTTGAATACCCTGGATGGACAGAAACCTAAACAATAAGGTTTGAGACCTGTACCGGGGGTTTGAAACCTGACAGGGTGGGTCTGGGATCTGTATGGGGGTGTTGGAGACCCTGGCACAGAGCCCAGAAAGACAATGGCTTTGACTTTAGTCCATGGGAAAGACTTCCAACATTGAGAAAGGTGTTACAAGCCACTAAGTGTAATAATGAATAGTGTAGTTTTCACATTTGGGTTTTTAGAATAGGGGTGAATGGGGACAAGATGGAGGATTCTGTGTAGTGCCCTGGGGTCTTCTTCTTCTTTTTCGTCTCCATCTTCTGCTGTGACGGTGGCACAAAGTAGTTCAAGGTGATTGGGTTAGTGTAGAAATAACCTGTTTAGTATAGGATGTAGATATTGGTGTGAAATTGTAAATAATTGATACGTAATAATCTGTATAAAAGATGATAAGCCTTCATCGGGGGGGAGTCTTTGTCTGGTGCTCGAGCTGGATAGACCTTGGCCAGGTGCAGGGCAAAGAGAAAAGAAATAAAAAACAACAAGAAAAACCTTGAAAAAAGAACATCTGAAGACTCCAGTTCATTTCTGCATCTGATTTGAGGCTTCTCAGAGGGCAAAGGACTCTAAACCACCCTGATCTCGGGAAACCAGCCCAACCCGCGACCCCGCCACAGACTGCCCAGGGCAGTTGTCCCCATCTCTGGGGGGATTTCAAAGCCGTGTGGATGTGGCACTTGGGGACATGGCGTAGTGGTGGTTGTGGCAGTGCTGGGGTAGCAGTTGGACTCAATGTTCTTGGAGTGGCTTTCCAACCTAAATGAGTCTGTTTTTTCTACAGTTTGTGACAGGAGCACAACCTGGGGAAACCTCTGGGATGTGATTCCACAGCTCTCTAGGAAAACAGCTGCATGGAGAGGTCCCTGGGAGGGAGCAGAGGTGGTGCTGGTAGCAGTGCTTGCACAGCAGTAGGGTGGTGGCAGCGGGGTTTGCAGAGCAGCCAGGAGATGGAGCCCACATACAAGATACCACAGACTCCAACCTCCTGCCATGGGCAGGGACACCTTCCACTCTCCCAGGAAGCTCCAAGCCCCATCCAAACTGGCCTTGAACACTGCCAGGGATGGGGCAGTCCCAGCTTCTCTTGGCAACCTGTGCCAGGGCCTCCCCACCTTCGCCGGGAGGAATTCCTTCCCAATATCCTGTCTAACTGTGCCCTCTGGAAGTGGGAAGCCATTCCTTGTGTCCTGTCCCCCCAGCCCTTGTCCAAAGTCCCTCTGCAGCTTCTTTGTAAACCCCCTTTTAGGCATGCAGCCTGATCTAATCACTGCCAGTCTGTCCTCTGCCAACACCCCTGACTGTCACATGCATCCTGTGCTGGTTTTGCATGGATTGACATTTGGAGAGGAGGGAAGAGGCCAGTCACGGAAGTGATTTTTTTAAGAGAAGCTGTTAACAGCTTCTTCTGTGCCTGACAAAACCAATCAGTGACTAGTTTTGAATACTGACACCTTGTTAAACCACTAGAAAGCTGAATACACCTCTGTGAACACACATGTTAAAAACTGAACACAACCCGAGAAAGCTCTCTTTTTTTTCTGGCTTGGGAACAGGTAACAGGCATTGCTGAGGGACTGGGCCCCTTCTCGGGAAGCCTGCCGGGCCCCATCCTGGCTGGGCCAGGCCGGGCCGCAGTGGCTGCCAGGCAGGAGAGGACAGGAGAAAAAGCCCTGTCCTGGCTGGGCCGGGCCCCAGCGGCTGTTAACATCTCTCTGCCGGGCCGGTTCCTGTCCCCAGCGCGGCCCGCGGGGCCGGGCAGGGCCGGGCCGGGCAGGGCCGGGCCGGGCAGAGGAAGGGCGGCCCCAGCGCGGCTGCTGCTGCTGCTGCTGAGATCCCGGCCCCTGTCCCCACAGCGCCGCCTGAATCTGCCACCCTCACTGCTTCGGCTTCTGACCTCTGCAGGCCCGAGCCACATGTTAACTCTTTCATTGCACAGAGGAAACTGGCAAAACGTCAATCTTTCTCGAGTGAGAGAAAAGGACAGAGTGAAAACACATGGAGAAACAATATGACATTAAGGTCAGTGAAGAAGGAGTCATGTCCCAGATGGGAGGAGGATGAGAAGATGCCTTAGTCTTAAACTGAAATTCTTTTGCAAAACCATGGTAATAGACTGTGATATATTAGAATATCCCTTTAATTCGTGGAAGACGTATGGGGTAATGAAGTGTTCAAAATTGCAGACATGAGCAAAGGTATTTGTGTTGAATTAAGTAAATGTCGAAGTAGCTGTGATTTCATGAGAAGCTTGAACAGAGAGAAAAGAGATGAGATGAAGATGAAGATTCTCTGCTCCCAAAGAAAAGGAGATCTCTGTTCCTAGAGATGAAGACGATCTTAGAGACAGATGAAGTAAACATTTGCTGTTGAACATCTCATCCTTAAAATAGTACCCCATGAGTTTGATATGGTCCATAAATGCAGCTGTAGGAAGGCTGTGTAAAATGGGAGGGACTTCACAAATGCAGATTCCCGGGCAGCTGCTATTTGTGAGAATTGAAGCCATGAGAGAACTGTTTTCTTGTGGAGAAATCTCCATGACACAGCAAAAGAGACTCCTCTCCTTGAGAGAACTGATGAAAGACTATTTTCGAGGTCGTAAACTGACCTCAGTTCCAAGTTTTGTCTCTATACATTGTCAGTGAGAAGGGAAAGAAGGTTGTGGGGGGAGGGGAAGTATTTTGAAGGTTTTATTCTGATTTCTTTTTCTCCACTCTTGTAGATTTGTTAATAAAGTTTTCTTTATACCCTTTAAGTTTTGAGCCTGCTTTGCTCTTCTCCTCATCCTATCTCATAGCAGAAAAAGAGTAAATAATTCTAGTGGGCACTCAACTCACCACATTATTTGGTGCATTGGCCTGGAAACGAAAAATTGGCGAACCAAAACCACTACAATCCAATGACCTAAATGCAGCGCCCTTGAACAGGGGGCACACGCTGGGTTGTGGGTGAGGTCAGCTCACCCACCTGGCCTGAGTAAAGAGACAGACGTGCAGCTTTTGTGACAAAATAGAGTGTCCTCTGCTGTGTGGTCACATCCCCCACTTATGACAAGAGGACTGCTTTGGGGCAGACCTTGTCATGAAACTAGTGGAAAAAGGAGGAAGAGCACCATTCCCCAGAGTCTACATGTGGTTTGCAGCCTCAGCTTGCAGAGTTTGTGGTCCAGCATGGCTGGAATGTTCCTTGCTGCTGTCACCTCCATCAAATACACCCAGGGTTGCATTTGCCTGATTTTTCTCTGATTCTGCTCTGTTTGCAGAAGCACAGTCCTGGCTGTGGCTTTCACACAAACCAATTTCCTCCTCCTCCTGAAAGGCTGGTTTGCTCATACCACAGACAAGGTGATGATGTGTCCTGATGTGACAAGCACACAGGAAGAATTTGGGAGCTTCCATATCATTACCTCCTAGCTCAACAAGACACCCCAAGATATGGAAACAGAAAATCATCCCTGACTTTTAAATGACCCTTCCTGAGGAAGGCTGTAGGTACCTCTTGCTGTGGCTGTGTACTCAGCTGCCTTGTCTCAGCATCTCAGAGCAGGTGGTCCTTTGGCCACAGAACCAACAAAAGGCAGATCCTCCTACAAGTGCGAGACCATGCTTATAAGCTTGAGATGAAGCCATCTTTGTTTTATCATCCATAACACACTCATGCCTCCCTCCAGAGAGCGCTTTTTCTTAGCTGTTATGTCTTCCTTATGATACCAAGTGACCAAAGACAAGGAAAATCCTTTCTAGAACCCAAGAGCCTGACTTGGGCTTGCAGTCTGATCACTAATATCCCATTAAGCAAAAAGGACTGGATTTCAGCAGTTGTTATTTTACATTTTCACAAGAAAACAGGATTTTCTTGGTCTGGAACATCTGCTGAATACTATCAGATGCTCTGCAGCAGAGCAGCAGGACCAGGATACAGGACCCAAACTCCTAACCCCCATTCCAGCCATAACTATGATGGGCGTCAGTGAAATTTTTCAAGTCAGATCATGTACATGTCTTGCTCAGCTTCCCAAAAAAACTTTTCTCTTCACTATGAGGATGTTCTGTGCAGGAAGGTGGGAGCAATGGGCCTATCCCCAGCACACAAGAGCCTGGTACACCAGCTTCAGTACAAAACATCTCCTAGAGATTCCTGCTTCCCACAGCTCTCTCTGGGGAGGATGGCCCCAGCACATCCTGCCTGCCATGGGGCCCCCTGCTCATAATGCCCCTTTATAAGGCTTCACAAAGGCCTTGGTTCATCTCCAGGCTGCTCTGAAAGGTTGCCAAGGGTGTCTTTGCAAACAATAAGGGGCCTGTGTTTGGTTTCAGTCACAAATGCTTCTTTTGTGACTTGCAAATGAAAATAGTTCCTTCTTTCCCAGCAGATCTTCAGCTCTGTCCAAAAGTCACCTCTGAGGGCTGCAGCAGTGTGGTGGCCATGGGGCTGCTGGGGGGAGCAAGCTCTCTCCCTTTGCTGACATCCTTCCAGCTGAGTCCTCTCATGAGCTTTTTCTTGCTTGTGCAGTCCACGAGGCTCAAAGAACACTTAGCATCACCTGGAAATGCTCTTCATGATGTACTTTTGTCAAGTAATTCAGCAAGCTGGATGGAAATCCTGCTGGACTCCTTGGGATATGGGTCCTCCCTAACCATGCCACCAAGCCAGGCTCTCAGTGCCAGGAGACATCCCAGTGAAAGGATCTTGGAGGGTGCTTGAATACTTCTCATAGCTGAGGCCAAAGCTGCACAGGCACATGGCACACTGCATTTTTGCTCCGAAAATCATTGAGTGGTGGAAAATCAGTGCCATCAAAAGAATTTGGGGTGTCCAAGGTTCTGTAGTACTGGGAGGTGTCAAAAGGGCTTTGCAAGGAGTGGATTTACTGTGCAAATGAATTTTAATTATATAAAATAAATGCAATATTAACTATGAATTTCTTTCCTGTGAGGGTGATGAGGCCCTGGCACAGAGTGCCCAGAGAAGCTGTGGCTGCCCCATCCCTGGAAGGATCCAAGGCCAGATTGGACAGGGCTTGGGGCACCCTGGTCTAGTGGAGGATGTCCCTGCCCATGGGAGGGGGGTGGAATGGAATGAGTTTTAAGGTCCTTTCTAACCCAAACCATCCTGTGATTCTATGATTTCCTGGGCTCAGCCTCCCAGAGGCCAGAAGAAAAAAGGTCTGATGAAAGTCACATTTCTCCTTCCAACTTCAACAGTTGTATGTGTGGCAAATTTGGAAAGCTCAGCATTATTTAACTTTTCAAGCCCAAAGACACCTTTGGGGTGGCACAGGGAGGGACTTGGTGTTGAACTAGTCTTAAAAACCCTCACATCACAGTCAGGCCAGCTTAAGAGCACAGAGAACCAGGGCAGAGCCTGCCCTGCCTCATATTCTTCTCTCAACCCAGCCTGTTCAGAGACTTCCTTTCATCCCAAATCACTGCCCTCTTTTGAAGGTGGTTGTTAAAAAAATATTAAAAACCTTCACAAAGGCAGGTAGCTGAGAGCAGTGCTCAAAGCACCCAGGCATGTGTCTCTTGGAAGCAAAGGTCTACATGTGTCCACCAAGGAGGTGATACAAGCGGTCTGGGGCAGGAGCAGGCAGAAAAATGAAGGATATATGACTCCATCGAGGAGCTGAAGGACATGGGAATAGTTTGTGTGACTCAACGTGGTGTCAAGCCTAAGATAATGCCTGTTGAGTGCAACCCATCTCAGGCATCCTCAGGATGGAGGGGGGAGAACACAGAGCAGTCCAGGCAGAGAGTAAGCAGCTCATGCACACAAAGCATGCTCTGGCTTCACAGACTTCCAGGAGTCCAAATAAACTCCTCAGCCTGAGATGTGGAGACACAGAGGAGAAGTGGGCCTAAGTACTCAAAAGGAATTTAAAGAAAAGAGTTGCAAGATGGTTGCTATAGAACAAAACCCCATCAAAGGTTGTACAGATGGATAGTTCTTCAGGACAAACCTGGTCGAGCACTGTGTTCCTCCTCAGGATCCATCTGTGCTCTTCTATTTCCCCAGGCATTCCTACATGGCCAGTGCATCAATTCCATATTTTCAGCTCTCCAGATTGCAGGTAGGCTTAGGAAGCTAGGAATACTTAAGAGGATTTATCAAAAAGTGATTGTATACAAATAAATTTTACAGTGATCCTGTAAAGCCTTCTACTTCCTTGGCAGTGGGAGGAAGACAAAGAGGACAGACAGGAGAGACAGACTTCCTACAGATTCACAGTGAAGGGACAGGGGGTAATTTGCAGGAAAAAGGAATCCAACTGGATATAAGGAAGGAAAAATGCACCATGAGGGTAACTGAACAGAGGAAGTGGAACAGGTATTTTAGGAATCTGTGTAACGAGGTAAAACCACTGATCTGTGGTTTCAAGGCAGGCATATGAAAGCTTGACCAACCCTCATCAACACCCTGTCTTGAATTGCTATTTGTACTGCATAGGTAGAAGGGTTAATGGTTGGACTCAGTGATCTTAGAGCTCTTTTCCAACATAAGTGATTCTATGATTCTGAACCTGACCGTATTATATCTGATCACCAAAATTTTTTTAGCAGAAAAAAGCCTGACCAAGAAGCTTTGCAGCTTCTTGAAGCCACCTACAGCTGGAAAAACACTTGGTGTTCATTTGCTAAATTAACAACATCTCTAGATAATTTCCTCCCTGGTTGCAGAGGACCTTCCCATCAGACCTTCTCCTCCATTGCTGCCTTTGCCCTGTGGTCCATCAGAGGCCATTCCAGAGGACATCACCACAACCTCTGGTGCATGGGGAAATGTGGAGACATCAGACAGTCCCCCAGCCCTGACAGATGAATCACTCTGAGGGAATCCCACCTCTGCAGCCAGAATGGTTTTCCTGGGAAAAGGGAAGAGTTTCACCCTTGGGCTTTGAGGGAACAGTATTGAGGCTGCTCAGACATGGAAAAGGCACCACCTGGAGCTAGAAAATGTCCAGGAATCTGCATTGACTTTCTGCCAGCACATGAACTCATGTGGTGGATTTGTGATCAACAAAGGAAACCAAAACTAAGTTTACCTGCTAAAGCCTGAGAGAGTGGAGAACTCCACTCTGAGGGCAGAGGTCTGGGGATGTAAAATTCATGAGCCCACATTGCTGCACACTCCTCTGACCAACACTTCTCAACCCAGTATGTGTTTTCCCTGTCTAGCTCCCTGAAGAGCAGTATCAACTGTTAATGATCCTAAAGGGTTGAACACATGCTCGTCTCCTAGTGAATGACAAACAAAACCAGATGACCCATGAATGAAAAATAAGGTGGTGACATGCTTTGAGCAACATTGTTTGATGATAAAGAGATACTGTCATGGTAGGATGGATTGTCCTACAATAAAAAAAATCAGTCCCAGGAATGATGGACTTGGCTTGCAGACTCAGCTCTTGAGCAACCCTGATATAGGCTTAAATAAATCACTGCAAGAAATCATCAGGGCTGAGAACAGACCAGAATCCACAATGGCTGTGTGGTGACTGAGCATTGTTCCAACCATGTGTTCGTTAGTTTGGTGCGATGAGTTTAGTGGCCTCCCTAGACTAGACAAGCTGCTTCAGCAAAGCTGTTGGGAGTAATTGCCTCCTTCCCTGGTAATATCAGGAAGATTTGGGGATGGAGACCAAACCCCTCCCTCCCTATAAAGTGCATGGTAGGAAGGTTGGGTGTGAGATGAACTGCTTGGACAGAGAATTGTTCTGCTGGCAAGTCACCTAGGGCTAAATTTATATATACTATAAACTCATTTACATTGGGAATATTCCCTCCTGACTCACAGCAAGGGGTAACCAGGTTTTGGCATGGAGGAAAGCATTGAGGCACAGCAGCCCGTGGCTTGCTGAGCTCAGATGTACCATCAGTCCATAACCATCTCTCCTGGACTGATCTGGTACAGAGAACTCAGAGAAATCGGAAAAATTTTTCTGCAGATTGTGCTGAATCTATAATTTTACTCCATTACTTAGTTAATTGCAGTACCTGAGGATTGTGGAAGAAAAAGGAGAATCAGTGGATTTACATTCTAGTCCTACTTGCAGGACTTTCTTTTCTCCAGAGTTATTGAGATAGGAATATTTTGCTCAGGATTCAAGACATGCCTTTGATGTATACTCAGCAGAAGAGGGTCTAGGGTGATATGATTCCTGAGCCTAAATTTTGAGCCATCTCAGACCCAGGCTGGGAGATCACAGCTGATCACAGTAACCCAAAAATTGCAGCTTGCCTTATCAGCCCCATGGTAGGGATGTCCTCTTCAAAGTGACATGACCAGTATGTCCTTTGTGGTTGTAAATTTAGATGCTGCTGCAAGACCAGATAATATTATTATTAATCATTGAATGGTTGGAAAGGACCCTAAAGACCTTCTCATTCCAACTCATGTCATGGGCAGGGACACCTTCCACTATTGCAGGGTGCTTCAAGCCCCAATGTCCAACCTGGCCTGGGACACTTCCAGGGATCCAGAAGCAGTCACAGCCTCTCCAGGCAGCCTGTGTCAGGTCTCACCAACCTCACAGGGAAGAATTTCTTTCCAAGATCCCATTTAACCCTGTCCTCTGCTGGTGTGAAGCCGTTCCCTTGTCCAAAGTCCCTCTCCAGCTCTCTTGGAGCTACTTTAGGCACTAGAAGGGGTAGTAGAGGTCTCCTTGAAGCCATCTCTTCTCCAAGCTGAACGCTCCCAGCTCCCTCAGCCTGCTAATAATAACTTCATTATTATAGTTATTAATAACTAGTAAGAGAGAGCAGGCTGTTCTCATAGGGAGAAATGCTTTCTTCCACAGTAAGTATTCTCCTCCAGGGAACCTTACAAGCACTTCCTTTCAAGATGAACATCTCCTCCACCCAACTCACTAATGGGGAGGGTCTCTTTACCCCCTGAAAATCTCAGCCCTTGACTCACAAATTATTCTTTGCAGCTGTGTCCTAAATCTGGGCTCATCAAAGCCCTGACAGTCAGTGCAGCCCAGCTGGGAGATAGGATAAATATCCCATCATTTCTATCGCATTTCATAGCTCCCACAGCTGAGACTGGGCTATTAGGAGATGCCGCTCAGAGAGGGAAGCATGAGGAAAAATTGCTGCCTTAGGGAGATACAGAGAATAATGAGGCGAAAATAGCAGCACAGGGTCCTGCTGGCATTGCCAGCCTGAACATAGGCACAGATAACAGCCCTATGCATGCTGGAGATAAATCCCATCTGTGGCTGCCTGGATGTGAGACTGGATATAGAACATGGATGTAAGGAGAGGAGCCAGGAATTGTATCCTTTTAGCTCTGCTAGGACATTGGGCTAAACACAATGTGCAAGAACATTTCCAGTGAGATGCTATAGGTTTCCCAGCATGTACCAGGAAAAATGTGGCCAGCAGGACTAGGGAAGTAATTCTTCCCCTGTACTCGCCACTGGTGAGGCTGTACCTTGAGTGCTGTGTCCAGTTCTGGGCCCCTCAATTTGGGAAGGACCTTGAGATGCTTGGATGCATCCTGAGAAGGGCAACAAGGCTGGTGATGAGCCTGGAAAATAAGCCCTAAGAAGAGCAGCTGAGGGAGCTGGAGGTATTTAGCCTGGAGAAGAAGGGGCTCAGGGGAGACTTCATCACTCTGTGCAGCTGCCTGAAAGGAAGCTATAGCCTGGTGAGGCATGCAGGCATCTCCCAGGCATGCAGTGACAGGATGAGAGGTCACAGCCCCGAGCTGTGCCAGGGGAAGTTTAGTCTAGGTATTAGATGATAGAAGTTCTTCGCAGAAAGAGTGGTTTGGTATTGGAATGGGCTGCCCAGGGAAGGAGTGGAGTCACCATCCCTGGAGGTGTTTAAAAAAAGACTTGATGAGGCATACTCAGTGCTGTGGTTTAGCTGATAAGGTAATGTTAGGTCACAGGTTGGACTTGATGATCTCAAAGTTTTTTTCCAACCTAGTTTATTCTGTGATTCTATGATAATCCTTGATATTCTCCCTGGAAGTGTTCAAGACCAGGTTGGATGGGGCTTGGAGCAACCTGGGATAATGGAAGGTGTTCCTGCCCATGGGAGGGGTTGGAACGAGATGGTCCCTTCCAACTCAACCCATTCTGTGATTGCTTGGTCATTCTATGATTCTGGTGGTCAATAATGCCAAGGGTGGTGTGGGAGCTGGAGGTGTGGAGAATGATGGATCACCAGCACTTTCAGACAGTCAGGGCTGGGAGAAACACATTAAGAAGATCAAGATCTCCAAGAAAAATAATTTAAAAAACCCAAATGCCAAAATCTTGTATTAATTATATATTTTATAATTCTGAGTCTTGTATTAATCGTGCATTAAGCTTCTGAAATTCCTGACTCCAGGTTAGGAGAGTGTTAAGAGAAAGCTCTGAGCTCTCTGACTGCATGGGATGCTCCCAAGGATGAGCTGAAATCTCCCTGAAAGGCGTCATACCCTTTTGACCAGACTCAAAACAGAATGTCTCTCATCATTAAAGTCAATTCCTCCAGGATGGAAAGGAGGGGCATTTTCATGGCTGATTAGCTCTGCAGGGCTCAAGCCAATTCAGCTGTTATGGGCAGATATATTGTGCTCCTGCCTTGCAGTGGCTCCTGCCTTGCACTCCAGCCTGTTTGCTGGAGTGGGAAATCGCTCGGAGCAGAAGACACTGCACCAAAAATCCTGCACTGGGGACTGAAGAATGACAAAGCTGCAAAGCCAGATCTCAAAGCCTGAAGTTTCTTGTTTGTTGTCCTGACAGTGTTTATGTGTCAGATCATAGAATCATACAATCACAGGATGGTTTGGGTTAGAAGGGACCTTAAAACTCATTCAGTTCCACCCCCCTCCCATGGACAGGGACACCTTCCACTAGACCAGGGTGCTCTAAGCCCTGTCCAACCTGGCCTTGGACCCTTCCAGGGATGGGGCAGCCACTCTGTGCCAGGGCCTCGCCACCCTCACAGGAAAGAATCTGTCTGCATTCAACTAGAGCTGACCCAAGAGCTGAGCTGCTGAATGCTGGGAGTGGGGCAGGGAGGTGAGACACTCCCTGCATGCAGAAGTGAGGTACTTAGATGCTCTGCTCTGGAAAGCCAAGTCTGATTTCACTAAGATTTTCATTCCCTTCTTCTCTTCTGACTATGCCAGAAAGAAACCAAATCCCATACAACAAATTTTACCTTGCCTCCCTATAGCGCTTCCCATGCAGACGCAGCTGAGAGTAGCAGTGTGAAGCAACAGCTGAGTGCACTTTCGGGGAATTTTGGGGAAGCCGAGGGCTGCCAGAAGCTGTGAGGCTGTGAATGTAGTGAGAGCTGATGCCTTCTCAAGGGTGTTTCCTGGTGGAAAAGGCTTTGTTCCCTGTAGTTCATGCACTTGATTTAAATGTTGCACAAAAATCCTGCAAAGAGAAACTGCTGGAACTTGTCTGTGGCTGGGGTCAGCTGGGGAAGAGTAAGTGCAAAGCACAGAGGGGATGGTCTCCTGTGTGCAAAATGGGGGCTTTCTGGATACCTGAGTGGCTGTGACCTGGCTTTTGCAAGCGGGAAAGGAAAGAAGGTTGCTGGGGCTGTAGGCAGCTGGTGCTAGCTGGAGTGGACTGCAGTGTGTTCCTGCTAGCATCAGGGAGCTGGGATATATCAGGGGTAATCAGAAGGAGATGGGAAAGTGCAGGGTTTTGTCCTGTGTCTGCAAGACCTCTGTCATCTGGGAGTTGGACACCAAAAGTAGATTTTTAAGGTAAGTCATGGGACTGTGATGCATTGTGCCAGGGGCAAGTGAGCTGCAGCCTTCATAGAATCATGGAATGATTTGGGTTGGAAAGGACCTTAAAGACCATCCAGTTCTGCTGCCCTGCCATGGGCAGGGACACCTTCCCCTAGAACAGGTTGCTCCAAATCCCATCTAGCTTGGCCTTGGACAGTTCCAGGGAGGGGGCAGCCACAGTTTCTCTAGACAACCTGTGCCAGGGCCTCACCATCCTTATAGTAAAGAACTTCTTCCTAATATTTAACCTGGAAAAGCTACTTGTGACTTTGATCCAGGCATTTGGTGCAGAAAGTAGAGATGCCAATGGGATGGACAAGTCCTCTGCATAATTACAGAAGATGTGAGGGACAGAAGATGTCTGGGAGCATCTGTGAATTCTGGGTGCTGACAGAGCTCTGGGGATGCTCTCTGTGAATTTGCTCACATGTAGCTTGGTTTAACTCAGCAGTGAAGCAGCTGGAAAGCAGAGGACTTGACAGGCCCATTTCTATCCATCTGTAGATTCTTAGTCCTGATTCTGTCACCCTGTAGAGGAGACAGGCCAAAGCGAGGGTGACCTGAACTGTCTGTAATGAACTATCCCAACTTGGTAGCCTGTGTACAGTAGCTTAGGGCAGCATATACACACGTCAGAGCACCCCAGGGCTGAGGTTCTCAAGACTCACATATTAAAAACAGGCCCTCTAATTTGCAGACCTACTGAGGAGCACCACTGGCACTGTGAAGAGATTTTCCAGTTAATATCTTGAGCCTTCCCAATAAGGTTTTGCATGGCCCCATCTTCATCTTGAGGTCTTCAAGGGTAGGCTGGATGGGGCCCTGAGTAACCTGATCAAGTGAGTGGTATCCCTGCCCATGGGAGTGGGGTTAAACCATATGTTCTTTAACTTCCATCCAACCCAAACCATCCTGTGATTCTGTGGTTCTAAGTGGTTGTCACTTCTGCACCTGGTCATCTCCACTGACGCTGGCTCAGTGGTTTCTCCACCCATCTGATGTCAGAAACTGATGTCAGTTTCCCTCTGGAGACAAGAGGTGGCCAATGATTCATGAAACCCCATGGCTTCACCCCATGTGAGGTGTCCACCACTGTCTCCTAAGTGGAGTTTGAGCTTATGTAACAGATCTCAGTCCTGCGTGACAGAGGCTATAACAAGTTAATTATCTCAATGTCTACAAAGAGAGTTCCCTGAGAGTGCCTTGCTCCTGAGTCACCCTCATCCACCCTCCTGCCTTGCCTTTTTATCAGCCATCAGCACTTCCTAGGTAGACAGGTGACTTTGATAGGATCACCTGCCACAAGGCAAATCCCCTAAAAGCAGACAGTGGAACATTTAATCACCATCTTCACAGTGATTCTCATCCAAACACAAGACCAGTTACCCCCTCTAAGCCTTTTTAATCCTTTTCTTCTAGTATGAGATACCAGGCTGAGGAGAGTAACACCAGCAGTCCCAATTCTTGGATGAGGTGTTCCTCAGAAGTTTCTGCAACTTTTCTAGCCATCAGCCAGAAGTTTGTTATGCTCTGCGAGATTAGGCAGAAGAAGGTGGAGACATTTTCACACCAGGAAAAAAAATATAGAAATGGGAATGATATATTAACATCCCTCACAAAACAGCTTTAGAGAAATCAAGGGCCCTGAGCAACCTGATCAAGTGAGGGGCATCCCTGCCCAGGGCAGGGGTTTGGAACTAGGTGATCTTAAAGGCCCATTCCATGATTTTATGAAATAACCCTTCTCCAGTGCAGGGACTTCTTGAAATGGTGTCAGAAAGCACAGATCGCAGTAAAGTACCTGTAGGCAAATTAGGGAGGTTGGGGTCTTAAAGCTGTGGCAATTTATGCAGGAAACAGGTTTGCCTCTGTGGTAAAATACTTCCTCTTCACCTCTATTCTGACATTTTTATAAGACAATATAAAAATGTTCATGTTCAACAATATTTAAGTAACAACAATTGAGCTTGCAGGCATTTCCTGGAGAAAGCCTTCTGGTGAGGAGCTTTCATGTTTTAACTGCTCATTAATCCTCCTGTGAATATCCTGGTTTGACACCACAGATATCAAGGTTGCTACATGATCACTTGAGACTATAATGCGATCACTTAATGGTAGGTTGTTATTTCTTAGCACTTAATTATGGCAAGGTGCTTGTTGTGTGTCATTAAAATTACTTCAGCATGAAAATTCCCATTATTTACTCCCTGGTTCCCACTCATAATTCCTCTCATCACAAGGTGAGTTATTTTCCCCTTGTGCTCCTCACTCTTTACCTTGAGTTCTGTGTGCAGGTGAATCACCTCTTTCTTGTTGTTTTGCCCCAAAGGCAATCCATTCATTTCTAAGCAAAGGGAGAGTGAAAGAGTAATAAAACTAAAATGGGGCCTGTTGTGAAAAAGAGACACTTTACTGTGGCCAGAAGGTTTCTGTGTGAGCCAAAGTGTTGAAAGGTGATCTGAGGAGCTGGGTTATCTATGACAACTCTGAGAGCATATTGGTACTCCTCCATTGCTGCTGGGATCATCTTCCCAACTCATCTCAAACACATTCTGTGACTCCATCCTTCCCCTACCTCACAGTCTGAGCCTGCAGCAAACAAAGCACCTTCTTTGCAACTGTCACTTCGTTCTCCATATAGCTGCAGCCTTTTGCAGCCCCCAGAATCTGACATTTTTGCCTGCTTTTTCTTTAAGTTGCTCCTCAATCTTGCCCATGCACTGCTCCCCACAGTGCCTGGAAGGTCCCCTCTTGCTGAAGTCTGCAAAAATCACAATTCTTCAGTTCTATGCTCATCATTCCTCTCACCTTCTTTGCTTGGCTCCTCCACTGGCCAAGTCCTTCCTGCTGCTCAGTTCTGAGGTTCCTGCAGGAAACACCTTTTGCTTGACATCCTGCACACCAAACCTCTGATCTCGGCTGAGGCCCTGAAAACACATCTGTTACGTGTAGGAGGATGTCTAACACGCATGTTACAGGCTGGAGCCCCTCTACTCTGGGGACAGAGTGGGAGAGCTGGGGATGTCCTGCCTGGAAAAGAGAAAGCTCTGGAGACACCTTTCAGCACGTTTCGGCATCTAAAGGGGCTCCAGGAGAGCTGAAGAGGGACCTTGGACAAGGGTCTGAAGTGACAGGACAAGGGGGAATGGCTTCACACTGACAGAAGGCAGGCTTAGATGGGATATTGGGGAGAAATTGGGAAGAAATTCATCCCTGTGAGGGTGGTGAGGCCCTGGCACAGGTTGCCTAGAGACGGTGTCCAGGTGCCCCTGGATCCCTGGAAGTGTTCAAGGCCAGGCTGAATGCAGCTTGGAGCACCCTGCTCTAGTGGAAGGTGTCCCTGTCCATGGCAGGGGATTGGAATGAGATGATTCTGGGATTCTACGAAAATCGACAGATTTTTTTTTTTTTTTTGAGCTGCTGTACATGGGTGCCTGCATTGCAGCCCTGTGGTGTGTACTCTCTCCTGGGTCTCTAAAGGCTTTCCAAACACAACAGATATTTGATCTCATTCACACTCATCTACAGACCAAAGCATGGCACAGTTTTGATTTCCTGTTTCAAAGACAAAATTTGATTTGAATGTTTGTACCCATCTTCCTTACAGACCCCCTTAGAAGTACGGAAAGGTTGCAATAAGGTCTCCCTGGAGCCTCCTCTTCTCCAGGCTGAACAATCCCAAGGCCCTCAGCCTTTCCACATAGGAGAGGTACCCCAGACTTCTCTACTGACTACAGAAAAAACCTCTAGGACTGCCTCAGAAGAAGACATAATCACAGGATGGTTTGGAGTGAAAGGGCACTTAGAGACAATCTCATTCCAACCTCCTGCCATGGGCAGGGACACCTTCCAATAGACCAGGTTGCTTCAACCTGGCCTTGAACACTCCACAAATTGGGCAGCCACAGCTTCTTTGGGCAACCTCTACGAGTGCTTTACCTCCCTCACAGGGAAGAATTTCTTCCTGAAATCTCATCTAAGCATCTTCCAGTTGCTGCCAGTTTCACTTTGCCTTTGGGACAGAGGCAATGCTATCCATAAAATACCAAGTGACCCGTAGCTCATGCAGCACTTCTGACCTGGAGCAAGGATAGCATTTGAGGCTCCAGAAAGGCCATCACCACTTACTCATTGCTGGAGCACAGTTCAGCCAAGGAATGCATTTTCTTGGCTCTCCCTGACTGTTCAGGACTTAACCACGACTTCCTAATGCCAATCTCTGCACATTGTTAGCAAACATGTTGGCCAAATCAGCAGCTGAAGCTGTCCCTTCAGGGTGAGTGTTATTCCACGTGCTTATTAGTATATTTATCTGCCAGTACCAAACACTAGCTGATTCACAGATTCCCAGATAATGCTTCTATCCAATGTTATTTCTAAAACACACAATCCTGTTATAAAGACACTCCTGGGGCGTGTCTCATTGCGGAAGAGCCTGCTCTGTTTTCAGTCTGCATTCTCAAACACAGCAGCAGCCAGGTTTGTGTGCTCAGGGTAGATCCTTTCAGCAGAGTCTACACAAGACAGTTCTGCTCTTTCTAAACCAGCATTTCTTTGTTTTGGCAGGTGTCTCGTCATCTCCCAATAGCTGTGAACCTGCACTTGCAGTTGTGCTGAATTGGGGGAGGTTTTTTCCCCATTCCTTTGCCTCCCACCTTTCCTCCTGGTCTGTCTTTGCTGAGACTGGACACTCACATGATTATGCTGAGGAGAGCTCAAAGCAGTGGAAGAAATGTCAAAAACTTTTCTATAAATCACAACGTTTTACATTTAAGCCACATTTCTTTAAACCGGGAAAAAAAAATGAAATCCAGCCCCCAGACTTTACTGGATTATAATGAAAAACTGTTTCCTCACAAAGGATTCCACAGCAATCTCTCTCTTGAGCCAAATGTTCTGCTTCCTTGAACAGCTGCACACTGCTCAAATTGCAGTAGCCATCACCCCAAATTGTGCCACAGAGCCAAGCTTTTCCAGCACAACCTGGGAGCCCAGTGATGTGCAACCCTCTGGGACTGTGAATGGGGTAGGAGTACAGTCTGCACCCAAGGCACCAGGATGGAACCAAAATACAGGAAGTCAGCCTCCATGAGCTGATGATCCCTCCTTGCCTCTGACTTGATGAACTGTCATAAATCCTGCACAAAACAGTTGTATGGTACCATCTGTTTCCTACTTTGTTCACTTCTCTCTCCCTTTTCTCATGACCCCTCTGCCCTTGCACCCAGATTTTGCAATGACTTACCCAGTGGGGCAAAGGCTGCTGCAGGTCTGCTCCCAGGATTTTATTCCTCTCCTCTGTGCCACCCAAAAACCATGCCCTGGTGGTCCTCCTCCTGGTGGGAGTTACACTGTCTCTGCCAAGGGAGGAACGAACATGCTTCCAAGGTTCTTTTACTCCTAAAATTGGTTTAATCCCCTGTTAAGCTCTGTTAATATGTAGACATTGGCAGCTGTACTGCAGCCAAGTTGCATGAAACTATTAATCTTGATTTAGTACTTAGAGATGCTGACTAGTCATGTATCTTCAAGCCCCAAATATTTCTCCAAGGCAGTTTGAGCTGCTTGGTGGAAGGGGAGAAGGTTGGAAGGGGAGATTTCTTCCAACTTCAGTTTTTCTGGGATTCCACAGTTCTGCTTTCTTTATCCATAAGAATTCACTCCTGCATTTTATGTGTTCTCTGTATGTCCATTCCCCTCTTTTAGGCATTTCCTACTCTCCAGTGCTATTTATGCAACCTCTAGCAAACTACCTGCTACAACACTGTTATTATCCTGGGCTCTATTATACTTTGCCCAACTATTTTGAAGAGGTGTTTGGAGAACTGGTTTCAATATAAAATCAGTAACTCTTTACTGGTTTGGCCTGTCACGATAGGAGGAAGCAAAATGTGTTTATATAATCCAAACCCCAAGTTCCTTTTGTGCTGTTTCAACAGGCCACAGACCAGCCCATGGGGAAGTTCCCTTCTTCTTCAGCTGCAGGCACCAGTTTAACTACACATCCATTCCCTCCCACGGAAGTCAGCCAGACCAGTCATTCTCTTATGGATGAGTACACGTATAAAAGTTTGGATAGTGTCGTTTCATAAACTTTCCATAATTGTGAGGCTCTGTATCCCAGAGATTCCACAGCTAAGGAAACTAATTTAGCCCAAGGTGGCTGAACAACAGGGTTTGCATATGCCAACGCAGTCCCCAGCTAGTTATTAAGTTGATTTAAACCTGCATAACTTCACCCAGGGAAGCCAGCAGCCCGCCCAGATCACTCTTAGTGCTGAATGCTGCTGCTCCAGTACTAATTTTACTTATAGAACCATAGAATCACAGGATGGTTTGAACTGGAAGGGCCCTTAAAGACTATCTCATTCCACCTCCTGCCATGGGCAGGGACACCTTTCACTAGACCACGTGGAAGGATCATTGCTCCAGGCCCCATCCAACCTGGCCTCAAACACTTCCAGGGATGAGGCAGCAAAAGCTTCTGTGGGCAATTTCTTCCTAATATCCCATCTAACCTGCTCTATGGCAGTGGGAATCTGTTCCCCTTTTTCTGTCACTCCAGGCCATTTTCAAAGTCCCACTCCAGCTGTCTTGGAGCCCCTTTATTCACAGAATATTTGGAATTGGTCAGGTTGGAAGCAACCACAGTGGGTCAGCTGGTCCAACTTCCCTGCTCAAAAGGAGTCATCCTAGAGTACATGGCACAGGACTGCATCCAGATGGTTCGAGGCACTGGAGTGCCTCAAAGGTCTCCCTGGAGCTTTCTCATCTCCAGCTGAACAATCCCAACTCTCACAGCCTGTGTCCAGAGCAGAGGTGAAGTACTATACTATGAAAAAGGAGCAGCTCTCCTATAGCTGATGGTATTCGGCTGGTATGAAGCTGGAGCTCCCTTCAGGCAAGCTCTTCCAGAGCTGGGCAGGCAATGCTCCAGATTCTAGAGCTTTATGGTACTGGTGTGCTGTGCAGTTTGCAAGACACCTTGAGGATGAGACATATGAAATGCAAGACAACATCATGTAACACATAATTCCCCTTCCTCATCCACAGATTCAGTGCACTTCTGCTACAACAGTCTCTAGTGTAAGTCTGGCTGTGAGCAAGCAAGGTGCAAGAAACTTCAGGGGCATCACTACTGAAAGAGTTGTATGAAAACCAGTAAGCTTTGGGAAGCAAGGTGCTACTGATGGAGTAGAGCCCAAATATTACATTGAAAGTAACATGCGTTACATTCAGTTACATTCAGGCATTTCTCTTCTTGTAAGTGTCAGGATGAGGGTATTTGTGCTTTCATAGAATAACAGAGTCGTTAAGATTGCAAAAGTGCTCCAAAACCATTAGTCCAACTGCTACCCCAGCAATGCCAGGGCCACCACTAACCCATGTCCCCAGGTGCCACATCCACACATCTTTTAAATCCCTCCAGAGATGGACACTCTACCACTGCCCTGGGCAGCTAATATAGGGCTGGACAACCCTTCCCATGAAGAAATTTTCCCTAATATCCAAGAGCTGGAAGGAAGCAACTCGATATGTGAGCTAGAGGGGAGAGAGAGAGAATTGGTAGTAGAATTGCACCCAGCAGAGGTTGGGTATTGTAGAGAGTCTGTCTGTGCTGCAGCTGGAAACACATCTGCATCCCTGGAGCGGTGCCTGACCTCCCCACAGTCCCTCTGAGGGGGCCATGCCTGTTCCCAGAAAGTGAAAAATGCCACAGGAACGGCGGTACCAGGGGCTGACTGGAGAAGGTGTTTCCACCCCAGATATGTGAGTCAGCCAGTGCTAGGCTACATGTCAAGGGCAGCAGTCACGTTTCCTTGCAAGGGTTGGGCAGCACTGCTCAACTCCCAACAGAAAGGGCTGAGGCAAGGAAGTGTTGCGCTTCTGGAGCCTCTGCAAATGAGCTGGGGAAGAGGAGAGGATGGGAAGGCACAAATGCAATAGCATGTCCTTCCCTTCCTCCTCTTCCTTGTCAGTAAATCTCTCTAGGGCAGGTGAGACCTCCTCAAACATGCAGCACAATCTGCATGCCTGTCTGCACCCTCGGGATGGTGTTAGCAGGGTGAGTTGCTATTGTGGGGCTGCCAGGGCTCTTGCTCTACCAAACCACCATGGGCACCAGCTGCTGCCCCAGCCCTGACATCAGAGCAGGGAGTCGCTGAGATCAGACGCAGCAGAGATGCTTCTCCGTGAGAAATGCAGAACGTCTGGTGTGGCCCTGAACAATGTGCAGCCTGTCTTCACTGTTTTGTTTGGAGTTTGGTTTTTAATATACAAAACTGTCTTGCCTCCCTTTTTTCCTCCCAAGAACACCCTGAATAATGCTGGCAGCTCCTCTCTTTTCAGCTCCTTCCAGGAGCGGAATGTGGGGAGGGTCACATTATCCCAGGCCATGGTGGTGACTCTGAATGCCTCTCGTTATCCTCTTGCTGGGCTCCTTGTTGGGAGGAAGGAGGGAGACAGAGCTGTTTATATAGCACCCAGGCTCTCCCCTGACTGCATCTAACTTGCTATTGTTGGTCAACGATCTTTCAATTACTTGCTACACTTAGGACTTTGCTCCATGCCTGAAAAAAAGGCTGATGTAGTTCACATGCTTCTTCCAGATAGAAGGCTGGCATTGGATGATTTGTCTATGCAGAAGAGTTTCTTGCAAACACAGCCTTTCTTTTTATAAATATCATGGTTTGAGCATGTAGTTGGCTTTTTCCCAGAAGCAAATTTACTGTGTTAGTTTTCAAAAAATATCTGTCAGAGATGGCTTGCTGAAATTATTTTTCTATTCCCAAGACATGTAAGTTACTTTCTTTTGACATTTTTTTCCTTTTCCCTCTTTGTTCTTTATACAATACTTTGATTTTCATTGTTAAGGTGCAGATTATCTCAAAATATGCCAGGACTTTGGAGGAGTAGTTTTACAGAGATTATGGCTCTGGACTGGGAGCCACACTTCCCAGGTCTGGCCCTAACCTTAATACCTGGCCTATATAAATCAACATTTCCCCAAATAGATGCCTTGGTTTCATAGTTACCCAACTGGAGGCCATCAAATGCTGGTCTTCAGAGCCTACACATCTTCCCCCTAAAATCAGATGGAGAAATATGGGTCAAATCTTCCCATGAATCTCTTTCAACACGTGACCTCAAAATAGAAAATCTGTAAGAAAGAGACAGAGCAGATAAACTACAAGTAACTTGGCCATGCTTTTTGCTGAACCTGGATAGATTCAGCAGCCTTCCTAATTCTACATATGATCTTTAATGTCCCTTCCAACTTAAAACATTCTACGATCCCATGAAATACTGTTTATTTCAAATAACATGTAAAACCAACGCCCAAAGTTTTGTAATCACTAGAGTTCTTCCAGGGTTCTGCACATAACCCAAGCTCACACGAGTTTTCAGAGTCTCACTAACCACCATGTCCTCTACAGCTTTGGAAGAGTGCACTGTTTTTCATTTTCTCTCCCAATTTCTGTGCTTCAATGAAGTTTTATTAATAGTTTTCCCCTGTCCTAAAAATCTAAAGCAACTGTGCAGATGTAGTTATTATTCTGTTATTCATCATTACTGTGCCTGCAAATCTCTCAGACCTTTGTTCCTGGCAGCACCTGAATTATATATTTCTGCCCTTATTAAGCACTTTTTCAAAGGACCTTTAGCCATCCACATCTAAATAAAGGAAAAAGAGAGACCAAACCAGACCTCTGGCAAACTCTGAATTTATACCTAAATATGCTTAATAATTGGATTTGTGTTGTCAAACATGCTCATAGCAGGATTTTCAGTTGGGTGGGCAGAAAATAGAGGGTTTCTGTGCTTACTCCTGCCGATCTGACATTTGTATCAGCTTGGGAACTTGGGTGGAAAAGCTCTTTGGTATGAGGGGGACTTGTGACAGTGTGAAGTTTGGGACAGGATCAAAGGAACCAAAACAAAACAAGGGTGAGTTGTTTGCAGGAAATCTGGAGAGGAAAAACAAAATGAAACAAGTCCTTTAAATGACCCAGTGACT
The DNA here is from genome assembly GCA_016584745.2 of Phylloscopus trochilus trochilus. NCBI lineage: Eukaryota > Metazoa > Chordata > Aves > Passeriformes > Phylloscopidae > Phylloscopus > Phylloscopus trochilus. Next base: position 1,503,635 of record WQNJ02000049.1, on the reverse strand, counting down.
GTTTTGAAGGAAGAGTTGGGGCTGTTCAACCTGGAGAAGAGAAGGCTCCAGGGAGACTTCTGAGCACCTTCTAGTACCCAAAGGGGTTACCAGAGAGCTGGAGAGAAACCTTGAACAAGAGCCTGGGAGGACAGGAGAAGGGGGAATGGCTTCCCACTTCCAGACGGCAGGTTAGAGTAGATATTAGCAAAAATTCTTCCCTGTGATGGTGGTGAGGCCCTAGTACAGGTTGCCCAGGGAAGCTGTGTCTGCCCCATCCCTGGGAGTGTTCACAGCCAGGTTGGACCAGGCTTGGAGCAATCTGGTCCAGTGGCCCCATCCATGGTAGGGGGTGGAACAAGATGGTCTTTAAGGTCCCTTTTCAACTAAACCATTCTAGGTTTTTACAGTAAGACCATGTGGCAGTTTTTAAGTGTAGAGTTGCCTCACATACCTCCAGAGGCAGCAAACAAGCATCTTGAGTGAATACATATTAGTCTATGTGTGATTGCGTTCGGATTCAGACTTCACTGGTGCTGCAGAGGTGAAGCACTCACAGGTGAAGGAAAAGGGAGTTTTGGGGAAAATGGAAGGACCTTCAACAGAAGAGACAGGGTGCAAGGTGCTGAGGATTTGGGAATGTGGGCAGAGGTTGTAATGGATGGAAACAGCAGACTGGGTGAGGAGTAGAAAAACTGGCGATGCTGGGTTACAAGATAATTGGAAAGAGCTGATTCCAGGCCCTTGGCTAGGGAGTTATTTCTGAAGTTCAGGACTCCTGTGAGCACATCTCAACAGCAGATAAAAAGCGTGTACAATGCAGCATTATGCTTATGGTTTCATGTGATTTTTGACCTCTGATATTACCATGACTTTATCCATTTTGATAAACATACCATTGAACCAGCTTCCTAGGACAGATCCACTGTTTACATGTCTGTGATACCCAGACTCAGCTATGACTCAGCCATCAGCAATGATGTTCTGACCTTATTAATATCGATGTAAATCTTCTTAATGCAGACATAATTTCACCCCAGAGGCCAATTCATTAATTAGCATGTCCGGCTATCCTGTCATTGGGCATATGAAGTGGGTAGTAACTTGGCTTATATACAGAGCAAATATGTGCTGAGTAAATATGGATTCAACTGCACACATAACGACAACAGATGGGGCCATAAATGTTTGGCAGCAAGAGTGAACAGAGGTGAGTGTAACTCCTCATTCCAGACCTAATTCAGTGCTGGTGGTACTTGCCTGTTTATAGTTCTCTAAAATCAATGTACATGGAAACGGTTGTTGAATTGGTTGTTTATTTCACATACTGCATAAAGTTGTGTGGGTCATAGAATATCATGGATAGAGTAACCTGAGTGGGAAAGGATCCACAAGGATCATCGAGTCCAACTCCTGGCTCCACACAGGACATCCCAACAACCCCACTCTGTGCCTGAGAGCATTGTCCAAATGCTCCTGGAGCTCTGGCAGCCCTGGAGCCACCACAAACCTTGGGGAGCCTGTTCTGTATCGGATCACCCTCTGGAGGAAGACTTTTCTTTTCCTAATATTCACCTAAACCTTCCATGACATAGCTTTAGCTGTTGCCTTTGGTCCTGTCCCTGGTCACCAGAGAGCAGAGATCAGTCGTTGGAGTGTTGCTTTGATGATGTTATGTTTTCAGCTGTGATACACAGGGCTCCTCCATCCCTCAAGGCAATCCCCTCCCTATTCGTAGTTTGCAAAAACATCATTGTCCTACTATGCCTGTTGCCAGGAAAGGGTGTTTTAACCATTCTAGTCCATATATAATGAAATATTTTTGGTTTTTGAAATAAAAATAGCCCAGTTAGAACTCTGGGCTAACCTAACTCCTCTCCTTCCAAACGATATTTCATGTCAGCAAGTTGCCTGTGAATAAAAACCAACCAACCAACCAACCAACCAACCAACCAAATAAACTAACAGCCCCCAAAACAAAAACAAAAACCAACCAACCAACAAATACCAAACAAAATCCCCAACGCCCAAAACAAAAACCAAACCAAAACCCCAAACATTTTTGAACATTTTTGTATGTTAAAATGACACAGATAACAGTTAATATAACAATAATTATCTCCTGCAGCTAATATTTGATGCAGACAGTGCCAGGGAGGGCAGTGTGATCACTAACAAGGTTAGGAAAGGATTTCTTTTCTTGTGCAACACTCAAAGATGTTACTCTTCTCCCAAGTATTTGAGATTGGCCACAGGCAGCTGATGAACACTCTAACTTAGCTGGGCTGTTGGTTTGTTGTGATGTCAGAACTCTTTCTTCCTGTTCTTATTCAGTGGATGATCCTTCTTAACTCTTTTTTAAAGTGATTTAAAGTTTGTTGGATAAAAAGTAACCTTCAACCACTCCACAGGTCTAATAATTCCAGTTATCTGGTAGAAAACCTTTTGATTCCCCAATGGCAAACACCTTTTGAATTGCTAATTTCCCAGGTTGTCCAGGGAAGTTGTGAGTGCCCTATCCCTGGAAGCAGTCAAGGCTGGGTTGGACAGGACTTGGAAGAATCTGCTCTACAGGGTGGTGTCCCTGTCCATGGCAGGAGGTTAGAATGAGATGAGCTTTGAGGTCCCTTCCAACCTAAACCACTCTGTGATTCTGTGATTCTGTGACTTTTAAGGAACTGTGATTGGGAAAAGGGTGGAGAGACATCCAAGGGTGGATGGCATCTTGTGCTTGTGCCTAGGTGGATAAAAAAACACATAAACTGCTGAGCACAGAAGCAGTTCGCTAAATCTGACACCAATGAAGGGAAATTCAACTGATATCTATGGATAGGAACAATTTCTCCAAGTTTATTTGCACCCTTATCCAATGTTTTTACTTTCTGTCTTCTGTGCAACAGCGAGCTATGTTTGGCAAGAAAGGGGGGAGCAGATGTTGTGAAAATATAAGTACTGTTATCACTGATAACTGCAAGTGAACACAAACAGATGCGAGGAGAGACAAAGAAGAGGATGGGGGTAATATTTGGCAGCAGATGCCAGCCCCAGCCCTTAGCTGGCTATATCTGGCTAATCCATGTGGTGTTTTAGAGCCATGCCAGAAACGCTTCCACTGGTTGGAACCTTATGGCATCATTTGGTGGGGGCAACTTTGTGACTGTGCTGGGTTGGGTGACAAGGCTTTGATACCAGGGTGGCTCCTGTGAGGAGGTGCTGGAGCCATCATGTCTGATGGAGCCATGGAGGGCAGGGAGGTGCAGAGATTAACCTGCAGCTCGTGGACACCCCATGTCAGAGCATGGGGATGCCTGAAGGAGGCTGTGACCCCATGAGAAGCCCATGCTGGAGCAGGGGGAGAGTGTGAGAAGTGCAACCCTTGAGGAGGAAGAAGTGGCAGAGACGATGTGTGATGGACTGAGCACAGCCCCATTCCCTGTTCCTCTGCACCACTTGGAAAGAGAAGGTAGAGAATCATGAGGGAAATTGAGCCTGGCAAGAAAGGAGGGGTGGGGGGAAAGTGATTTAAGATTTGGGTTTATTTCTCATTGCCCTACTCTGATTTGATTAGTAATAAACTGATTTTCTCAATCTCTTTTGCTCGGGACAGTAACTGGTGACTGATCTCTCCCTGCCCTTATCCCAACAATGAGCCTTTCATTGTATTTTGTTTCCCTGCCCAGCTGAGGAGGGGAGTGAGAGCAGTTTTAGGAGGCACCCAGTGCCCAGCCAGGGTCACCCCACCACAGTGACAACCTAGAGAACAGTGTCGTGCACTGCCTGTGTCCTGAGCTGGCAGACTCTCAGAGCCAGACTGGCTTTTCTGGCAGCACCTTGGGAAATGACTGGGTATCTGAATCCATAGATTCAGGGCATGCTGGCAGTTGTCTCTGTCCCAGGAATATACCCTCTCTGTGCCTCTACTTCTGTATAGCCTACAAGGGATTTGCAACCTATTTCTTATCATTCACATCTTTTTGGTTTTATGTTGCCTTTGAATACCAGGTCAGCCCAACCCAAAAATTTTAAACCAAACGTAAGATTTCATCATCCTTCTTGAGGCCTCAAGCAGAAAAGGCAAAATCTCTGAGCAATAGTTTTGCTAGAGATAATTGACTGACAAGAAAAAAACAACCACTCTTTAGAAAGTTTTCTTTCCTATCTGCTCAACACCCTTCATTATGCCAGTAACTCACATAAAAATCACTGAGGCTCCCACTGAGAACCTCCCTCTAACAGGTAACTAACACTTGAATTTCTAAACACAAATGAAGTATTTAAATATGGTGAATTGGCTATTTCCCCCTGCCTGCTGTGTGTCTACGCATTGCTGCACCTAAACCCTGGTCACCCTTTTGGAGAGAAAAATATGAATAGTATCTTCCCTCCCCCCCCCCTTTTTTTTTTTTTTCTTTTAATAATAAATTCTCAGCTGTTGACATTTTTCCTCACTCAAAACAATTTGTGTAAGTCCAGACACAATCATATTGCTGGAGACAGACCAAAGGTAACAGTTACCCAAGAACTCCAAACACTTTCAACTTTCTCATGTCTTCTTCACTCTGCTAAAAATTAAAGGTCTGAAATGTTCACCCTTCCTGCTGCAAAGGACATCCTTGCTGTGTATCCAACAGAGTTTGCTGCTTTGCCCACAAATTCAGAAGAGGATGACTTCTAACTTCTTTATTCTTGGCTCAGGTATTTGCTTTTACAAATTAAGGCCTAGAAATTCTTGGAGATCATTAGCTTGTCCTCCAGGGTAGGGTATCCTTTTTTTCAGGTCCTCTTTTTTTGCTTACACAATTAGAATCATTAAATGACAGAGTGGTTTGAGTTGGAAGGGGTCTTAAATCTTATCTCATTCCACCTCTTGCAACGGGCAGGGACACCTCCCACTGTCCCAGGCTACAGCAAGCCCTGTCCAGCCTGGCCTGGGGCACTGCCAGGGATCCAGGGACAGCCACAGCTGCTCTGGGCACCCCGTGCAGGGCCTTACACCCTCCCAGGGAATAATCTCTTCCCATATTGCTTCCTGGGTTGCTCAGAGCGTTCATCCTCGCCTGGAACACTTCCTTTTCCCTCCCCTTCAGTCTCGAGGTCTCCCCACGCCTCAGGCCCACACTCACAGTGTGTGGGGTGGCGGGAGGGCATTCCCGAGGTAGGGGGGACAAACCCTCACCTTTGAGGGGCCTTTTCGGGCTCACCTGGGGTACGCTGGATGCTGGTGGGACAGACCAGGGGAGGCTCGGGGTGGACATCAGCAGGAATTTCCTCACGGAAAAGGTGCTCAGGCCTTGGAAGGAGCTGCCTAGGGAGGTGGTGCAGTCTTCGTCATCCCTGGAGGTGTCCAAGGAACGACTGGATGTGGCACTCGGTGTTCTGAGCTGTTTGGCAGGGTGGGGGGTCACAGGTTGGGCTGGGTGATCCTGGATTCTGTGATTCTGTGGATCCCATTAGCCTTCCTTCAACTGGGGCACTGCTTGTGCTGTGTCTGTGCCAGCTGCTGCTTCCTCACCTGTAATATCTAACTAATGGGGAGAGCAGTAAAGGGGCTTTAATTTTATAGCTCAATTTTAACTTGACTAATTTCCTGGTCAAATCCTTAACTTGACTAATGCCACTTCATGGTTTGGGAATTGCTGTGCGCTTTAAGCTCTACTTGTTAAACTTGCTGAGATGAGAAACCCCTAAGTGAAGAGAGCTGCAGGACTTAACCAAGGCCTGCTTCCACTCTTTCTAAACTAAATTGTAATTAGCGGACCGATCCTGTGACTGTGATTCCCTGACCCGCCCTCTCCCCGCCGCCATGGCCGTGGGGTGACGTCACTGGCCCCGCCCTCCCAGTTCCCCCCCACTCGCGGCCACCGTAGCGGGCTCGGCGCAGGCCCCGCGGCGGCCGATGGTCCGCGTTGTGCCGCCGCCCCCCGCCCGCCCCGCTCCGACCCGGCAGCGGCCGCAGATGGCGCGGCGGGCACGGGGCAGGCGGGGCGGGAGGTCACCGGCGCCGCCGCCGCCGCCGCTGCTGGCGCTGCTGCTACTGTTGGTGCTGGGCCCCGCCGCCGTCGCCGGCGAGGAGGTGGCGGTGTCCAAGGAATGCGACAAGCCGTGCGCCAACGGCGGGCGGTGCCAGCCGGGCACCGGGCAGTGCGAGTGCCAGCCTGGCTGGGTGGGTGACCAGTGCCAGCACTGCGGGGGGCGCTTCAGGTGAGAGCCCGCGGGCCGGGGGGCCGGGGACGTGCCCTGGGGTGGGGGACGGAGCGCGGGGGCGTGTGGGGTCGGTGTGGACGGGGGGTGAGGGGCTGGTTCGGGGTTCAGGACTGGCTTGGGGTTCGGGGCTGGTTCAGGAGTGAGGGGTTAGGTTAGGGGTACGGCGATGAAAGGCTGGCTCAAGGATGAGGGGCTGGTTCGAGTGAGGAGTTAGTTTGTTCCGTGGGGATCGGGTTGGAGGGGAGTGTGTGGCAGCCACATCAGGGGATGAGAGACAGGGCAAGAGAGAAAGAAGGGGACACGGCAGTGGCTAGGTGGCCCGGATCATGTTCCCCAAAGGAGCACTTGAGGGAAATAGGAAGGTGGGTACGAGAGGCAGGTTTGGGCACTCAAACAGGGTGGGAGGCTGAGGGGGGTACAGGGATGAGCGAGGGCAGTAGGGTCGTGGTGCGAGGGGAAGGGCTGGGTGACAGTAAAGGTGAGGGGCAGGACCAGGTGAGGTTAAAGGTGAGTGGCAGATGGAGGTGATGCTAAAAATGAGTGGCAGGTCAAGGGAATGGTGAGGGAAACTCAGGTGATGATGAAGATGAGTGGCGGGTCCAGGTGGTGATAAAGGTGAGGGACAGGTTCAGGTGATGGTAAGGATGCAGGTGTTAGGGCAGGATAGGAGCGTGTTGAGGAGACAATAGGGGCTGGGTCTCTGGGCAATGAGGATGTGAGCATGGGGCTGATTCAGGGGGATGTGGATGTAAAGGGATGAGCAGGAGCCATGCAGGGGAACAAAAAGAATTGGATGTGGAAGGAGAGGTGGGTGTGTGGAAACAGACTTGTGGGGGTGACAGTGTGGAAGGCTAGCTCTGGAGGTCGACAGAGGAGGTGAGTGGTTGGGGCTTCCTGAGGGAGGTTTGGGAACAATGGGATGTGGATGTTGAGTGCCCTGGTTGGTGAGTACAGGATATTTATAATGCAGAGAGGCACCTCTGAGGGGGCTGAATTTTTGGTGTTGGTTGGCTGGGGTTGCAGAGGTGTAACTGGCAATCAGTTGTGACTCTAAGGGGCTGTGTAAGAGTAGGGATGTAGTTGTAGGGCACTGGATAAGGGGTCTGTGTGTGATGGATTGCAGAGCCAGGAAAATGTTGGGTTTAAGTTTTAGTAGGTCTGGACAGAAAATAAGGCTGGAGGGGCGTGGGTAGGGGGATATTTTTTGGCAGCAGGGTTAGGCTTGGGGACTGTAAAAATAGAAGTCATAGGATGGTGGGTGAATAGGGATGGCTTTGTGTGTGGATATGGCTGGAGTTGGAAGTAGATGGGAGCAGTGAGGAGCAGGTGGACAGAGAAGGACAGCGTGGGTGTGGGGCCAGTTCCTGGGCGGGGAGAAGGACTAAAGTCGAGATGGGCCTAGATCAGACTGAGAACAGGTTGGAGGAGAAGGGCGTGCAAATGAGCGTTAGGGCTGGGTGGAGACTCTAGAGGTGTTTGGGGGGAGTTAAGGAAGCTCCTCTTGGCAGATGAGCAGGTTTTGGTTAAAGGTTATTTCAGGAGAGAGATATGCAGGGGAGAGAAGCAATATCTTTATGGGAGTAGCTGGCATTTGGGAGGCTCATCTTCTGGAGCTGTAATGCTGCTAGCTCTTGGGGACAGACAGTGGGAATAGCAGCCTGGTGGAAGGAAGCTCCCAGGATCGTGGGGAGACACGACTGGGGAGTGTGAGGGGATTGAACAGGACAGAGGGTATTGGGAGAGTCCTGCTGCTTCGGAGTTGGTGTTTTTTGAGGAAAAAAAGGCTAAAGGAGGGTTCTGGACAGGGGGATGGAACCCCCTGGCTCTGCGCTGGTCCAGGCCACGTGCAAGCAACTGTGTATGGGAATGAGGGGTGTCTGCACAGGACGGTGATTTTTGGGCTCTATGATGGAAAGTGCGTTGTTGCAGTGCTGAGGCCAGTTCTTTTAGTGTTGGGTTACTCGGTTGGGTTGTGTGTCCAAAGTGTATTCCACTGGGTGAGAAAATGGAATTCTTCATGGGAGAGGGCTAGGGATGCTCCCTGGCTTCTCTGTTATGGCAAGGGTTTCTGTAAGATGGTTATCTGCCTTGGATTTGTTAGCTGTGGCAGTGAGAGAACCAGTGTGTGTGTCTGCATGCATTAGGTGAATTCCCTGGCAGGGCTGATTTCTGGAAAAGAAGGCTGGTTATCCTAGGCAGTGACTGCTTTCTTGGGGAGCTACTGAAAGTACCAAGCACCCTTCGATGGTGTTCCTTATGGATTTGGGAGGAGGGTAACTGTCTGTGTAACCTGAACTCGTGGAAGAGAAAGACTAAGTTTTTTTATCCATATTTATTGACTCTAGATGAGTGTGTGTTGCAAACAGTTTGAAAGGGATATTGTATGGAAACAATTCCGGACTAGGCAAGCCCTGGAAGTCCAAATCTGCTTTTTTAATGTCTTTTTGCCACTGTCATGATAAGCATTTTCTTTTAGCTGGGAGAGAGTTTTAAGGAATAGCCTCATACCTGTTACTTTCTTGGAGAAACTTAGGACATTTGTCATTTTAAGGGGGCTCTATTTGAGAGGCTTCTTTTCTGAGCGGTAATGCCAAGTAAAAAAAGAGAATTGGTATATATTCACTGCTAATAGAACCTCAATGTTTTATCCTCTTACCTGTTTTGACAAAACTTCTTTTTTCTTCCTTGCATGTAATTCTAGTCTAAAATTTTGCCTGAAAATATAATACATGTTTTTATCTGTAGATGGTTTATTTGTCTGTTAGTTAGTGCATTAAGGAGTTGAAATTTCTAGTAATGTTTTTGAACTTGGAGTTCTGAGGAGTGCAAACAAGCAATGTTCAGAGTTTTGCAGTCACGTGTCTTCTATCACGTGCCTTGAATTTGCTTTGTCTCCTGTCAGAATTGTCTCTGCAGGGGGTTTTATTTTGGTTCATGGTTGTCAAGTATTTGGCTTTAAAGGACTTAATGTGTTATTAGATGCTGTAGGTACAAATGGGAAGTAGAAGAGCAGGAGAAAATTATTTTCTAAGTGCAGCATATTCCATGTGCTTACCTGCTGGACTGAGAGATGTAATTACATTTGGCATGTTAATCATCCTATCTTATCTAGATGTATATGATGACTATATTTGTGGCCTTGACTGTTTTGAATTGCATTGTAAAGATACACCTTGTGCTTCACTAACCTACTGATCTCTCACATCTTCTAGTGTTGGCAGTGAAGGATGAACATTGTAGCATTGAGTTGCTAATATTCCTTTTCCCTTTTTCCTTGGGAAGTCTTTTTTTTAGATGTATGAGTAAAACACCCCAGATCAGTGGTGCTCTTTAGAGGTAGAAGGCTGATTTAGGAAGGACTTCATTTGCTTTTTTTTTTTTTTTAAGATGTGGAACCAGCCACTGTAGTTGTTTGAAGATAAACATCTTTGTGTTAACAGAAGCTGAAGTAGAGCACACAGAATGTGCCTGATGTGCTTGTGTCTTCTATTTCAGTACAAGCCTCCAGAGGGCTCTGGGCTGGCTGGAGGCTGCTGTGGGCTTTGAGTTGCCGTAATTCGGGCAGGAGAGCAGCTTCTTCTGGGAGGGATGAGAAATTCCCCAGTCACAGCGCTGCAGCAGCATCCTGAGATAACATTTTGGAGCAGTGGGAGCTTGGGAGCTGCAGACTTGAGAGTGAAATTGGCAGCATTGATTATTGTACAATCAAAAAGATGCTGCACACTTGGTTAACAGACTCTTCAAAGCACTATCTGCAGCTCAGTGACACAACCTCTTGTCCTGCCTAAACTGAGTTGTCAGCCAGCTGCCCAGTTAGCAGATGGAGTTAAGGTTGGAAAAGCCCACTAAGATCATTGAGTCCAGCTGCTTCCCAGCACTGCCACGACCACCACTAACCACATCCACATGTTTTTGAACACTTCTGGGAATGGGACCTCAGCTGCTTTCCTGGGCAGTCTGTTCCAGTGCCTGACCAACCTTTCCATGAAGGTGTTTGCCCCAGTATCCAGTTAAACCTCCCACCACAAGTGCAACTTGAGGCCATTTTCTCTTGGTCCTGTCCCTTGTTCCCTGGGAGCAGAGCCTGACTCCCCTTGGCTGCACCTTCCTGTCAGGGAGTTTGAGTGAGTGAATGAGAATGAGCTCTTCTCATTCGAACCGCCTGAGTTTTTCCAGGCTGAGCCTCCCCAGCTCCCTCAGCTGCTCCTCACCAGGGAAGGCAGGTAAAGCACAGGGCAAAAAATGACCTCTGGTTCACATAGATTTATTGTCCTGAGATTGTAAAGGGCTGGATTAACAAATTCAGGATAATGATTGACTCTGTGAACAGTCAGTGTATGTGGATTGTGTACGTAGGCTCACTGATGGGCAGTTTGATGCATAATGGTAGCTGAAAATAATATTTTGACTGTATAATGAAATACCAAATGATTCCAGGAGTATGGATTTTGTGTGTAAAGGCACTGGTGCTCCTTTCATGGTAATACTTTTTTGGGGTGGGAGATGGCAAATGCCAAGCAGGACTTAACCATGCAACTTGACAGTTGGAGAGTAAAAAAAAGATTAGAGTGTATTTTTTAAACTCTCTTTCTATTAATATAGTGGGAGCAGTTATGTGTTGCTGATTAAATGTTATGAAGGACTTGGTGGTAATAGAGTGTCCTTGGCCAAAGAATATTACAGTGAAGAGGAATTTTATCTCTAGATTTGTGTAAAGTTGTGAGCTGGAAAAGAACTATCACAGAATCTCTGTTAAATAAATAGGAACTTTTGGTCAAAAGCTTAAATACAAACAATTGTCTTTAAATAGCTACCTGAGGCAGTTTGCACATTTAGGAAGGTCAGAAAGCTGCTTAATAGGTCCAAGGATGTTGGCAATTTGAATCAAATCAGTTTAAGAGCTCAAATTAGATCTGGGGGCTGTATTTGTGCCTGATCCCCATTCTGTTTCTCCCTTTTCATTAGGATGTTATTGTGCATTAAAATGATTTTCTCTTCCATGCTGTTTAATGAAAGGCTCGCTCAAACACTCTGCATTGGTAAAAAAGACTAAGCTATTCAGGTAGGAAATACTTAACCATCATCAATTTTAATGAATATGCTGATAAAAAAAAGAACAATTATGTGCTTTTATGTAGTTCTTGGAGGTATGTGTGTATATCTTTACACATGCATATCTGTATTTCTGTCTGTCCATACATGTATATAATATATAAATTTTATTATATATAAATTTTATAAAATTTATGTATAGTGAAAGGTAGTGGATGGGAGTAGATGGTCTTCAAGGTTCTTTCTCACCCAAACCATTCCATGACTCTGTTTAAATGATTTGTTCATTGAGAAACTCATGGCTAATATTTAATCTGAATTCTGTGTTATTGCTCGTTTCACTGTTTTATTGGACAATCTGATATTTTACTAGGGTTGTTTTAAGAAACAATTCGGTATTTTTGAAATAACTGAGTTTTTCTGCAGTTTTTGCTGTGCACTAAACGAGCAACATAAATATTTGACTTGCGGGAGGTTTTGTTAATGTTTGCAATAAGCTCATTGCTTATTTTCAGTCTGCTCTATAGTAAGGAGGCAGTAGTGGAAAATTCAGAGCAGTCAGGCAAAACAGCTCGTGCTAGATCCTTCCCATCATCTCTGCTTCACACACATCCAGTGCCTTCCCTACTGGAGCTTTAGTTGTTGGAATTACTGAATGCTTCATGTGTGTGAGAGAGAAGTAAGTCCTGTCCTGTTCCTGTCTTCCTGCTGAGCACGTCTGACCATGAGACCTGGAACAGAGCAGATAAAGGATAACATTCCTCTGCCTGCCAAATCCAGGGACGTATCACTGACTTCGACTTACAAACACCTCCTTATCTGCAGCGGTCACCATTTCTGTCTCATGTCTCTGTTTCTGTAAGTATCAGGGAATACCTGCCTGAGTTCCTTAGCAGTTGTCTGACCCTGGTCTAGATTTTCCCAGTATTTCAGTTTCAGTTCCTTTTGTTTTGGATGCAAGAGTATCACAGAGTGGTTTGGGTTGAAAGGATTCTTAAAACTCTTCTCATCTAACCCCCTGCCATGGGCAGGGCCATCTTCCACTAGAACAGTTTGCTGCAAACCCTGTCCAACCTGGTCTTGAACACTTCAGGAATGGGGCAGCCAGAGCCTCTCTTGGCAGCTAATAAAATAACCTTGGGTCCAATCAGGTGTTTACTATTATGTTCATCAATTTACATTTAACATAAATAAGTTATATTGAAATACCAAAACATGACTGAGATTAGCACTGTTTTACAGAAAATAGTTGCTTTCTTTAATTAAAAAAAAAAAAAAAAATCTAGGATAAGCAATCCTTTTATCCTGTGTCCTGATAAGTTTAAATAATATTTGGAATGTACGTGATGGATTTGACTTTGCTGGCTTACCCCTTGGAAGCTTTTGTGAGTAATCAGTTTAAATCCTGAGATTCCTGCGCCTATAATATCTATGAAATTCATGCTGAAAATCCTATGTTTAGACAATGCTGCTGCTGACCAAGCGGTTGTCTTACTGTATTCATTTAGGATACCCTTGGGTCCTCTTTCCTTGAACAGTTTCCTTGAAGAATTTTTTTCCGATTTGAGGTTCTAAGCAGAGCACTTGGAATTACTTCTTGACCAGGTGGAGCTTTGCTTTCTTTTTCCTGCACTCAGAATATTTCCAGTAAGTAGGAGCTTTTAAATCTCATCTTCTAAAGCGTGGTGAAAAAACAGTGTAAAACAGGCAGAAGATGGGGCTGAGGATGATGTGATTTTGTAAGTGAAATAATGTTGGGGGAGAAGGGAGCTGCTCCAAACTGGAACTCACCGTTAGAAGGACCGCAGCAGTTTTATGCCAGTTCATTGTTCTCGCACAGCCATGTGCTCACATCTGCCCATTAAACCACGGCAGCTTCTTGGAAGCAGGGCTGGAATATTTGGTAATCAATTTTACAGCAATGAACAGAGATCATCATTTGCTTTTGTGCACGGTTTTGAATGAAATACTCATTTAATCACCGAAGCACTGGAGCAGTAACGATGTTTGCTTTTTGTTTCCTGCTTTTGTTCCCTTGCTTTGTTTATGGCTGATCCTTACAGAAGTTCCTTTAGATCTACTTGAGACTGTCACTTTTCCTCCCTTTGCTTAAAATAAATATTTGTTTGATGGAGAGGCAGGTTGCTTGCCAAGGTTTTGGTGGATGTTTGCTGCATACAGATGATTCCAGGCACGGTTTGGGCTTGAGGAATGTGAAATGCTTGGGATATTCAGAATGTAAGGGCTCTGTCCTTATTGCAGAGTTGTGACATCATTTGGATTGTTAAGAGCTCTTAATTGCATACAGAACAAGCTTTATGTAGCAATCTGATAACCTAAATTTGGGACATTGGCATAGTGGGGGATTTGGAGAATAATTTAAAGAAAATGGACTCTGTGTTTTGGGCTGATAATAGCATCTTAGTGCATCTTGCATGATAAAGAGGAATTTAAATGCTTTACTGATGAACTGAGCAGTATTCCTGCTAAAGAGGGGCAACTGATCTCCAGAACAGATTGTGAGAAGTACTTCTTGGGCACCCCAGGATCTAGATAACATTCCTGATCCTGGCTGTGGCTTCACTTGGTAAAACAAGTTTCCTGCAGTATCACTAGATTCAGAATTTTCAGTTCCCTGAAAATGCAGAAGTGGAATTAAGCTGGTTTAGAGGATACCATGCTGACAGAGGGGGTCTGGGCATTCCAGCCAAGGGTTTTCCAGAGTGTAAACTACCTTTTACTCTCTGCCGTGCCTGCTGGGCTCTCAACTGCAGAAGTAAAAGCATTGCTGTACACAAACTCATCTCGGGTGTGCTCAGTGTGTGTTGCAAAAATTTAAATAGGGGGTTGTTGCCTTTGTAGGTACACAGTGTTACACATCCTCTTTGGGGTGAAAATTACCCATAATGACCTTTACCATTAGTGCTGCTCAGCTTTACATAGAGACATTCAGGATGTACAAATACAGCTGTGAAAATCCCAGATTTTTTGTTATTTGCCTTTGCCCTCCGTTTCCTGATTTTCAGAAACCTTCTTTTTTTCTTTGCTAGTTTCTGTAAGATGAAAGGAAACAATATCAGGAAAGTTGTGCTAGAAAACACTCTTTGGAATAGTTTCTTATTAGTGTTTGTATTGACTGAAAATTTAATATCTGTCTCCAAGGTGGTGCTTGTCTACTCAAAGGATAAGAAGCTTGGTGCAGATGAATTAGCTTTTTTTGTAAACTCCTAAGCTCAAATACAGAAAGTGAGAGCTATTTTTTCCATTCAGAAAATTTAGGGTGGGTTTAATATTATTTCATGATAAAGGGAAGGAATAACTGTGTCTTCAATTACTTTGTGATTAAAAGCTGTTTAGTTTTCAGTCATTGCAATGAAAATAATTACTCCTGCAGTGGGTTAGCGTGTATTGAGTGGCTTTAGTGGTGTGTTGGTGGTGTTTTTGTTTTTGTTTTTCCCCCTCAGTTTCTTTGTGCTTGTGTCATTATCTCTTTACTTCCACAGGTTGGTCATTTTCCACATGTTGGTGTCATGACACTGCTCCCAGATATTTTGAATGTAATTGCCCTATCTAGGGAAAATCTGAGCACAGCTTTTAGATTTCACTGCTTGTTACGATCAAGAATGTATTTGAGTTCCTCTAAAATAAACTTTTCAAGGTGGTTTTGTGAAGGTTTTTTTGCAGCAAGGTGCAGCATGTTTCCTGCCAGACTTATGCACCTGCTTGTTTAATGATTAATTTACACAGTCAATCTCCCACTAATCCAGAGTGGAGAGTGTCACTTGAATTTTATAGTGATTTCAGAGCTTAGATCTCTAGTGTCTGCTTGCTACATACTTTGATCTTGTGTGAAATCATCAAATGAAATGCCGCAAAGATTTCCAGCCTTTGCAAGACCTGAGTAGCAGAGTAGTGTGGAACTGAAGTCCTGACTGGACAGGCCAGTGCTACAAGAAAAAAAAAAACAACAAAACAAGACAGGGAGAGCTCCAGCATTGTTTCCTATTTAGGATTTTTGTGCTGCTAGAAAAAAGTATACTACTGTATCCAAATGGTGAGCATACATTGAAGTTGCTGGCTTGCTGGAACCAAAGTATTGAATTCCAAATAATATAGTGAGAAATAATTAGTTTTGAGGTCACTGGTAATTTTAATTGTAATTTTTTTCAAGGGAGATCAGGAACAGGCAGAATTGTAGGGTGAGTTGCTTTTAGTTTTGTTGAAAAAGTGGAAATTTATCGTTCAAGATACACTATTTGCGTCTGCATTTATGTATAGTCATTACCTCCTTGTTTGTGACAGTGTGTTAGTGCACTTTTTTTAAGGGATTGATTTATTACATTGAAACACATAACAGGCTGCTCTGTAAATTTAGGTCAGTCGGTGTCTTTCACACAAGCACAGGTTGCAGTGACTCTTTAAAGTTACTGGTTTTCATTTTGGGAGTAGTAATGGGTGCTTAAGTATGCCCTTGTTTAAATTCTGGAGAATGAATCATTTTGAGGAGGTGTTGATGCAGTTCAAAGTCAAAACCAGGACTTGACTTCCCACCTACGCACATTTTTCTGAAACATCCATACTAATATTGATGAAATTTTAAATTTTCTTGTGGATACTGCTGATAGTCTGTTAACTTGTTTTATCTGAATTCATGTGATGAGCCCAAAGAAAACTCAGAGCTACTGAATGTATGGTAAACCAGTGGTTTGTGGATCATTTCCAGCTTTTCTCAGTACCTGAGCTGATGAGAATTTCTGGGACAGCAGGGAAATGTCAGTACCAGCAGAATTCCCTTATGTGAATGGTACAATAACAATTTCTATGCAAGTGTAATGTTTGAATGTGAGAGAATGGGGATTTGGATTTCTGGTAAAAACAGGAATGTGTGGTCCAGCTGGAGAAGCTGAAATGACTTTATAGCCTTTACTGTTCCCTTGAGAATAGATGGTCACAGACTTCAGGAATCAGTACAGTTCATCGTCTAATCCCCTTGGTTGAGTTCCCTTATCAATTAATTATGACAAATTATTTATATGGTTTAAAGATGCTCTGATGATGACTCTGTTTACATAGGAATTTGGAGGTTTGGAAGCATATTTTAATGATGGTTTTGCATGGCAGCTGGTATTCAGTTGTCTATTCTGAGAATAATACTGCCCTACAGAAGAAATGTGGTTAATGTTACTATAAATATATCTAAATCATCTTTACTAAGGCTGATGAAAAAGGATATTGTGTGTTAAAAGTGATGGAGTTTAAATGTGATCTTAATTTCTCTATTCAGCACTTATGGAAATTTGTCATGTGATATGGAAAGACAAATCACAGTGTGACAGTTGTGTTATCAGATCAAAGCTGGCTGAGGTATCAGAGTGGCTTCTGTGCCTGAGCTTTGCTTGCTTGCAGTGCAAGATATGTGTGCATTAGATTGGACGTGGTATTGGACAAGACATCCTTTGCTATATTCCCACTGTCTAAATTCCAGTGATTTTCCAGTATCTCAAGGCAGGTAAGATTGAAACATGAGTGCAGACATGAAGGTATGGTGACTCACCCTATGTAATTGTAGACCTGGGCTCCTCAAGCAGAGACCTGTGGTAAGACAGGTTCTACATGAGGCTCACCAGTGCCAGTGAGATCAGGCACTATGGTTGGGCTGGAGGTTCTCCCAGGGAACATGGAGGAAGGTCTTTACTGTTTTTTTTGTAGGCTGATGTAACTTCGTACATCCAGGGACCTTAGAGCCCATCCTGTTCTACCCTTTGCCAAGGGCAGAGGCACCTTCCACTGTCCCAGGTTTCTCCAGGCCCCATCCAACCTGGCCTTGGACACTTCCAGGGATGGGGCAGCCACAGCTGATCTGGGCAACCTGTGCCAGAGGCTCACCACCCTCACAGGGAAAAATTTCTCCCCAATATCCTGTCTAACCCTTCCCACAGTCAGTGGGATAGCATTCCCCCTTGTCCTGTCATTCCATGGCCTTGTCCAAAGTCTCTTTTCAGCTCTTTTGGAGCCCTTTTAGGTACTGCAAGTTGCTGGAATTTCTTCCTGGAGCTTTCTCCAGGCTGAATCAACCCCAGCTCTCACAGCCTGTGTCCATAGGGTTCTTTGCTTTTACCTGTGGATTTGAAGAAGAAACTCTGTAGGAGACAACTATGTGTGTTTGTATTGATTTTTGTTTGTACTTGAATTTTTCATACATTTCATATTGATTTAAAGTTATAAATTTGCAGAAGCCTGAGCCTTCATGGCTAGGCTTTGTGGGGCTCTCTGGGCATCAAGGCTGTCTTGCTTTTCTGTAGTGTGTTCAATAAATAATAAGTCAACTTCTGTCATACACTGAAGGAAATCTTTTTCTTCAGGTTTAGAGAGAATAACAGGCTTCTATAGACACAACTGAAATTGATGTTTCCTTAGTGTTGTGTAACATAAGGATTTCTTGACTGACGTGACCAGAAGGAGCAAATTCACGCTGAAAATATGAAAGTAGGTGGACGAAGACCACTGCCCATTGATGCTGGAGGAGATAAACCACTGTGGATGATCTCTGTGGTAACTGTCATATCTGAAGAAGAAAAATCACCCATTTTGAGGTCAGAAGGCATTGTGGAAAGTTTTTAAATTCTCCTAACTTAAACATGTGATAAGAGCAGTTAAAAGGTGCCATTCCTGATGGTCAAACTGAGCATTGGAAGCCCTTTGACAGGCTAGGCTGTTGATCTGCTTAAGATTAATGGCAGGTCAGGACTGTGACTTGGTGGGAGATGCTTTCCCTTTAATCTCCAATTAAATTTAAAAAAGTGCCAGATAGCTATAATTTTAATGGGATAAAATATGTACACACACGCACATATTTTTCTCTCTGCCATGACTGACTTGCATTTCAACAGAGGTTCTCCTCTAATGACTGTGCATCTTTATAAGCTCTTTTTAATAAGTTGTAAATGTTTGTTATTAGGTCTTTAAAAACAAACTCTGGAATAGTTTGGCCCCAGTGAGTTGTGTGTTGCTGTAACGTCTGTGAGGAGTGAAAATAGTAGGAATGGTAAATTTCTAAATTTTCTTTTGGCAGCTACTTCTGTATGTAGTATATGTAAAATATTTTGTCGTATATGTAATGTAGGTAAAGCTCTAAGATTTCTGAGATGTGGAGTCAAAGTAATTATTGTGCTTGTCACTTAGTTCCTTAATATATGGTATTCTACTTAAGTAATGGAGCTAAGGAGAAGAAAACACAGGTCGACAGAGTCAAATAGTCACACAAAGTAGTTTTGATATATGTAATATGAAATATATTATGTATCATCTCATCCTGATCTTGGTAACAAAGGTCTTAGTGATTATACAGTAAATTATCTTAAAACATTGCTGGCACTGATACTGTATGAGAGATTCCCTGGCATGTAGAGTAAATTGAACCCAAACTTTTCAGGAGTGGGATTTTGAAATTAAACCCCGCTTAGGATCTAAAAATGTAAATAACATGTTGTTATGAGCTACCTTTCGAGGAACCCTATCCATAGACTGCACAGGACATGTCTGTTCTAAATGGGCACTGAACTAAAGGTAGGTGGTGGCAATATGCCACCTGCAGTTTTCCAGGGCATCTTCAGAAATATTCCTGCAGGAGAGAAGGGGAGGCTGAGGTCAGAGCTCACCGTGAGCTGCAGTTCCTCCTGAGGGGGAGGTAGCTCTGTTCTCTGCCATGAGGGCTAGGACCCAAGGGAGTGGCTGCAGCTGTGTTTAGGGAGGGTTAGGTGGGTATCGGGGAAAGGTTCTTCCCCCAGGGGGTGGTCAGACACTGCCCAGGCTCCCTTGGGACTGGTCATGGTCCCAGGTCTGCCAGAGCTCCAGGAGCTTTTGGGGAACACACTCAAGCACAGGGTGGGATTGTTGGAGTGTCCTGTGCAGAGCCAGGAGTTGGACACGATGATCCTTGTTGGTCCCTTTCAACTCAGGATATTGTGTGATTCCATGTGGAAATAAAGCCAAAACCAGTACAGCAATCTTCCCTGCTGTCCTTGCTTCCTGGTGATATCCATAGCAAACCAGTGGCAGTGAACTGCAACAGGATTGAAAACGGGGAAGGAAAATTGCTCTGCATCACTTGGTCTTGTTTGGGGTTTTTGTGGGTTTTTTTTCCAGTTGTGGTTTGTACCTTGACGTGTTTGCTGTGTTTTCGTTGAAGTTTCAGTTCAGAAGGGTTATACAACACTTCCCTCTCCAAGTGAATTAATAGAGGATAGAATTACAGGACTGATTCATGAAATGGATAACAGCTGTGATGCTGAATTGATTTGGTACAGGAGGTACTTTGCAGCCCCTGCAGACAGAGAGAGGCTGGGCACCGTCAGGCTGCTGCCATCAGAGTCTTACCTGCCAGTCCGAAGGTGCTTTTAGAGAAATGTTTCCACACCAAGCTTCTGGAGACTGGTGAGTCCTTTCCCAAGCTGGTTTTTAAACTGCAGAGCCCATCCTGAGCACTGGAAGTGAGAACATGGGACACGTGTATACGTGTCGTGTTACTTATGTGCACCTAGGGAGTATGTAGGACTCCTAGTCATAACTTTTGAATTGTGTTGCCCCTAAAATAGTCCATGTTGTACTTTGTGCTGATTATTTGTATACTGGTGGCATTCATGTTCACTGGTTCAAATGAGGTTGTCTGGCTTTTCCATTGCTTAATGCTTTGATTAGATTTTCAGAAGTTTTGTTGTATCCTCTATAGCCTTAATTTGCTTTTAAAACCTTTTCTTCATCTAACTGTAATTGTATTTTGCCCTTGAGCAGGTGTATGAATAATCTTTTAAGAGCAGTTTTAAAGATAGGGTAAAGAAGGTAAAGAGCTAGTCATAGAAAGTAGCATTAGTTGAGTCTTTGGTTTGTGGAATAGTGATTAAAAAATGGAGGGAAAGATGATCTGCTGTCTTCAGACCCGTCAGTCTGACCTTGAGATCAAAATTTAAGAATGTGTTAAAGGAAAGGATGATAGTACACAGACAGAAAGATAGATTGCCATTGCTAGATAGATTTGCCATTTGTAAGTGATAGTGTTTAAAGTACAATATATATGTGTGTTGGATGTTTTAGAAGCATCATTTAGGATGAAGGTACCTGTAAGTGATAAATAACTGGAATCTGGGCTTTGGAAGCCTCTTTGATTCGACGGCACCGCCCAGAGCTGGACTGCACTGCATGACCTGTGAAGAGCTTTCCACCTTGGGTGTGGTAGCCAGGAAATCTGGAGAGTTTATCTTCCATTCTGCCATTTCTATTAATATAGAATTAATCAGGCTCCTTCTCATATTACAGGTATGGAAGGGGAGCTGTTGGTGAGGTGTTAAACAGGAGGATAAGGGTTAAAAGAAGGGCCTGGGGAGGGGATTCTGACCTTCTCAGGATGAGACCTCAACTGCAGAGGTGCCTGGGCCCCCAGCACAGGAAATACCTGGAGCTTTTGGAGTGAGTCCAGAGGAGGCACCAGGATGGTCAGAGGGATGGAGCAGCTCTGCTATGAGGAAAGGCTGAAAGAATTGGAATTGGGATTGTTCAGTCTGGAGAAGGCAAGGCTCTGGGGTGACCTAATTGTGGCCTTCTAGTAACAGAAAGGAACTGAGAAGAAAGATGTAAAGAGACTTGGAGTGACAGGATGAGGGGGAATGGCTTCAAACAGAGACAGTGTTAATTTAGATTAGATTGAAGGAAGAAGCTTTTTATGGTGAGGGTGGTGAGGTGGCACAGGTTGCCCAGAGAAGCTCTGGCTGCCCCATCTCTGGAAATGTCCGAGGTCAGGTTGGAAGGAGCTTGGAGCAGTCTGGAATAGTGGGAGGTGTTCCCATGGTGGGGGTTTGGAATTGGATGGGCTTTCAGACCCCTTCCAACCCAAACCATATCATGATTCTATTGTGAGAGATAGAATAATGTTTTGTTTCAGCCACAAAAATGTGTACTTGCAGTCATGTAGGCAAAGATGTAGCTAGCATGAGGCTAGGCCTTGGGAGGGAGCATGGCAGGGAGGAAAAGGGGAGTTAACTGATGTTTGGTAGGAGGGAGAGAAAGGCGAGAGCGAAGGAGGTGTTGGTTTGATTGCAGTAGGTGGTCAGAAGGATTGTAAGTCCCTGAGTACCCAGCCAGTGAGAAGGGGGACAGGGAAGCCCCCCGGCTGAGGAAGAGCATAAAGGTTTGTACATTTTAGGAGGAAGTGTGCCTCCTCAGTGAGATGCACCTGACTCAGGTGCCGTGTTTATATTGATAGTTTTGCTTCAATGACTTTGTTCTCTTTCACCTTTATTGGTGAGTGAGGGTTTCTCACACTGTGAAAGAAGGGGAGAGGGTAGGAAGTTGGAGCTTGAACCTGATCTAGTATTTTCATTCAAGACCTGGGTAAAGTGATGTGCACTCCTTACATCACTGATGAGGTCATTGGGGAGCCTGGGTGCAGAGATCACACCATCACTTGCACAGAGCAGGGGCAATGAAGTGACAGAATGGGGCTGAGGTGGCATCGCACTCATGGGGATTTACAGAAAAAGCCTGTTAAGATGAAGTTATATTAAAAAAAAAACAAACAACCAGAAACAGTAATTGGTTCTTGGAATGGTTATTACTTGTCAGCATGATGTATTTGGGAAGACAAAGGAAAAATGATAGTGTGGTTCAAAGCCCTGGTAGGAGTATCTCCTGGGTAATATCATCACTCTCTGATCAGTTGTTTTCCTTTTAATCACTTGTTTGCAAAGAGGATTTTTCTGGTTTTGTTTTTGGGGGTTCTGGCTGTCATTTCTCTTGAAGTTTTTTATGTCCATTGATCAGAAAATGCTCTTGGCCTGCAGCTGTTTCTTACCAGTCTAAGAACCTGGTGGTGTTCATTCCACAGTGCTTCATGGGTGCTATACTGAAATTCCTGTTTCAATCACTGAAGGTGATTTTTAAATGGAACAAGTCCTCATGGTCAATCCAGAGACATTGATGATTCACTCCAACACCAGTCATTCCACAATCCTCTGCATCTCTCCCTCTAAAACCCAGTGACGTCTACTCAGATTAGAAACTGGAAGTCAGTAATTGTAGAAGATTTTGTCATGCCATCTTCCCTTTGAAAACATACTGTTTTAGAAATATTTTTTGGTGTTATTTTTGGTTACACGTTGCTCTCCAGCTCACTGGGAGTAGATACTTTATTTCTTAATTGTCACCATGTCAGCTTTTTCTCAAATGGAAAAAATACTTTTATATTAAAATTTAACTAGATATATAAAGACTTGTCACACTTCTAATATAGAACATCAGCCTCAGATGGAATCAATTTGAGCAAAACAATGTGTGTGTGTTACCACTTCTCATGGAGAGCTGCTGACAGCAGAGCAGGCTGGGGGGGATCTCCTCCTCTGCTTTCTGTCTGGAGCTGAAGTTCACCCCAAACCCCCTGACTGATGGATCCTGACAATCATGACCCTTTGGGAACCTCACAAGGCATCTCAGGTGTTCTTCTATATATAAAATTGACTTGCAGGAAGTAATTTTTTTTCCATTCCTTACGATGTTGTGATTTTTTTTTTTTTTTTTTTTGTTTGTTTTTGTTGGTTTTTTTTTTGAAGCACAAGGTTTTATGTTTCCAGCTTTCTGCTGGAAATTCTGTTCTCCCAGTTTTGGTGCCTTGTGTGATGTGTAGTCACTGCTCATGTGATAAAGTTTGTGCCTAGAGGATTGGATCACTAATTACAGCCATTGTATCTTTCAATGATTTCAAAAAGTCAGATAAAAATCTCATGTGGGATGTTGTATTTTTGGTGTGGAATGGTGGAACTTGTGCAAAAGTGATGTTAAAGTTTTTATGTAAAATTACAGTAAGGCATGTTTGCAAATTACTCTTCCTCCCCATTTATTTGCATAAATGATTTTTGATTTTTTTGGGGGGTTAAAAAAATTATTGTTTTTAATGCAGTGCTCAAGTGATACTGTTAGTAACCTTGCAAAAGTTTTGCATTAACATGTAATTTTTATGTAATGCTTCACTACACTAAGTCTTCATAAAATCCTCCTCTTGCCTTTGCCCCTGGGTTAGGGAATTGTGGGAATGTGACTGGGATAAGCAGGATGCAAAGTGCTCTGCAAATTAGTGGCTGGGTGAGGTCTGGGAGTCTCCAGGCTCTTCTGGCAGAGCAGCCTGTGCTTATTGACAAGTGACAGCACTGCTCATGTAGAAATAATTTTGTTTCCAGAGAAACGAGGATGGAGGGCCCTGGGAAAATGTCTGCTTTTTGGTTCAGTATGGAGCAGTGAGGATCACAGGCAAGAGACAGCTCGGACCAAACTCCTAATAAATGCATTAGCCATGGCTTTTGTCCATGAGGGAATTACTTATTGATCATTATGGAACCAACAATAACACCATGAAATCTTGTGTCTTACTGAGATAGCAAATGTCGTAGCTACCTGTGATGGTTTGAGGCCAATTTGGGAGGAGAATTCCGAGGGAAAACCCTTCCCCCACCCCCCTCCCCTCTCCCAGCCGGTTCGGGAGAAAACTCGTTGGAGAGAGAAAGTGGAAAGAAACCTGTTTATTAAACCAGCAAAACACTCCCCCAGCGCAATAGATCAAACAATACCAGATGATGACTTATGGAAAGCAAAGTCCCTTTTATAGATGGTTTCTCCTCTCGGTTCTTTTCCGCAGTGGTGGATGTTGCTGCGAAGGGTGGCTCCCAGTGGATCCAGGTGTCGGCTCCCCCGGCGGCCCCCGCCGGGTCCTCGGTGTGGGGGAGGTTTGAACCGTTCCAAAAAACAGGTGGAAAAAAGGGAAAAAAGAAAAGAAGGGGAAAAAAAGGAAGGAAAAAAAATTGCGAAGCTTTTCAGCCCTAACTAAGCTAAGCTAACTACAGCAAAAGCAAAGCGAAAAGAGAGAGCTGCAAGGGAAAAAAAAAACTGCATCTCCGCGCCGGTGACTCATATTCTCAAGGCCAGTCTGTGCAATTCCTGAAAACAACTTTGCACTTTCTCCCCGTTACTCTCAGATCTGACATAAACCAAACAGACGATTGGGGATACAGTGTAGCATCAACCCAGGACACTACCTTTATTGGGTTCCAAAGCAGGAGCAAATTTAGTATGAACTATGCAAGACTCTCTTGCTTCCCTCTGATGTTAAAGGGGGTGTTGTGAAAGATCCTATGGGTGAGTTTAATAATGGTCTTTCCCGTAAAGCCTGTTGGCTTTCAAGGTTTTTCCATGTTTGCTGTCCATGAAACAGTTTCGGATTCAGCGTTAAAGCTGTTGACCATACATAGAAAATGGTGACTTGAGTTAAACTTGGAAATTAATGATCCAGATCTTAATAAAGAGCATTAAATATTTATCAGTTCCTGCCTTTTCTGTCTCTGAAATACCAGACATTTATTTAGGAGAGGGGGAAACAAAAAAACCACACCCATGTAATTTGTGATGGAGTTGATGGCAAAGATCTAAATGCTGCTTGTCCTCCTTGCTTTGGAGGAGCAAAGGGTCAGGGTTAGCTGAGCTGATACTAACAGGTATTAGCTCAGTCTTGGCCCAGTCCTATTTAATATTTTATTGATTATCTGGACGAGGGGATCAGGTGCACCCTTAGTAAGTTTGCAGATGACACAAAACTCTATAGAATTCTAGTGGAGGGCAGGAAGTTCTGCAGAGGAGTCTGGGCAGCGGGACTGAGGGTCTGTGACCACTGAGTTGAGGGTCAGCAAGGCCAGGTGCTTGCAGCAACCTCACGAAGCACTCCGGGTGGCAGAGAGGCTGGAAGAGGCACTGGGGGTGCTGGTGACAGCTGCTGGACAATGAGCCCAGGTGGGCAGGGGGCCATTGGCCCCTGGGCTGTGGCAGCCCGTCCTCTGCGCTGGCCCTGCTGGGGCACCTCCAGTGCTGGGGCAGCTCTGGAGAGCCCTGGAGGGGCTGGAGCGTGTCCAGGGCAGGGAAGGGAGCTGGGAAGGGGCTGGAAAATTCCTGAGGGAGCTGGGGAAGGGGCTGAGCCTGGAGCAAGGGAGGCTCAGGGGGGCCCTGGTGGCTCTGCACAGCTCCTGCCAGGAGGGGACAGCCGGGGGGGTCGGGCTCTGCTCCCAGGGCACAGGGACAGGAGGAGAGGGAACGGCCTCAGGCTGGGCCAGGGGAGGGGGTGGACATCAGAAGGAATTTCCTCATGGAAAGGGTGCTCAGACCTTGGAAAGGGCTGCCTAGGGAGGTAGTGGATTCCCCATCCCTGGAGGTGTCCAAGGAACGACTGGATGTGGCACTCGGTGTTCTGAGCTGTTTGGCAGGGTGGGGGGTCACAGGTTGGGCTGGGTGATCCTGGATTCTGTGATTCTGTGGATCTCATTAGCCTTCCTTCAACTGGGGCAGTGCTTGTGCTGTGTCTGTGCCAGCTGCTGCTTCCTCACCTGCAATATCTAACTGATGGGGAGAGCAGTAGAGGGGCTTTAATTTTATAGCTCAATTTTAACTTGACTAATTTCCTGGGAAATGCCATTTCATGGTTTGGGAATTGCTGTGCACTTTAAACCCTACTTGTTAAACTTGCTGAGATGAGAAACCCCTAAGTGAAGAGCTCTGCAGCTGTAGAACCTAACCAAGAATTGCTACTACTCTTTCTAAACTAGGGATTGTAATTAGTGGAACCATTTGAGCCAGTTTGAACAGCCTGTCTTAATCTAAATAAAACTCAAATGCTTTGAGCAAGTTCTGCCTCCCTTTTTCCCTATCAGGCTTTAATAAATAAATTAAATAATGAGATCCAGAAAGCTCAAAATAGTACTTCAGAGCTCTTGGCAGGCAGGAAAGCAGCTGTTCCCGCGGGTGGGATGAAGGGGGAAAACAAACCTGTTCTTGCTTGTCCCTGTTGCAGACTACTTTGACAGCTCACCTTCTTCCCAGAGCTTGTCTCAGTCAGTGACACTCTCTCCTGAGAGCTGGGCACCACTTTTCCCTCTGCTTTGGGAATCATGTTTGCGTTTTGAGGTTTCAGCTCTGTGTGTTCAGTTGTAACAGGGGTTTGATATGATCTGGGCTATGGGAACCTCCTCTGGTCAAGCATTTGTGGTCCAGATACTTGGGATACTCAGAGAGACTCTGTAACTGGATGTGGGAGTTTTAAAATTTCCCAGGAAATGTTGTGCAGACATATTTTAAATTTTTTTTTTGTCATGAAACTATGAATTTTTATTTGTAAATTTGCAGAGATAATTTTAACATAGGAACAAAACGGAAAGCTGTTGTCCAGTGCCTGGTACCTTTGGATTTTTCATATGTCTGGGAGGAATTTATCTCTGTGATTGCTTCACTGCTTATTCCTTGTGCTATAAATTACCTCTGACAGATTAATTTGAAGCACAGGAGATGAGAGGAAGTACTGACCTTATGATGCATTGATGCATCTGTGATTAGGTCTGGGAAACATTCAGCGGAATTTCCTCCTTTGACCTGAAGTTTGGTATTTAGTGTGTTAAATATCTGAAATGAGGGCTGACACCAAGATTGCTCTTGGTGTTATACCTGTGCTAAAGCTGTGTGTGTTCCTCAGCCCCGCAACAGGGCAAAGAATTGCTTTGGGCCTGGAACAAAAATATATCCAAGAGGAAAAGAGCCTGGTAGACACCAAAGTCACATCAATGCCTTGAAATGCTTCTGAGCATGGACAATGCAGGGTGTTGGAGCGCGCCAGAGGGATGCACTCCATGTGAAGTAACTTAGGGGTTTTTGCTCTGGAGGACTCCACATAAGTGGTTCTCCTAGTGCTCCTAGTCATAGGGTACGGTGAAGTATCATTTCTTTGCTAAAGCAATTTTAAGGCAGGAATGAACTTTTCCTTACAGGTTTCAGAGTATGGACTGGGGGTGGTCGGTGTTTCTCTTATAAATAATGTTTTAAGCCATCTTGGTTATGAATAGAGATAATGAAATGAAAATGTAAGAAGCTAAATGGGAAAGTGGAGCGAGGCAAAACCTTTTCCTTTCCTCTTTTTCTTAATAAACTAAGGCAAGCGCAGCAGTATTTTGTGCACAATTCCTTGTTAGTGCAAACAGGCTTTGAGAACCACGGAATAGTTTGGATTAGAAGGGACCTTAAAGATCATATTATTCCATTCCACTGCCATTAGCGGGAACACCTTGCACTATCCCAGGCTGCTCCAAACCCTGTCCAGCCTGACCTTGGACACTGCCAGGGATGGGGCAGCCACTGCTGCTCTGGGCAACCCGTGTCAGGGCCTCATCTCTCCTGTAGAGAATAATTTCTTCCTAGTATCTAATCTAAACCCTCCTTCATCTTAGGGCCATTTCCTATGGACATTACCGGAGTGAGGAAAGATTGGTGATGACTGAATCCTAAATAAGAAGCTGGGACTTTTTTTTGAGTTCTTTATTAGAGAGGTGGCATGTCAGTCATGTTCAGCTTGGTAGCAAAGTGCAGGGTTATTTCAAAACTTTGCATAACTAGTGTTGAGCCACTGTCTTTGTTTTTGTTGTCACAAATCTGTTGCGAGCAGATGGAATTTCATTTTTTCCCCACTACTGTCCCAGAATAACTCCTTTCAAAGTAATTTTGGAGGCAGTAGGAGAGGTGCATGCATATGGCTGAGCTAGTGATGTAAGCAATGATTTTTGCAGCTACGTATTCCTTCAGGGAGTTTAGCTCTTTGCTGGCTGGGCTGGATGTCCACAATTGTGGTATTTTTCTAATTCGTCTGTTTGTGTGTTGGATTTGTTGTTTTGTGTCGTTTATTTTTTTTTGAAGAAAAGAGAGATCAAGAGATCTGCATGTTAGACACTGCCTTATTACAAGAAAAGATAAACCTATTCCCACCCCCCCATGCAGGAACATCTGCCTCTGCAGCTAAGGAATCAGGAGGCTGCAGAGTGACCTTCCCTGAACCAAGAGTGTTTCAGACAAACACTTCAGAGCTACTTACTCCAGAAAGAAATGCTAACAGGTCTTGGATTATAAAGCTGTTGTAGCGAGACTGTTGCTAAGGCAGCATTGACACAAACCACAAGTTCTGTGTAATGTGCCAATGAGTGCATTGTTTCTATATTTTCAAAGTTTGTTCCAAAAATAAAATGGCTTCCTGTAGTCTTTGCTTGATTAAAGTAGTCTTAAAAAGTCATAGAATCTCAGGGTGTTTGGAAGGGACCTTAAAAAAGCCCATCTAGTGCTACCCCTGCCATGGGCAGGGACACCTTCCACTGTCCCAGGCTGCTCCAAGCCCCAGTGTCCAACCTGGTCTTGGACACTGCCAGGGATCCAGGGGCAGCCACAGCTGTCCTGGGCACCCTGTGCCAGGGCCTGCCCACCCTTAAAGAGAATAATTCCTTCCCAGTATCCCATCCAGCCCTGCCCTCTGGCACTGGGAAGCCATTCCCTGTGTCCTGTCTCTCCATCCCTTGTCCCCAGTTCCTCTCCAGCTCTCCTGGAACCCCTTTAGGCTCTTGAAGGGGGGGCTCTAAAGTCTCCCTGGAGCCTTCTTGTCTCCAGGTAAACATTCCCAGCTCTCCCAGACTGTTTTTATTTTGTAGAAGAATTTTCTTTTTCCAGAAACAAAACCAAATTTTCTTGCTGCATCTTCTGCCCTGGTGAGGAATCAAGGCTTGGTGTTTTAATAGCCAAGAATTTCTGTTGGTGGGTTAGGAAATACTGATCTGAATTGTAAAATTTATTGTGCATTTAATAAGGCATGGCAGTCTATAGTGTCTAAACCCACCCCATTCTCTAAGGGAATTTAGATTGGTCACAGTGAGGCTGACAAACACACTCTGGCATTTGAAAGTCTCTCCAACTCTTCAGCTCCTGGAGTTTGGAGTTGTTGAGTTACTGGATGACTTTCACATTTGGTTTATTTGCACAGGCTCTTAGACAAACACTGGGATGGTTTGAGCACCATGGGTTTATTTCATTCTTCACAAGAGCTGGTGGAAAAGCTTAGGCTGGCTGGTAGAGTAATCTCTGTGGTTAAAGTCACCTGTGCCAGCAGTAGAAAGTTTTCATTGAAGGGATTAAGATGATTTAATAAAAGCTACATGAAGTCTGGTCTTTTCTTCATTTGCTAAGCCAGGATTTTGGGTGCATGTTTGAGTATAAAGTGCTTCAGTGACTTCCCATCCCATAGGTGTGCGTGAGAACACGCAGCTGGACAAGTGCTTGGTATTCACATTTTTCATAAGGCAATGTAGTGGTCCTGCCTAAATTCAAGGCATCTGGATTGTTCTTTATTTTTGAGTTTTGTTGTACTTTACAATGGGGAACTTCTCAAGGAAGCCAACTGTGTACACCTGTCTTCATTAGATACTCAAAATGTTTGGTATTTAGCTCTTTTTTTTGTTTTTTTTCTTCTGTGTAGTATGAAATTGCTTTCATTAACATGAGTTGTTTGGGGAAAATGCCACTTGTGCTTTTCTGCAAGGCGTTGCAAATCGTTCTTTTTCTTGCTGTGATAATGAATTTAGCACAACAGTCTGTGGGAGGGAGGAACAGCTGGCTTGAACTGGAAAAGGGAAGGGAGAAGAACTGGTAAAGTGTTTGTGGAAATGTTTACAGTTCTGTACCAATGTGGAATTGAGAAGTTTCTGTAAAACCAAAAATTAGGAGACAGCTTTTTTGTTCCCATCTTTCTTTCTTCTGGATACTGGCAAACGTAAGCGTTGCTTTTTTTATGTTGTGAAGTTAGGTGCTTATTTCCAGTTGTTTCTGCAGGTGCTAAAAGATAGAATCCTAGAATGATTTGGGCTGAAGGGACCTTAAGTATATCTATTTCCAAACCCCCTGCCATGGGCAGGAAGCCTGTCCACTATCCCAGGGTGGTCCAAGCCTCATCCAGTCAGTCCTTGGACATTTCCAGGGATCCAGGGGCAGCTACAGCAATTCTGGGCACCCTGTGCCAGGGTCTGCCCACCCTCCCAGCCAGGAATTGCTGCCCAAGATCCCATCCAGCCCTGCCCTCAGGCACTGGGAGCCATTCCCTGTCTCCTGTCCCTGCAGCCCTTGTCCCCAGCCCCTCTCCAGCTCTCCTGGAGCCCCTGCAGGCCCTGCCAGGGGCTCCCAGCTCTCCCTGGAGCCTTCCCTTCTCCAGGGGAACATTCCCAGCTCTCCCAGGCTGGCTCCAGAGCAGAGGGACTCCAGCCCTGCAGCAGCTCCGGGCCTCCTCTGGACTCTCTCCAGCAGCTCCACGTCCTTCTGCTCTTGGCCCCAGGGCTGGGGCAGCTCTGCAGGGGGGGTCTCACCTCGGGGGACACAGGGACAGAGTCCCCCTCCCCTGCTGCCCACGCTGGGATCAGCCCAGGGCTTGGGGAGTTCTGGGCTGGGTCATGTCCAGCTCTCACCCAGCAGCACCCCCAAGTCCTTCTTCCCAGGGCTGTTCTCCATCCCTCCATCCTCAGACTGTTCCAAGACCAGCCATTGTCCTGACCTAAGTGCAGGACTTTGCACTTGGCCTTGTTGAACCTCATGAGTTTTGCACTGTCCCAGCACTCCAGCCTGTTCAGGTCCCATTCCACCCCTTGGGTATGTCACCCTCGCCACTGAGCTTGGTGTCATCAGCTGTTCGTGGGAGGGAACAGAGCTGGAAACTCAGCTGGATTCTTGGGCCTCCCTGAGCCAGCCATCACAGTCCTGCTTGAGTGCAGGACTGTCCAGAATCCCTCCCTAGCTGGAGGGACTGCTAGGAGCGAGAGGTCATGTGGCTGAAGGGAGTGTGTCTGGGAGCAGATTCAATGAAATGAAGCAGAAAACAGAATAGTAGAAATAGATTTTAGGATATTTTAGTGATAAATTGCTGGTTTATTTTATTATTGGTGCTCTGTGAACTTCTCCCCTCAATGAAATTCTTCTCTGTTCCATCCTTCAAGACAAATATTTGGATGCCTTTCATTCTTTACAGGAATACATGTGAGGAGAAGGAGAATTTTGGGACAGACAAAATATCGTTGTATCATATAAAAATACAGGCTTTTTTTTTTCTGGGGGACTACACTTCCCTCGTTCTCTCAGATTAAGTATTTGATGCTTAAAAGGCTCCTTTGCTGTTGTATTATTTTTACTACTTGTGGCATCCTTGAGAACATCTTCCTCATTAGTTCATCAAGGTGTCGTTAAATTACGATATTGGCTGAGAATTTGTTTCATTAATAAATACAATATTTTCATTATTAATTCCCTGGTCTTTACATGTTCTTATGGTCTTGTTTCAGCCAAAGCCCTGCTTCAAAAAGTCAAGGATTTGTCATTCTGCAGGTTCACAAATGCTGCTCTGGATTTTGGGATGTACTATGACTATTTTAGGGATCTGTATCTGAGGATCTGTGTCAAAATCTGTTTTTGAGGCCTGGACCAAACAGGACTTAACAGCAATCTTTTTCCTAACTACTTTTATTTTTTAAGGGATCAGTTTTCCCAGCAGGTAACACTGCTATGTAGTAGCATAACATTTTTGAATGTCAGGAAGAAAATAAAAGGAATTATTTCTACCCCCCTTAGGAAAGTGGGTCAGGCTGTGATGTTTATTTATAGAATGTCTCAATATTTTAATTTTTGTTGCAACACTGACTGATTTTTGGCTTGTGCTTTTCTGTGACTACCAAGTTCTGAGCTCTGCGTTTGGCCTAAAAATCAGCAGTGATGGAGGTGGTAAGTTTGGAGCTAAATCAGAGTCTAAATGGGCTTCTTGAGAGTTCAATGGATTATTTTGGGGTTTGCTGTTTAGGAAGAATAGGGCAGCAGTTTCATATACAGCATTGGAAAGCAGAAGGGATTGCTGCTGCTGCCTTTACATTTCTCATAGAAACTTGGTGGGTTTGCATTTGTCTGAGAAAGTGCAGCAGGACGATGGTCCTCTGCTCCACGGGCTGACCTTAAAAACCTTATTCTGATTTCTGCTGGCCTGACAGTTAAGTCAGTTGCTTAATCTCTTTTCATTCACAATACAGCACATCTTCTGCCAGTGAATGCTTTTCCTGGTCTTAAATGTAGGCCTGACAACTTGAAAGCTTATCAAAGTGAAGGGCTCTCCAACTGGAGGAGAAGATTGATGTCTGTCAATTCTGAGCATGTGGGCTTTAAAGAATTTCAATTATGAGGCTTTATTTACAAGAGTCATAGGTGTGCTGTACTGCAACTTAAATGATTGTACAGGTGATTGAGATCCGTTGAATAATTGAATATTTCTAATTTTTGGAAAGGTATGAACATCATCTTATAGACCTTGTGTATATGAGCCTTTGATGATTCTCTTTGACCATTGCAATAATGTGGTTTCTTTGGCTTTTTGTCTTGCAGGGAGTTAAGTTTTGGGGTAAGACACTTGCAAAGGCTCTTGCCCCAAGGTTTTAAGGGTTCATTGTGTGCCAGGGAAAGAGAGGGATTGATATATTCTTTTTCTGTTGATTTATGAGCTGTGAGATGCATTTGCTTCCACTGTGCTCTGTTGTCTCCTCTTGCCTGGTGTGAATAAGACAACTCTCTGCCATAAACCCCAGGAGCATTTCAGGACCATCAGCGAAGGACGAGACTCCTGTCTTTTTGGGCATTACAAACACTTTCAGCTAAATTATCCTTATTTCAAAGAACTAAGCCAAGATCCAATAAGTGGATTTGGGAACAGATGGGGAAAGCAAAGTGCAACTGTTGGATTAGATTAACAGACAGCTGTTGTAGTGTCCACCATCTGCATGCCCGGTGTCTCAGGTACGAGTGGTGGGTCTGGGTGGCCTTCAAGGGGACCTCATGAATTGGCCTTTTGTCATGGTAACGTTTCTGCGTAAAATACAGGCACTAGGGAATGTGTTCAAAGAAATAAGAGCGCTAAGGCTGGAGTTCTTGCAGTGTGAAAGCAGAGATCAAAGATAATGTAGAGATAATAGAACAATGCCACAGAAAAATGTGTTGACGAACAGCACAAAATGTGCTGCTTGTGTGAAGAACACATCTCTTCAGTATAATAACAATAATAATAACAATAATATCTTTTATTCTGTGTTTTACCCAGTAAGTTAAAGTGGGGGAAAAATCAGTAGTAAGGGATTACAGAAATGTTGACATTTACAGTGCAGCTTGGCTGGTTGGTTCAGCAGAGATAAAGCTGAGGTTATGCAGTGAATAAATGCTGCTTTGTGGTTTCTGAGATGAGGCTGGGAATAAAGAAATAGGAGAATATGCAAGGACCTACATTTGGGATGCTTTCAGTTTCAATTTAAAACTTAGAGACACAAACAAGAGTGGAGCTCCAGCATGTTTCTGACAAATGCAGTAGGATCGCTAGGCAGCATCTGTAAACAATGGCTTTGAAGCAGTGGGGAAGTGCTGGTGTCATTTGGGATCCAGCACCGTTCTGGGTTTTCTTTTTTCAACACTTCTGATGTGGAGAAATGGAGTTGGAGCAGGGGAAATCAGCTTTTCCTTCATGGTTTTTGTTGTCTTAGTCTTCAGGTTAGGTAGTCTTAATTTTTTATAATTCAACTTTTTTTTTTTTTTTAATTATGTATTTTAATTATTAGGAGAAAGTCTTTACTTTACAGCTGTGGCTGCCCCTGGATCCCTGGAAGTGTCCAAGACCAGGCTGGACATTAGAGCTTGGAGCAGCCTGGGACAGTGGGAGGGGGGTGGAATGAGATGAACTTGAAGGTCTCTTCCAATCTAAAACATTTGGTTTTTCATGATTATGCTACAACAGTGACTTTTGCATGAGTTTGCTCATCTTGAGGACTTTTATCTCAGGAGGCTGTGTACGTGAAAGAGAGAGAGGAGAGAATTCTCTGGACACCTGGAGTAGTTCTTTGTTTTAGGTATCTGTTGCTGTGTAGGTAAAACCCTCATCAAAGTGGATTTTGCAGTAATGTCATTACCTTCATCTGTGAGACCTGGCCTGTGATTAATTATATCTTCCCATCTTTATCTGTGGCATGGAACTGAGGTGGCAGAGGAGATTTAGCTGTTCTACATTAGAAATTAATGAAATAGCTGTGTGGATTTTTTTATCTGCTTCTCTCATCCCCAGTGTGCCTGATCACTATTCTATGCTTATAAATTAAAGCATTTGCTTATAGTAAATGTCCTTTAACCTCAGTGCTTTTAGTGAGGACATGAACAAAGTCAAATTATTAATCAATTTAAGATAGAAAGTAAGAGGCTGTAATAGCCCTTTCTTTGTGCCTTCTATTCCACATAGACCCAAAACAATGATTTTTAATTGTGAAGTTCTTGAGCATTTGAGAAGGAGGAGGAAGAAAGGAGGAAAACTCATTGCTTGCATCAGTCTCTAGATTTAGCAACTTCAGAATTAGGATGGACAAAGGGCTTTTGGGTTTGTTTGGTGGTTTTGGTTATTTGTTTTTGTTTGTTTAGTTTTTGGGTTTGTTTGTTTTGGGTTTTTTGTTTGTTTTTTTTATTATTTGGTTGGGGTTTTTTTTTAGTGAAAAGTCTGTGAAACTTCTCCAGTCAAGATGCTGATAAGTCTTCAGTGTCACTGCAGTCTAAAGTAATACAAACACATTTTGAGATCCAGTGATGATGACTCAGAGGTTAAATTTTAATGTGTTTTATAAACCAAACCAGCCGGCTTATTTTTTCTGGTGAGTAATGGAGGAAAGGCAAGCTGCATTTTTTCTTTATTAATCTGATGAAAAGAGATATATTCAAATATATTCCCAGCATATAATGTACCTTTCATGTCACAATGCTTTGAAGTCAGTGCTGCAAAGTTATTCAATCCCTAAATTCTAAGGTACTTTTTGTGAGTTTTTGTACTCACTAGCAACAGGCTTGCTTTAGATTTATTAGATAGTAATTAGTCAACAGATTTGAGGCTTTGCCTTGTTGTACAGTTCCTGACTATGGAGGAATTTTCTCAGTGCATACTAATTGGAATTTGAAAAATATATGCTGCTAGTATTACTTGTATTATTAAAAAACCCATGGATTTGCCTGGTGATTTACAGTGTCAGATTTAGCTGTTTCATCCCAGGAGATACCATTGATTGCTGCCTGGTTTTCTTATGTTGGTTTTGTACTTTTCAGGGGCTCCTAGAATGATTGGGGAGTAATTAAATATGCAGAATTTTTTTGCATAAAATATTTCTCTTTGAAGTTCTTTTTTGTTAAATCTTCATCCTTGTCATTGCTTCCCTTTTGTCTGTGTCTTTAAAAAAGCTGGAATAGGTAGCACTCAAGGTTAAAGGTCTTTGAATATGTGGGCTGTAGGTTTGTCTCCCTGTCTTCTTTCCTTCTGGTTCTTGTATATTGCAGTCCACTTGGAAATCAGTGAAAAATTTAGTGTACGCAACAGTGTTGTGAACAGTGAAGTTTGAAACAAGCTTTAAGTATTGTGTGTATATGCATGTATACAAATGTATTTATGCAGTACACTTAGGTATTTTTTTATCTGAGTTTTGTGAATAGATACTTGCAGTTGTTTTTACTACTCTGGAGGTTTTAAAGTTGATGTTGTAGTTTAGAGCCTTGTAAGTACTGTAGCACAGGACCTGACTTACTGTTAGGCTGTAGCAGCTGCTCCTTGCAGAGCAGGAGATGTAACACTCAGGTAGTACGGAAGCACTTCTTGCATAGCCAAATGTTTCACCAAGTTAGCAAAGACCAGTGGTATTTGATGCCTTTCCATATTTTCTGGTGTGTGAGTCATAAAATTACCATAGAATCACAGACTTGTTTAGGTTGGAAAACCCCTCTAAGACCATCAAGTCCAACTGTTCCCCAGCACTGCCAAGGCCACCACTGACCCATGTCCCCACGTGCCACATGCACAGGGCTGTTAAATCCCCCCCAGGGATGGGGAACCCACCATTGCCTTGGGCAGCTGGACAGCCCTTTCCCTAATTTCCTCAATATCCCTCCTGAGGCTCCCCTGGCCCAGCCTGGGGCCGTTCCCTCTCCTCCTGTCCCTGTGCCCTGGGAGCAGAGCCCGACCCCCCCGGCTGTCCCCTCCTGGCAGGAGCTGTGCAGAGCCACCAGGGCCCCCCTGAGCCTCCTTTTCTCCAGGCTCAGCCCCTTCCCCAGCTCCCTCAGGAATTTTCCAGCCCCTTCCCAGCTCCTTTCCCTGCCCTGGACGCGCTCCAGCCCCTCCAGGGCTCTCCAGAGCTGCCCCAGCACTGGAGGTGCCCCAGCAGGGCCAGCACAGAGGACGGGCACTGCCCTGGCCCTGCTGCCACCCCAGAGCTGGCACAGCCCAGGGGCCTCCAGTGGCCTCTTGCCCACCTGGGCACACCTGGGCTCACGTCCAGCTGCTGTTACAGCACCCCTAGTACCTTTCCCAGCCCCTCTGCCTCGGCCTGGAGCTGCAGGGTTGCTGTGAGCCAGCTGCAGGACCTGGCACTGGGCGTTGTTGACCCCCACATCACAAATATGGGCTAAGACCCCTGGGCCTGGTGGTGTTGGTGACAGGTTACATGGGGTGGGAGCCTTCTATGTGGAAGTGGTCTGATGCATGTCAGGAAAACTTTCTGCATCCAAGTCCCTCATTCCTGGAATATTTTTCCTTCTGGAGTTACTCCTTACACGTGTTCCAGACAAAGCCAAAACACTGTGTAGGACATGTCCAAGTTACCCAAACCCCCAGCCCTGTGTCTTGTATGGCACAGGCAGCACTGGGCATGGGGAACAGGGGGCTGTTTGCTTTTTTTACTGGAGCTTGGAGACCAGTTGAGCTTTCTGTATTGAATGAAAAGATGAAATTCTAATTTCAGTTTGCTTTTGTGCTGAAGATTTATTTCTGTCTGGGAGAATGTTTATAGAAGAACATGGATGCTGCTGCCCTGCTCTAGCCAGGCAGTGCAGGCAGTGAGAACTTAATTCCTATTTATTATCCTTTGAAAGATGTCAACTCTGATATATTAGAGATTTTTAATATCCCTTATTTGTCCATAATGGCAGGAAGCTTAGTAAGCAGTCTGAGAAACTTACAGTTAAGCTTTTGCTAATAGTGTATCAAAGAAGTTCAACTTGTATTTTTAAAACTAAATCCAATGCTGAAACTTCATTGAATTACATTGGTGTTGAAATGCTCTTTTTTTCCCCCCTCCTGAGATGTGACATGCCTTGGGCTACAGTATTAACAGGATTCTTTCCTTCCCTTTTCCCTTTTCCCTTTTCCCTTTTCCCTTTTCCCTTTTCCCTTTTCCCTTTTCCCTTTTCCCTTTTCCCTTTTCCCTTTTCCCTTTTCCCTTTTCCCTTTTCCCTTTTCCCTTTTCCCTTTTCCCTTTTCCCTTTTCCCTTTTCCCTTTTCCCTTTTCCCTTTTCCCTTTTCCCTTTTCCCCTTCCTTTTTTTCTTTTCATCACTCTTGGTAGCATTTTTGTTGTGAATGAATTAGTAATTCTTTCCAGATAAAATTGTTTCAAGAGCTCTATGAGCAGAGACTCCCTGAGACCTTTCCACATAGCATGAGATTTGTTTTTTAGCTTGAGAGACTTGCTCAGGTTTTCAGAATCTCTGCTCTTGGTTACAGGCAAAGTTCTATCAGTGTGGATACTGTTCAATTCATGGCTTTTCCATGGATATTATATTCAAAAGGATAAATTTTTAGACAAAAAGGCTAAATGTTTCTGTCTCCAAGTGGGAGGGTTCATTTAGTTTTGTGAATTTCTGGTTGCTAGATAAGGGGTTTGAATTTTTAAAGATGCTGAAGTTTTAAAATTAAGATAAATCACAGTATCATGGAATGGTTTGGGTTGGAAGGGACCTTAAAGCTCATCCAATTCCACCCCCTGCCGCAGTCAGGGACACCTTCTGCCATTCCAGGCTGCCCCCAGCCCCAGTGTCCAGCCTGGCCTTGGGCACTGCCAGGGGTCCAGGGGCAGCCACAGCTGCTCTGGGCACCCTGGGCCAGGGCCTGCCCACCCTCCCAGGGAACAATTCCCTCCCAATATCCAGCCCAAATCTATACCTTCTGTAAGTGTATTTTTTAAAATCTAATCTGTTTACACCTCCATCTGTGTCTCCATAGAAGGCCCAGATGCTTCTTGTGCTTCCAAAAATCTGAGTTTTTTCTGCACTTGCCTGAATGTCCATTTCCTGCAGAACGTCAGTAATTTGCTTTTAAAAAATCTTCAAAATTCAAAAAGGTTGAAAAATATTATAATAAATTCATTTATAGAGGAAGATGCTTTTTAAAAATCTGTGGGTTTTGCCTTTTTAATTTGAATCGGAGATCAACCTTAAAAATGCTTGATGGAAAAGAGTTTGGAAAATCATTTTTGGCTCAGGCAAAATATTTTAAAAAGTGAGACATTAACAGATCACTGGGGAAAGACACAGAAAAAGTTCCAAGATGCTGGTTTGGGGAACTTCTGATCTTGCTTTCTTCTCTTTCTGCCAAGTTTAAATTTTGAGCGTTTTTGTTTTAAAGCTGCGTTGTAAGTAGGACAGTTGAATTTTGCCAGAGGGCTGTGATTTGCTCTAGCCGTGTGCCGATGACGGAGTCTATAACTTGCCTAGGAAGGAATCCTGTTTTGGGTGCAGCGTGTGCTCTACCAGAACGTGGTGTTTGGGCACCTTCAGGTGCTGCTGTCTTTCGCTGCTATCGTTCCTTGTCATTTATTTTCAGCAGCTTCTGCAATACTTCAACAATTTGTTAGAACTCAGCTTGAATATTTTGACTAATTCATATGAGATAGAAATGTATATCCCAATGGTTTGGCTCTTGCTGGTGTAGAGTTTGCACTGTGCAGCATTTGCAGATATTGATAACAATACAGAATCACAGAATGATTGGGGTGGAAGGGACCTTAAAGCCTGTCTCGTTCTACACCATGCCATAAGCAGGGGCACCTTCCCTTAAACCAGGTTGCTCCAAGCCCCATCCAGCCTGGCCTTGTTCACTTCCAGGGATGGGGCTTGGGGCTCAGTCCTCCATTCAGGAGGTTGTCAAGGAGTTTATGGAGAGTCAAATACAGAGTGAGTGAGTGGTTGCACCATGGACTTCATCTGAACTGCATGCAGGAATGGTGCAGTTTGTGTAAATAAATAATTGAGGAATAATTTTAGCTTTTGTTGGGGAATTCCTTTTGCTGGTTAGGTGGTTTATTCATACATATAGGTTTGGAACCATGACATCAATCTGATAGAGAAACCATCACTCCCGAAGTGATGTCCTTCAAGTTTTCATTCTTGAAGAGCAATCATTAGAAGGCTTGCACAGAGAGTTCAGCAGGAGGCTCCCAGCTAGGTTTTGTTGTGCTATAGTTGGTTTCTTTATAGTGACTCTTAAATAAATAATAATATGATGGTGATCTTCAAAATTTAGGGAATCCTTGCTGAATGTCTAAAACCATTGGACACTAATCCTTGTTTTTGTGTTTTTGTTTGCAGACTCACTGAGCCTTCAGGGTATGTCACAGATGGGCCTGGAAATTACAAATACAAGACAAAATGCACCTGGCTCATTGAGGGAAGGTGAGTGTCGGGAGCAGCTTGGGATTTTGTGTTGCTTATTGGGACTTTTAGGTGAGTTTTATCTCAGCCCTCCAAACTGACTTCTGATTAAGAGGTTTGTGTTGAAACAGCATGCGGTAAACAAAAATCAGTGTACTTCTGTAAATAATGAAGGATTATGAATTAACTGATATCATAGTGGGCCATTCAGATGATGGGATTCACTATGCATGGGATTTTTCAGTCGTATGAGAAACAAGAGAAAGCTCTGAAAACTTTTATTCATGAAGAATCAGTTTCTGTAGTGATGAACTTCAGATATTTCTTTACTCACTGAGCCATGAGGACTTCAGAGGAACCATTGACCTTTTATTGCAAAGGTTTTCTAAACTCAGAGAGGTCCCTCAGATCTCTCCCCTCATTTTGCTGCCCTTCCTGTATTTGATCCTTATATTGCTTACAGCAATTTCTTGCACAGGTTTTTAGGAGTAGCATATTTAATGTCTATCCTCTGTCACGTGATTGATGGTGCAGCAGTTCAGAGAATCTCACTTGTTGAAATATATTTTTGGTAGTACCGAACTGGTGCCAGGACTG
Source organism: Phylloscopus trochilus trochilus (assembly GCA_016584745.2). Taxonomy (NCBI): domain Eukaryota; kingdom Metazoa; phylum Chordata; class Aves; order Passeriformes; family Phylloscopidae; genus Phylloscopus; species Phylloscopus trochilus. Next base: position 1,463,413 of record WQNJ02000049.1, on the reverse strand, counting down.
TAAGATCCATTTGTTTAGTCTGTAAAGCTTTTCCATGGTCAGATACAATGCTGTGTGATAACATCTGTGTGTTCAGACACATTCCATGTTGTTCCCTGAATCTGCAGGTAGAGAGATCTGTGAATTGGCATGTGAGTCATGTGAGAGTGAGAACTTGTATTGGACTCTGCAAACTGAGGCCTCTTGGTATCTTGAAGGGTCAGAATTTCCTACAGTCCCAGAGAGCACTTTTCCTTAATCTTCTCCCTGTGTTTAGCATATCTGTTGCTGACATGCACAGTGGGATCAAGGCACCCTTAGCAAATCTGCTGATGGACGCCAGGCCATATGGTGTGGTCAAGATACTGAAGGGAAGAAATGGCATCAAAGGCACCTGGACAGACTGGAGACATGGGACTGTGTGAACCTCATGAAGTTCAACAAGGCCAAGTGCAAGGTCCTGCACCGGGGTTGGAGCAAGCCAGAGCACAAAGACAGGATGGGCAGGGAAGGGCTGGAGAGCAACCTAGGGGGGCTTGGGGGTGCTGCTGGGTGAGAGCTGGACATGACCCAGCCCAGAACCCCCCAAGCCCTGGGCTGATCCCAGCATGGGCAGCAGGGGAGGGGGACTCTGTCCCTGTGCCCCCTGAGGTGAGACCCCCCCTGCAGAGCTGCCCCAGCCCTGGGGCCAAGAGCAGAAGGACGTGGAGCTGCTGGAGAGAGTCCAGAGGAGGCCCGGAGCTGCTGCAGGGCTGGAGCCCCTCTGCTCTGGAGCCAGCCTGGGAGAGCTGGGAATGTTCCCCTGGAGAAGGGAAAGCTCCAGGGAGAGCTGGGAGCCCCTGGCAGGGCCTGCAGGGGCTCCAGGAGAGCTGGAGAGGGGCTGGGGACAAGGGCTGCAGGGACAGGAGACAGGGAATGGCTTCCCAGTGCCAGAGGGCAGGGCTGGCTGGGATCTTGGGCAGCAATTCCTGGCTGGGAGGGTGGGCAGACCCTGGCACGGGGTGCCCAGAATTGCTGTAGCTGCCCCTGGATCCCTGGAAGTGTCCAAGGACTGACTGCTGGGGCTTGAACCAACCTGTCCATGGCAGGATGTGAAGGTCCCTTCCAACCCAAACCACTCTATGGTTCTTTGTTTTGGTGGTCTGATGACTTAGGAGGAATTATTCATTGTATCTGTTTCAGAAATTTATTTGAGTTGAGGAGGTTTAATTTCTAAGCTCCTAAGGTACTCAAAACTGAGGGCTAAGCTGCTCCGTAGAACCATCCAGAATGATGAAATTGAGAGGCAACCACTCACTGTTAACTTCATAAGGAGCCCAGTTGTTTGAGGTGGTTAAGAGCACAAGTTGGATGCTCCAAGTGGCTACACTTTTTTAATTTGTGTAGGTAACAGGAATGCAGTTTGCAATTACAAATAATCAAAAAATGTTTCACAAGAGCATTATTGCAGACAAACCAGCCTCAGCAATCCCAGTTAACCCTCTTAACTTCTGTTTTTAAAGGATATTGTGACTCATATTTTTATCAGAAGCAAAGTGCTTCTCATGAGTCCTCAGTAATGTCACCAAAGCTGCTCCTCCAGCCTATAATTACTACTACTGAGAGGCTTCCTAGGGAACCACCACTTTGTGGGGTTTGAAGTGAGATCTTTCTTGCTGGAAAGACAGAAATGTTCTTTCCTATTCCGTAGCCAGGCATTTATGTTGGAGTCCTTTTCCTGCCTGTGAATTTATACCCTGCTCTCAGGGCATGGTGGTAATCAGAAAGGAGATACTCACGCTGATGAAACCAGCCCAAATATGCAGCCGTGTGAAAAGAGTCCAAATTCTCAAAATTCCCAGAGATCTGGACTTGGAAAGCAGTGCCTGCAAAGCTGTTCAATTCTGAGTGCCCTCACCTCGTTGCTGGCATTCCATTGTGCAGAGGGCTTTGAGGGGAGCAGGGAAGGGTACAATCTCAGTGAGCCATTGAAGACACTGGAGAAATTCAGGTACAAAATAAGCCATGTGTTCCTTAGTGTTCTCATTTCCTTTCTGCTCTGTTCCTGATTTTTCTTGGCTGGTGTCTGTGCTGTGTTCTAATCTCAGGGGAGTCCTTTTCATTTTTCCCAGGAGTGTGAACAAGGCTGATGAGCTCCATGGAGCCTGAGGACCATGTGACTGTGCAGATGAGGGCTGTCTGCTAATGGCTGTTGGCTGTTGCAATGAGACTCTTCCTTTTTGTTTGTGGTCTGAACCTTTATTGATTGACAATTTCTCTCTGCTCTACAGCTGTCAGGCTATTCAAGTAGAAGCAAATCCCTATGACTCCGTAGGCTGCTCAGTTCTGAAGTCATAGGTACTCTTTGTACCATTTCTTTAAGCAGGACGTTATCCTTGAGTTCCACCTGCTGCTCTTTTCCAAAGGCCTAGAGTAGATTGTTATACCTGTCAAAAATAGTCATTTGCAGAATAACTCCCTAAATACTTCCCCTCCTATGGGAAGGACTCTATGGCAAGCTGACATTTTTAAAATTTATTTGATTAGGATAAACAGGGATTTCATCTAAATTCTAGGGCAGTGCTCTTGGGGTGATCCTAGACACTTGTCTCTGTCCTTTCAACAGCTCCAGCTGTGGGTGGGAACAAGCACTGGTGATAGATATTAATTTTCTATTTGTTTCAGGTCCAAGCACAAATGTTGGTGCTGTTTGCACCATCCTGGAGCTGAGGCCTAAATTTTATCTGCTGTGGTTTCTCTGTGATTGTCTTTAGGTGTATCTTTTTATATTAGCCATGAAAAAAGTGGTATCTTACCATGTTGAAAACCTGGACATGCCCCAGCCATGTATGTTGGCTCCCAGAAGCACCCCCAGTCCTGGGCTGACCCCAGCGTGGGGAGCAGGAAAGGTGGGAATTGTGTCCCTGTGCCCCCCGAGGTGAGACCCCCCTGCAGAGCTGTCCCAGCCCTGGGGCCAAGAGCAGAAGGACGTGGAGCTGCTGGAGAGAGCCCAGAGGAGCCCCGGGGCTGCTGCAGGGCTGGAGCCCCTCTGCTCTGGAGCCAGGCTGGGAGAGCTGGGAATGTTCCCCTGGAGAAGGGAAAGGCTCCAGGGAGAGCTGGGAGCCCCTGGCAGGGCCTGCAGGGGCTCCAGGAGAGCTGGAGAGGGACTTTTGGCTTGTTTGGGCAGTGGATGAGGTCAGTTGGTTTGTTCAGCCTGGAAAAGGAGACTGAGGGGAAACCTCATCAGAGTCTGCAACTTCCTTCTGAGGTGAAGAGAAGAAGCAGACACTGATCTCTCTGTGGCCAGGGACAGGACCCCAGGGAATGGCTTGAAATTGTGTCAGGGGAGGCTTAGTTTAAATATCAGGGAAAGGTTCTTTGACCACTCAGGGGGTGGTCACACACTGCCCAGGCTCCCCGGGGAATGGTCATAATCCCAAGGCTGCCAGAGCTCCAGGTGCATTTGGACAGTGCTCTCAAGCACAGGGTGGGATTGTTGGGGTGTCCTGTGCAGAGCCAGGAGTTGGACTCGATGATCCTTGTTGGTCCCTTCCAGCTCAAGATATTCTGTTTTGTTCTATTCTGCACAACAGGACACAGTTTTCTGACCATAGAGAATTCTTTGGTTAATACCAGGAGAGCTGCACGCTGAAAAAAAACCCTGAACCACAGCATGCTTAATGCATCTACATTACCCCAGGTCACTCATTTTTGTCTTGTCTAGACCAGGGCTTCACACCAGAGGAGTGTGTTGAAGGGTTTTTGCCCTATGTGTTGAATGGCTCATTACAAATCTTTTATTTACTTATTTATTTTTTCTTTACAGGCCAAACACAATTCTCAGGCTTCGATTCAATCACTTTGCCACAGAGTGCAGCTGGGACCATTTGTATGTGTATGATGGAGACTCAATTTATGCTCCCTTACTGGCAGCTTTTAGGTAAGCTCCTCGTGGTAAGGAACTACCAAGTACCTCTTGGTAGCCAGTGGTATTTTCTTAACTTAGAGCCTGACTTAAATGTGGCTTCTGACACTGTAAATATGATCCAATAATCCAAATGTGTAACATTGCAAGTGCAGCACATACAGCTAGTGTACTTTTGTGCCCTGTTTGTCAGCATAAACAATTAAGGAGTTGTTTTTTGCTTTTACAATGAACAAGTCATGTCACTGCACTCTAGCATGTAAGTATTATGTTTTCATTTCCAAATCCTCATTCTTTGAGAGACAAAGAAATTATTGTCATCTGTCTGGGCTGGAGGTGATTTGGTGTGCAGTTTCCTTTGAGAGAAGAAAACTGCCCCATTTATTGATTTGAATGTGATTTATAAGTTAAACTTGTACTGTGTCAATGCAGACAGAAGGCAAAAAGCCAGCTAATGTTGTAGACATGGAGGTCTCATAGAATGATGTCTATCTTTTATGTACCTTAAACTTCAAATTTTTTAGTTATTTGGAACATGTTCAGGAACAGCAGTGATGGCTCAACCTTGTAAAAACTGAATTACAGGATGGTTTGGATTGGGAGGGGCCTTAAATATCATCCAGTGCCACCCCAGCCATGGCAGGGACATCTCCTGCTGTTCCAGGCTGCTCCAGGCCCCATCCAACCTGGCCTTGGGCACTGCCAGGGATCCAGGGGCAGCCCCAGCTGCTCTGGGCACCTCGTGCCCAGGCCTCACTACTGTCACAAGGAAGGATTCCTTCCCAGTGTCCCATCCATCCCTGTCCTCTGGCAGTAGGAAGCCATTCCTTGTGTCCTGTCTCTCCATCCCTTGTCAAATGTCCCTCTCCAGCTCTGGATGTGTAAAAGTATCCATTCTGCCAGTAGGTTACAGGTTTTTGGCTTGTCCATGTGATAAGAGATCAGTGTGAGTGCTGGTGAACAATCGACATTTCATGCTGAGACTTAAACATAACTTGTGGTTTTCTGTATTCGAGTCTTGCAGGGACACCACCACCCTTTGCTTTTTATTCTTTAAAGTGAAATTAGGAAAATAATCCCAAGTTATCTATGGAAAAAACTAATGGTTCCCTTGGGACTCTGCTTGTTCCAAGTGGCTGCGTAACTGTTTCCAGAGTTAACCTTCTGCTGGGCTTCCTCTCATTTGTGAAATGAAGCTCTAAAAATAATTTGTTCTAGAAAACTCTTGTAATGTCTATGAGAGATCATCAGAGGAACAAAAGTTGACAAAAATTTAAACCCCCTCGTGGTTTTTTTGGTCTTCAACTGCAAATGTAGAGTTGTTTTGGAGTGAAAGAATGTTTCCTTGTAAAGCTTCAGACTAACGTGAGGTCAAATAGGACACCTCATTTGAAGAGAAAGCAACCTTTCTCTTCTAAAAACCTGCAAAAACGTGGCAATGCTACCTGGAAATGTTCTCCTGGTATCATGCCCTGATTGATGTGCAGGAAGAGGAGGAAATGTCATCTTGACCCAATGTCATTTTGTTCTAATCAAGCTATTTTTTAATGCACTGGTGAAAAGGTGAAATGGTGATGTGTGCCTGCCATTTCTTGTGTGTTTTCCGAAAATTAATAGGCTTTAAAATCAAAGTTTTAAGTAGTTCACAGCGTTAACCGTTACCGTGCAGACTGGGAAATCTTCTGTAAATCATGAAGCCTTGGCCTGAGGACAAGCAAACGTGAGCTTAGTACAATAATGTTTTTGAGGTAGGAAAAACTCCAATTATTTTATTTTAATTGCTTCTTTAGATGACATTTGAATTTAACTTCATTAAGCAGTGAGCTGTGGTGTTCAGTAATCCATGTTCAGGAAAACGGCAGATGCTTCTCATTTTGGTGAAGTACCAGAAAAACACTTTTCTGTTATACAAAATAAATGCATTGGAATTTTTTAAGAGCAGTATTCATATTTTCTCAATTTACATGAGTTATATTAAATTTATTGTTATCATAACCATATTTCCTTGTTTATTATTTTTACACCATGCCAGGAGATTTGCAAGACTGAGCTTAGTACAGTACAGGACCCTGTAAGCTTTCAGAGTTTGTTGATAAACACCAGAAATTCCTTTCTCTCTGAACTCAGTTTTGGTTCCCTCTCTGGCTTTTTACAGCAGCTCCCTGAACCTTCACTTCCTTCACTGAACTCATTTTGTTTTCTTGACCTTCTGATGCTCATTTATGTTTGTTCACAAGATGATATTTATCCTGAAATTTATATATGTGTGTGTATATATCTCTTGTATATATAAGATCATCTTGGGAATCCTTACCACTGGACTGTAGGGAAGCTTTAAGCTGTTTTTATTAATTTTTAACAGCAACAAATATTTACTTAATGCCAACATTTACACAGTTCAAGTGTATGCATAGACTAAACTTCTTGTAGTCTGAGAGCCCCCAGAGCTGTCTGGTCCTGCACACGAAGCTTTTTTATTAAACAGTGTTAAAGAGATTTTGCTGGTTTATATTTCTGACCACAGGCACAATGGGACTGTAAATGTGCTGCTTCAGAAATGCAGTAAAAGAACATGCAAACAAATGCATCACGTTTGTCAGCACTAATGAAGAAATCTGAACGAAATAAACTCCACTCAAGACCTGTGAACTTCCTTGGTTTTGTTACCTTTACTCCACATTAAGCATTTATCAGAGCTGGTCTTGCACCTTTATTTTCATTTTGCTCTGGTGGGCAGGGGGTGATTTCCTCATCAAACTCAGTTGTTCTTCTGCAAGACTTTTGGTGATGGCCCAGAAGCTCCTGGTGGTTGCTCTCAGGTGCCAGATGGATGGTCACGTGAGCCCGTGTTCTTTCCCTCAGGCAGCAGGATCAGCTCACCATCCTTGTGTTACTTGCTGCTCAGTATGACACTTCAGCACCCATGTTTGAGTGTAGGAATGAGTTGGGTTGGAAGGGTCTGATCCCTCTCTCAAGGCAGGGTGACCATCAGAGCACTTTGCCCAAGACTTTGTTCAGTCAGGGTGTGAGTTTATCCTTAGGATGGAGATCTTGTTGATCCTCTGGGTCAGTGGTCCAGAGGTTTGTGTTAAAATAAAGAATTAACCTGATGCTAATGTCTAGCCACAGTCTCTTGCTGCAACCTGTGTGTGTTGCCTCCTGTCGTTTTCTTTTGAACCTCTGGTATTCCCCTCTCTCTAATCTCTCTTGAGGTAGTTAAGTCAAAATTAGGTTTCACCCTTCTTCAGCTGTCTCTCCTTGAAGTTAGAGACCTCACTCCTTCTACCTCTCCTCATACATAAGTCATGTGGTTGACTCTCCTCTTCTTTTTCCCTTCTATTCCCTCAATTCTTTGCCAGAAGTTTTAACTGACCTTGCTGCCATGGGAAGGTGCATCCAGCTCAGGGGCTTCTAACAGCAGAAGCTCCTCTGGAGCTACCAGAGCAAGTCCAGAGGAGGAGAGCACAGAGATGTCCCAAGGGCTGGAGCTTCCCTGCCATTGAGTAAGGCTGAAGGGGTTGGGCATGTTCCCCTGGAGAAAAGAAAGCTCAGAGCCCCTGGCAGGGCCTAAAGAGGCTCCAGAAGAGCTGAAGAGGGACTGTGGACAAGGGATGGAGGAGCAGGACACAGGGAATGGCTTCTACTGCCAGAGGGCAGGGATGGATGGGGTATTGGGAAGGAATTGTTCCCTGGGAGGTAGTGAGGCACCATAGGGTTCCCAGATTTGCTGTGGCTGCCCCTGGATCCCTGGCAGTGTCCAATGGGCTTGGAGCATCCGGGGATAGTGAAAGGTGCCCCTGCCATGGCAGGGGGGTGGAACAAGATGATCTTTTAAAGTTTCTTCCAACTCAGGCTCTTCTGTGTTTCATTCATTCTCTGATGCTGTTTTACTTTCTGCCACTGACTTCACCAATCCAGTTTACAGAAAATAGATGTTATTTCAGTCAAAAGCAGAGGTTTGCCTTTCCCTGGGTGTCACTGGGCAGCTGAGCTGAGTTAGAAGTGTTTATTTGCTTTGGAGTAGAGATGGTTGCAAAATGTTTTGAAACCTTATGAAAGGAAATAAAAGCAGCGTGTTGTGAAACATGCTAATCTTGGTCAGAGTTGAGTTGCTCAGAGATTCTGGATCATAATTTAAAGGAAGTTTTGCATAATCCTTTATAATTCTTTTTTTGTAGCAGATGTAAATTCTGTTTGTGCTTCTGTTTATTCCATATGATGCTGGGAGCAGGCTGATTTATTCACTGTTTTCGAGGTTCAACCTTTTAGGGATCTGATCATTCCCACTGTGTTGTGTTCTCTTCATAAATTTCTCTGAAAGAAATTAACATTTTCATGACTTTTTCTGAAAGAAATTAAAAATCCCCATCCCTGGAATTGTTTAAGGCCAGGCTGGATGGGACTTGGAGCAACCTGGGCTGGTGGAAGGTGTCTGTGCCCATGACAGGGGTGTTTGACTTGAGGACCTTTAAGGTCTCTTCCAACCTCGACAATTCTATGATTAGATTTCCTTAGACTGTTTTAAATTTGTGTACGTGGGTTAACATCCTCTTTAGTTATTTACACATGACAGAAATAGGGAGGAGTAAGTGGGATGCAAGCATTGTTATGGAAGTCCCTGTGTTCTTTTCAAACAAATCCCAGTTTTGAGATTTCCATGAGAAAACAAAGAATTGTCTAGTGATAGTCCTTTTATTAGGAAGGATTATTGTGGGGAATTTTTGTCTTGCCTTCCACTTATTTTGCCCTGTAATATCAGTAATAACTGCTGAAGAAGAAACCAGGACAAAATAATTTTTTTCTTGTCCCTGAGCTGCAGTTTGCCTTACCCAAATTATTTTCAAGTGTTTGTTTTCCTGTTGTGACGTACTGTCCTACAGTGTCCATTACAAAGGAATATTATGAACCAAACAAGAAGTTTGTTAGGCTTTTTGTTCTTTGGTTTTGTGGGAGATAATCTTTTGGGAGAGATAAACTTCAGGAGTCTAAAATATTGAGAATGAAACCAGGCGCCTTTTCCAGAGAGGTGAAGAGGGAAGTAATTCTGCTGCTTAATCCCATATCCTTGAGAATGAGCAGCTGGGGGAAATTTGGCTTTCTCATAAGGAAGTATTTCATGAAATGTGTGTCAGTAGATATGCTGGAGTTGTTTAGCCAAAGCATGGGATCAGGTTCCAGTGATTTTATGTATGGTGTGTTGGTAAAATGAAGGATATCTTTTTGTCCACCGTAAAACTTGTGCCCTTGTTGTGCAGGAAGAGCTGTTTAGCAGCTTGCCGTGTGATCCTGCTGTAGGTAGCTCATTCATCTGCTGGTTTTAGTGCAAATACCCCAAAATCTGTAGCAAGAAGGATTGCTGGGTGTCTGTTCTGTTCTTGGAGCACAGCATTTTATTGTATCATGGGGTCAGAAAAGTTCAGGTCACAAAAAAGTGCTTTTCAGGTGGTATTAATGGATGCTGTGGATAGCTGGGAGTGATTTCCTTGAGCGGATAAATTCATTTACTCTGTCCTAGGAAACTGTCTTCAATTGCATTTGCTTTCTATTCTAAACAGATGTGAAAAGAGAAGTTCTTCTCGGGAGTGGGAATTATTTTCATTATTGCTTTTTAGTTGCTGGTGGCCTTGGATTCTTGAGAGTCCCAGGGCACAGGACAAGGCTGGGCTGTTTTCCCGGGGGAGCTGCCTCTGGTTCCCTGCCCGAAGCGCTCCACTCTGCGACTTGAAGCCTCTGCTTGTCACAAAGCTTTGACTTTGCCTTTGGAAATGGGAGTGAGGTTGGGGAAGGATGGATCTGTACAGGGAAATAGCAGCTGACTGTCAACAGGGGGTAGTAGACAATGTGCTGTACATGGATAAAGACTTTTAAAAACATAAATTCAATAGACTTTGAATTTGTGCCCACTTAGATGCCTTCTGTGTGAGGGAGGAATCAACTTTTTCTTTTTGTTTTTGTCAGGCTTCTGTTAAATGAAGAGTAAACATTCCCTCTCAGATACAAAGTATTTAATGCATTAGGTAAATAGGTAGTAGTTACTTTTTTCAAAGCTCATTTTAGTTTGTCAGTTTATTCCAATTATTTTGACAAACCATTATATAAATCTTTAGTGTGTCTGGGATACTGTACATAGTCTTGCCCACCATGTTTGCTTCTCTCTGCCAGTCCTGGAAAACTAAAAGGCTGGAGGATCTCAGAGAACCTGGAAGGGTGAGAGAAGTAGCTGAAGGCATCCAGAAGTGTGAAGCAAAGAATGAGGTGGGAGTTGAGAGTGTGACAGGTTGCCATGATAGAAAAGACAACAAATGTGAATGTGATGAGTTCAGGTGGAGCATATAAAAGAAGGGATGATGGGAAGATGTGGTGCAGTTGAGATGCCTGAGGGATGAGATGGCATTTAGAGGAACCTGGACAGGCCCAAGGAGTGGCACTGTAGGAACCTCATGAGATTCAACAAGATCAAGTGCAAGGTCCTGCATCAGGTTGGATCAATCCCGAGTATGAGAACAGCCTGGGGATGGGGGAATTGAGAGCAGCCCTGGGGAGAAGGACGTGGTGATGGTGGTGGATAAGAAACTGAACATGCCCTGGCCTCCTGAGCTGGGACCCAGAACCCCCCGAGCCCTGCCCATGGGTAGGTGGTGGAATGAGATGAGCTTTAAGTCTCTGGTTTAAGCTTCTATTGCAAACAAGTCTGGGATTCTATGGCTGACTGTTCGTGTTTCTCATGGAAAAGGAGCCCAAGAGGCAGCAAGTCAAAAATTAGTAGAATAATCCTTTCTCTGTGGAGTTAAATTGTTAACCTCACTGCTGCAGATTTTTTGAGGTGAAAAGGCTATAAATGATTAAGAAAGGAATTGGATAGAAACATGGATGAATGGTTTATTTACCTGTGCTGACTTGGGTCATTCTCCAGGTCTAAGTGTCTGAACTGGGTGTCTGGAAGGTGGATTACACAACAAAATGCTCTGTACTTGCTTGATTAGTCACAGCTTTTCCCCATCATTTTTGTAGCCCACAGTCAGGAGGAAATCTGGGCTCAGCAGACTTTTAGTTTGACTTCATAATACAGATTTTATTCTTTTGGGACACATTAATTTCTGTTTCTAAACATGCCACTTTGTTTTATGAATGGGACCTCCTAAATTCATTGCTGGGTAACAAGGGAGGGAAAGGTTTTTGCTAAGGATAACTAACATTCTAGATCACTCCTGATTTTCTCTGGTTAAATACTTTCAGTATACATTTATTTATGGTTCCACAAATTCATTATACTTCAAATAATCGAAATACATCAAGTTTTAATTAATTTATTGAAATCCAATTGCTTTATTGGAAGTACTGGTGCATTTACTCTTGTTGCTTTGCTCCCTTTTATTTCATTTCTAATATTGTTCTTTTACTTTTCCAGTGGTCTTATTGTTCCTGAGAAAGACAGCAATGAAACGGTGCCTGAAGTTGTAGCTACATCTGGATATGCTCTCCTACATTTCTTCAGCGATGCTGCCTATAATCTCACAGGGTTTAACATCACCTATAAGTAAGTGGCACCCCTCCACAGTGTTAATTTCAGGTTGAGCAAAAGGAGTTTTCCCCTTCCATTTTGATATAAGCAATTGCCATTGAAGGTGTAATTATGAGCAGACACCTGAAATTGGATTTTTATCTTTATTATACCCTTGCAACGGCTGGTTAGTGGTATATGCTCAATGTTACAACTTGTCAGTTGCAAGCGTGGACGAATGTTTGTTCCAAAAGACATCTTACTATTTATTTTATGTTATTAGATCAGTTTGATTAGATCTAATGAGCAGTAAATGATATGTTCTGTGCACATCTGTGCTCTCGAGTGTTCTGCAGTGATACTTCTGCACAAGTACACTTTCCCATCAGCCACACGTTTCCCTTGAGACACTGGGCTGTACCTGCTCTTGAGGATCTTCATCCTTGGGATGTGCTTTCTTATTCCACCCCTGGACTGAATCCTTTAATCTGGCTTCTTTTTATTCTGGACTGCTTTTATATTCTTTTATTCATATTTTAAACAGATGGGTGCTTTCTGTTCACTGACATGTATTTAGTTCTCATTGATGGGCTTTTTAAAAGTACTTCTGGTGTGCTCCCTAATTCATCAACTGCTTGTAGAAAAGTTTTGTCTTGAGGTAAATGTGTGGACATACTCTCAGAGATGGAAGGTTTTGCTTCTGCAGGGATCATGAGCTTTGAATTTTTTTGCTCCTACAGATGCAAGTTATGTTTGTGCCACACTGGGAGATTTAATTTGGGAGTAACCTGCAGAAAGTCTCACCCCTTTCAGAAAAAACAGCTGGAAAAACTTCAGTCACAACTGACTTCTTGCAAAAACTGAGTTTCTCTTAGAATGAAGAGCTTAGTTTTTGAATATCAGGTTTCAGTGCTTTCATCATTAGTAAGAACATAAATCCGTGCTTAATAATCCACATAATACTGAATTCTTTAAAAATAGGGGGTACCCCTTGAAAGCTCCAGAAGAATATGAGGAGCCTTTGCAGAGTTACTTGAATCAGAGGAGCTGAAGAGGCAGTGTTTTCCAATTCTGGCTGATTGCATAAACCAGGACTCCATCTACTGCCAGCTCTTGGATTTGCACCATTGCAATAAAATACTCTCTTCAAGAACAATGTTCTTTGAACGCTTCACTGTCTTCATCATTTCAAACAATTTTCAAATGCTGTTTTGTGTTCTGGTTCTTAGGTTTCCTTGTAACATTTTTGCAGCAAGTAGCTTAAATGGTACCTAACGGTCTTCATAGTTACTACTAGGTGTAGGTACTCAACAAACACTTGTGAAGTTATGTCTTGGAACCAGTGACAGTGAGAATAATGGGTAGTAATTCCCATCTGTGAATTATTCTGGTTGATACACCAGCAAAAGCTGGAGTCTAGAAATTAATATATCATCTCAAATATGGGAACTTTACCAAGGATGTATCTAGTTTTGCCTCAGCTACGTTGCAGATATTATAAAATCAGAAATTATTCAAACCAGGCATGTCTTTGGCTTGGGTTTCATCTCCAGTTGTTCTCTTGGTAAGCAGATCCCAGAATAGCACCTAATTGTGAGCAGATTAAGTATAAATTGCACAGACACCACAACTGCCTTATACTCTGATTGAAGTCCTCACTGTTGGGTGTTTTAAGGCATTTGCTAAATGGCTAAAAATTATACTGATAATTTTCTCAGAGGAGCTGAGAGTTTAACTTGTGAAATGAAGCAGTTTTGTAGGAATAGACTACAAACTTCTACAGGTCCATCACACCAGGTGGCAAGTGACTGTCTCTTGGTTTGTAATGATTTGTATTAACTTTGTTCAGCATCACTCTTGCCTTTGTTAATAATTCTTGGGAATCTGCTTGCTTCCTGATGAGCTGCTTTGTGCTCTGTCCCCAGTTTCAATATGTGTCCCAATAACTGCTCTGGCCAAGGGGAGTGCAGGCTCAACAGCAGCACCATGGCCCTGCAGTGCGAGTGTGCCGAGCGCTGGAAGGGAGAGGCTTGTGACATTCCCTACTGCCCGGAGAACTGTGGGGCACCTGAGAGAGGCCAGTGCAGCCCCAATGGCTCTAAAGCGTGTCTGTGCTCTGCAGGCTGGCAAGGTGAGTCTCCTGGTGGTTATACAGAACTTTGGGGATGCATTTTCTATGTATGGAACTGGCAGTTTAATTGGGAGTATGTGGGAATGTTCTGCATGACAAGCATTAGCACTTTGACTAGGAACAGAATATCTGCTTTTTAAACTTAAAAGATCACACTTTGTGTGGAAGGATGGATATGCTGGAGAGGAGGCCACAGAGGGGCTCCAAGGGCTGGAGCCTCTCAGCTCTGGAGATAATTTGGGAGAGCTGGGTATGTTCATGTGGAGAAGAGAAGGCTCCGGGGGACCTCAGAGCTGCTTCCAGTGCCCAAAGGGGCTCCAGGGGAGCTGGAGAAGGACTTTGGACAAGAGCCTGGGGTGCCCAGATGAAGGGAAATGACTTTAGGTTGAAACTGGGTTGTTTTAAATGAGATATAAGGAAGAAGTCTTTTACAGTGAGGGTGGTGAGGCCCTGGCACAGGGTGCCCAGGGCAGCTGTGGCTGCCCCTGGATCCCTGGCAGTGCCCCAGGCCAGGCTGGACAGGGCTTGGAGCAGCCTGGGACAGTGGAAGGTTTCCCTGCCCATGGCAGGGGGGTGGAAGGGGGTCTTTCCAAGCCATCCCAGTCTGTGATTGTGGGTTTTTTTATGATTGCTTTTAAAAGCAGCTTTGTCACCATCCAAAGTAGGACCAACCTGTGGTGTGCAGGCATCCCTTCAAACCTCATTCCTGTGCACCTAAAGCAAAATTGAGCCTGGTTGCCATAGCTGACCTCTTTGGACATGTGAAATGCCTCGTTCTCATGTCCAGCTGAGCTGATAAGCCAAGCCCAGCTTGGCAGTGATTTGGCCCGAACATACATTTTTCCTTTGCCAAGACCTGCTGACATGTAAGAATTAGTCTCAGATTAAATGCAGCCAGCTACAGCAGTAGCAGGAGATTGATCTCCAGCTGAAATGCAAGCTTTGGAAAAAGACTTTTCAAAACTTTTTAAACCTTCTTTTCCCAGGTCCTGGCTGTTCAATTCCTCTTCCTGCAAACCAGTCATTTTGGACCCGGGAAGAATACACTCTTCCAAAACTTCCTAGAGCATCTCACAAAACCGTCATCCATGACAATAAAATGTGGATTGTTGGAGGTTATGTCTTCAATCATTCTGACTCTCAGAAGGTTTTAGCGTGAGTATAAACCCAGATAATAAAAACTAAAGAGAGGAACTTAGATTTGAGAGTTATTTTTAGGAAGTGCCACCTGATGTGCTTTGCTTTGGTCTATCCTTCATCTCCAAGGGAAAACAACCGTTATAAAAACTCAGGCTCACATTTGAGATGGGGGAAAATCTTGCTGAAGTGTGCTAATTTTGGAAAAGAAAAGCATAAGGTTCCTGATGTTCAGTGAGTTTTTGATTCATGTGTATCTGACAGCATTTAACTATTCTCTGCACGTTTCTGGGCCAGCCCCTAAATTGTATCTAGCCTCATGTTCAAAGAAGGTAGTTTTGCTTCAGTGTTTTTAGCCGTTCCCTATATTGTGTCTGTGCAACTTGAGTTTTGGCTCCTTAATTAACACATACTGATTATTCTGCATGATTATCCACGGTGGATGGGATACCAAACAGGGAGTGGCATTAAGATGAGGACATGTATCCAGTTGAGGAGATTTAACAGTAACTAAAATATCAAGTAATAATCGTGTACTTCATGGAAATACTCCATTAAAAAAACCCGGCTTTTGTATTGTATTAGGGCAGATCTAGGCAAAAGCTGGATTTTTTCCAGGGATACTCACATACCTCACTTCGATGGACCTAAGTGAGAGCTTTGTATATTCTGCATTCACATCCTGAGGTCATAGTTCTTATAGGGGAAGAGGAGCTGGAAACACACATTTAAATGTAGAACAGTTGCTCGTTGCACCCGCAATTTACTCCTCCAAAGTCACACTTTGTTTTTTAATAGGATACCCTATGGCTTTATTGAATGCTTTCTCAGAGATGATTTTATCTCAGAAGGCCCTAAGCCTGGCAAATATAGTGCCTAATTTTAAATAAAAAGCCACAAGCCATTTTTAGGGCAGAGGGTTTATGTTATTTTAAGCATGAATAGCATAGACATAATTAAAAAGTGCTCTTTAAGCACTGGCAAGAATTTTTTAAATCAAGTATTTGGAAATTACCTAAGTTTAGTGTAAAGTTTTCCTACGTTGAGGGAGAGGTGGTGTAGGTTGTCACAGCTTAATAGGCAATGCATTAGCTCTTGGGTTTATATGGAAAAGAAAACAGGGCAAAGGAAATCAGTATGTGGATGTTGAGTAACAGAGCAAGGCTCAGCTGGATTTTTTTAACCCATATGTAGTTTGTGTGAACTTTGTGCATGCTGAAATCATGGCAGGATTTATTATTTCAGTCTATAATTTTATCTAACATGCTATATTCGTAAATAATTTTCTCCAAATCTTAGAAAGGACAAGCAATCATATTCTCAGCTTTAACATCTATTCCTTGGAAAATAATTGAGTTTTTATTATATAGGTATGATCTTATTTCTGAAGAGTGGCTTCCACTGAACAACTCTGTGAACTCAATAGAGATGAGATATGGTCATTCATTGGCATTGCACAAGGTACGTTCAGTGTTCCAGACTCACTTGCCACTTGATTTTTCCTTCTTCTCTCCTGCTTCCCACTCCTTATCCCAGATCAGTCTTGCTTTGGGAGAAGTGTTCCTCGTTCAGAGACTTGTCCATGCTTAGCCCAGGCTGTACACTTGTGCTCCAGGGAATCCTTGGGGGGAGTGTCCTCGGAAGTCTGTAGTGTCTCTGCCTGTGCATTCCATCTTTCCCCTTTTTCCAGAGATTTTGAGGATGACTGGGGTGAGTCCATTATTTCTTCTTGCTGTCTGTGCTGACCAGACATGCCTGAGGCTGAGTTTGGAGTTCAGCTGGTTCCCCAGCTGCCTTTTATGTAGATCACGTGAATATTTTCATGAGCTCTGTTGTCCAAGACATCAAAGCAGAGCTGGGGGATTAGGGATTTTTGTTACTTGCTCTGCAAGTAAACTTGTGAATCTGATCTTCCATCATCTGACACAGCAAGTGGATTTGACTGTTTTTACCTCCTTTCTTACCTGTGTGCCTTGCTGTGAGTGCAGGCCATGGGAGAGGACAATGGCAAAGTCTTTGGAAAGGAAATGATCTGATCCTTTATTGACCTTTGGGTTTTGGGGTGTCGTTTAGCTCAAACAGTGCAGGCCTGTGCAAAACTTAATCATAAATACTCAAAAAGCTCCACACAATGTCGTTCACAAACAGAGCACTTGAAGAATCTCAAAGCATGGAAATTCATCACGGAATCACAAAATGGTTTGGGTTGGATGGGATCTAGTCCCAGTCCCCTGCTGTGGGCAGAGACCTTCCCCTATTCCAGGCTGCTCCAAACCCCATCAAACCTGGCCTTGGACACTGTCAGGGATCCAGGGGCAGCCACAGCTGTCCTGGGCACCCTGTGCCAGGGCCTCCCCACTGTCACAGGGAAGAATTTCTTCCCAGTATCCCATCCTTCCCTGCCCTCTGGCAGTGGGAAGCCATTCCCTGTGTCCTGTCAGTCCAGCCCTTGTCCACAGCCCCTCTCCAGGGGACTTTAATTAAGTAACTTCAGACCAGTAGCTGAATTCCTTCCCAAACAGCTGTTTCCTAAACGCTGAACTCCTTGGCCTATGTATCTTTCAGGATAACATCTACATGTACGGCGGCAAGATCGACGCCACGGGGAACGTGAGCAGCCAGCTGTGGGTGTTCCACATCCCGCGGCAGAGCTGGGCCGCGCTGGCCCCGCAGGCCAAGGAGCAGTACGCCGTGGTGGGGCACTCGGCCCACATCGTCACCCTGCGGGACAACAGCACCGTCATGCTGGTCCTCTTCGGGCACTGCCCCCTCTACGGCTACATCAGCAATGTCCAGGAGTACAACCTGGGTGAGTCGGGGCACCCTCCTGCCACTCGCCCCAAGCGTAAGGCCTGCTTTGGAAGTTAGTGAGATTACTCATCTTCAGACAGCAGAACGCAGGCAAATCTGTTCTCCTTCTCCTGTTTGTATTTACAAGAAGCTGAACCTAACGCATTTGTATTACCCAGTGAGCAGGCAGCCCCGTGCCTCCAGCTTTATACACAGCGTTGGGTCCCAAAACATAAAGCTGTAATTGAGAAGTAAAGCGGGGCAACTCTGAGACAATTGAGATTAATTTTCCTCTCTCCCTCTGACAAAATGAACACTTCTGAAATTATTTTTTAATTCTACAATTATAATAGTGGCTGTAACAATTCAGACCAAATATGTGCTTAACCTGACACCCATGTCCCTAGCAGCAGGTGCTATGGTAAACAGGTGCTGAATTTCTGGATTCCCATATCCCTGACAGGATCTGGCTCCCATGCCCTGGAATAGTCCAGGCTCTGATTTTAGGATCCAGAGATTTCTAGTATTACCAGTGGAGAAGCACAGGAAGTTTTCCAGGTACACTGAACTTCTGCCTGACTCAGACATGGAAGCACCTTCCTGGCTCCACAGACCATGTAGAGATCATAGTTAAGCACAGGAAGTTCACACCAGGAATGTACTAGTTATTCTTGGGAATAGTGGCCCTGTCTGCACTTTGGACCTGTTATCATTGTCCTTCAGTCATGCTGATCCAGAGGATCTACTGGAGCCCGATTCTCTGGAGTCCACGTGAATGAGATTTCTTCCTTTAGGGGAAATCCAGAGAGAACCAGGGTGTGGGGGGCAGTGATTTGTTTTTGCCATGTGTGATCTTGCAGACTGTTCAGTTCCTTTGCCTTTTGTGTAGCTGCTCTGGTCTAGAGTTGGGAAGCTTATACAGAGTTTCATTCAGCACTTATCTCAGAGATTTGGTCTGTAATGTGGCATTTTTATTTCAGTTGCCATGATAATATGTCTAAAGTGCTTCAGACCAATGTTATTTTAGCAAGTGAGATCTAGGAGCATAAATCACATATTAGTTTTTAACTGCAGTGTTCTTCACACTCAGACTTGGCTTGAGTGCTGTCTGGCTTTATATATATATACACACACACACATATATAAAGTAAAAGTGCTCTTGAGTCCCATTTCAAATCAAGTCACAGTGCTGGCATTTTCATGTCATTGAAATGCAATCTATTATTTGTCTACTTTTTATTTCTCGTTTACTTATCTTGTCTCCAAAATGTAATAAATGACTGTGGAATAGCTATTTCTGCTCTAATTAAAAATACCTGGCAATGCTTCTTGACAACAGACTTCTTGAAGGAGAATATTTTTGGATGTGAAGTGATAGAGATAGTGTCTAGATCCGAGTCAAGGGAATCCCAGTTTATTTCACCATGTTGTTGATGAGTTATTAATGGACAGAAATTAACCATGTTTTGTCACTCGTATTTTCAGCAACAAATACCTGGAGCATCTTGCAAACGAGTGGAGCTTTGGTGCAAGGAGGATATGGTCACAGCAGTGTTTATGATCCAAATACAAGATCAATCTATATCCACGGGGGTTACAAAGCTTTCAGTGCCAACAAGTACAGGCTGGCAGATGATTTGTACAAATACGAAGTTGATTCCCGTATGTGGTGAGTGGTTCTTCTTCTGTCTTTTTCCTGTTTCCTACCCTGTCAGTTTTGTTTGTAGTGAACAAGAGGATGGGTATTTGATAAGGGTACAGTGGTTTATATCTACCAGAATTCAGGATAGATGCTGTGCTCTTGGATCTCTTGTTTTTATGTCCCCGTATGAATAGAGAATGATATAATCAATATAATCAAGGCTGTGAACAAGCCAAGAAATCCATTTTAATCTATTGTTTGATTCAAGCTGGAAAGAAAAATATTTGATTTTTTTTTTTCTTGCCAGCCATACAGCCTGTGCATGAGAGTGCAGTTACTGCAGTCAAGTGAGTGGTAGCCCATTCTGCAGTTAAGACTGTAAAAGAATTTCTATTATAACCCTATTTTCTTCTGGCTCTGTACTTGCTTGAAATGTTCATTTCTTAAGCTGAAATCATCTGTGATTTGTTTCTGCCCAAAGGTGAGTTTTATTAAAAAGCTATAGCCACACTTCACAGCCTGGAGCAACAGAAGTGAAATACATTTTCCTTAATTCTGTATTTTCTTAACATTGATTCTAAAAGGCTCCTGACAAAAAGGAGACTGTCTTTTGGGTTAACACTTGTAAATTTGAGTCACATATCTCTTATTGGGTGTTAAAATAGCTTGTGTTTCTGCAACATCTGTTTGTGAGTCTGTACTGATGGGGAAGGTAATGAGTGACTAATTTCCAACCCCCCTCCTTCCTGCTCAGTTGTACACACAGAAATAACCCCACTTCCTCTCTGGATTAATTTCATCTTCCACTTCAGCTGTGGAGTGGACAAATCTGGCTGAGTAGGCAGAAACTTAACAGATGTGACAATGTTCTTCCAAACTCCTGCAGCAATTTTCTTTTGTCACATTTATTTTGTCAGTCTGGCAAGCCCTGTTGACCAAGTGGAGAGTGTAGGACTGTCTGTTCATCTCTATCTCTCCTTTTTTTTTGTGTCATTGACTCTTTGTTTTATTCTTCAGTGGTTTAGGCTCTCTCTTCCTTGTTAAATCTCATGAACCTCCTATGGGCCCTCTTCTTGAGCTCCTCCAGCTCCCTCTGAAACAAACCCTGTCCCTCAGGCACGTCAACCACACACTCAACATGATGTCCCTTAGTGGAAGGGACCTTAAAATCCCACCCCTGCCATGGCAGGGACACCTTCCACTATCCCAAGCTGCTCCAAGCCCTGTCCAGCCTGGCCTTGGGCACTGCCAGGGATCCAAGGACAGCCACGGCTGCTCTGGGCACCTTGTGCCAGGGCCTGCCCACCTTCACAGGGAGCAATTCCTTCCCAGTATCCCACCCAGCCCTGCCCTCTGGCACTGGGAAGCCATTCCCTGTCTCTTGTCCCTGCAGCCCTTGTCCCCAGCCCCTCTCCAGCTCTCCTGGAGCCCCTGCAGGCCCTGCCAGGGGCTCCCAGCTCTCCCTGGAGCCTTCCCTTCTCCAGGGGAACATTCCCAGCTCTCCCAGCCTGGCTGCAGAGCAGAGGGGCTCCAGCCCTGCAGCAGCTCCAGGGCTCCTCTGGGCTCTCTCCAGCAGCTCCACGTCCTTCTGCTCTTGGCCCCAGGGCTGGGGCAGCTCTGCAGGGGGGCTCTCACCTGAGCAGGGCAGAGGGGCAGAATCCTCTTCTTCAACACAAATCCTCTCAGAAAAGTATGAAAATCCTCCAAAAGATGACCCTCCATGTTCAGTGCCATCAATCCTACTGATTAAAGTTGAAATCAGTGGTGAGTTTGATTAGCGCTTCCCATGATTTAGTCTCCAAAGAGCCAGCATGTTGTGCAGGTATTAACCTGCAGGGCTCCATTTTCAGGAGCTGTATAGATTTCCTTAAAATAGAATTTTTGGTTGTG
This sequence comes from Phylloscopus trochilus trochilus, assembly GCA_016584745.2. Classification (NCBI taxonomy): domain Eukaryota; kingdom Metazoa; phylum Chordata; class Aves; order Passeriformes; family Phylloscopidae; genus Phylloscopus; species Phylloscopus trochilus. The sequence goes on along the minus strand of WQNJ02000049.1, from coordinate 1,442,439 downwards.
AGCAACAGATGCTGCCCAGTGTGAAAGAATTCTTTTGGTTGCTATGAAAGCAGAGTTACTACAAAACGTTGGAGTCTTCCCAGGGTGGCTTTGTTCAAAAGACAAGTTAGTGGGAAAATTTGAGAATCCGTGGGGAAAGAGTTGATGATTTGAAGATCCATAGCTTTGGAAAGAGGCTCTCACAGGTATATTTCTCCTAGAACTTGGCAAAGCAAATGGAAAGATGAGAATAAAATTACAGGAATTGAACGGTGTGGAATGTAATTGTTAAGCACCTCATTAGGAAAAGCAGATGCTATCACCCTTCTCCCTGCACCCTCAAAATGTTCTTCAGCTTGGATTTGTGGAATTTTGCCTTTGCCAGGTACTTAGCAGTCTCACTTATACGTATATTTTTATTTCTGAAGGACTATTTTGAAAGACAGCCGATTTTTCCGCTACTTGCACACAGCTGTGATAGTGAGTGGGACCATGCTGGTGTTTGGAGGAAACACTCACAATGACACCTCCATGAGCCACGGAGCCAAGTGCTTTTCTTCGGATTTTATGGCCTATGATATTGGTAAGTTCTTGCAGAAATAATAACAAACCCCCAAATCCTTGGACAGCCCCAGGGAGCTGTCCTCAGTTTGTCTCCAGAATGCCTGCTTTAAGTGTGGCTGTATTGTCCCTAGTGGTGCTGGCACAGGGCTGTGCCATCAGGAGAGGCTCATTAGCTTGCTACAGGATTCCATGCAAATAAGGTGCAGTGATTTCCGGTTACAGACAGCAGCAGTTCCTTTGTCAACAGTTTATATGCAACCCTGAGCATTAAAAATTAGGTTTTAAACTGCTTATTGTTACAGAATCATAAAATCATGGAGTCATTAAGGGTGGAAAAAGCCTTTAAGATCACAGAGTCCAACTGGCAACGCAGCACCACCACCATTTTCACCACTAAACCATGTCCTCAAGTGCCACATCCACATGTCTTTTGAACACTTCCAGAGATGGTGACTCCATCACTGCTCGAGGCAGCTTGTTCCAGTGTTTTGCAATCCTTTGCATGAAAAAAATATTTCCTAATACCTGTCTTCCCTGGCCCAACTTGAGGCTGTTTCCTGTCCTGCTATCTCAGCCATAAAAATCTATTCTGATATTCTGATCGATCTATGATCAATCAAAAATTCAAGTTCTTAGGACAGTTGCAAGCACTAGACCCTGCTGAAACTCAACCTGTACAGTGCATACTCTTGTTTTTACTGCTTCATTCAATAATAAAGGCAAATTGTCAGGTTGGATTTGCTGAGTTTCAGTAGCCAGAAGAGGGCAGCATTTATTTGTGGATTCGGATAACAGAGACCGTAAGTAAGTTTAAGAAGAGCAAGGGAAGAAGAGGTGAAATTACATAAAAGAAGGTACATACATACCCAGATAATTCACACTGGGGAAGAACACCACTCTGTACTCTGACATTCACCTTTGGCTCTCAGAATGCCTTAAATGTGGCTTCCCTGAAATAATTCTGTAAATCTGAAATCTTGAGGTGACTGTCCACCGACATCTCACTCCTGATTTGTGAGAGGAAAATGCAAGTGAATACTTGGATTGTGAGGGTTTGGTATCCCTGTGCTCTTTTGCTCTCTGTTACAGCAATCATTCCATCCTGCCTCCTGAGATTTCTAGTCACATCCCTCTGGCATCTTTGTGCGCTCCTAGATAGCTTTATTTTGATTTTTTTTTTAATTGAAAAATTGAAATGAGGTATTTAACCAGGCTGGGAGAGGCTTGGAGCAGCCTGGTCTAGTGGAAGGTGTTCCTGCCCATGGCTCAGAGCTGAAATGAGATTGTTTTAAGGTGCCATCCAGTCCAGAGTATTTTGTCATTATGTGGCAATCATGAACAGTTTGATTTCTTTTTTTTAAACTTTGATAGCAGCACTGATAGACTTTTCTTTCTGCATTCTGCTATCTGTCCTGACCTACTGAACTCTCTGTTAGGTGTAAAACACAAATTGCATTGATTTGACAAAATATGCCAATAATGATGTTCATTTTTGTTCACTTTAGATAACAGGCAGGTTCATGTTACGTGACATGAGTGATGTATTCAACGTCCCCAGATCTTACCAGATACACACTGATGTGTGGAGCTTACATTGATTTTACCTCACATGATGGGTGAGAGGTGTTTTTGGGTCCTCTCATTCCTTAGAGAAGAGACTCTCAGCCTGAAAAGAGCAGCTTTTTTTTTTCAGAAATAAGACCACTTCTGTTCTCTTCATTGCAGAAGCCATTGTGCATCATTTTCCTTACCCCACGTGATTAGCAATGCATTAGGGTGGTAGCTCAGCGTTTGTGTCACAGCAGAAACACCTTTCCAGTGGTTCTTCATGCATGATATCTGCAGTAATTAGTTACCCTGGTCATGCCCATGTTGGTCTCCATGGAAATAAGCCCATATCCCCCCCTTGTTATCTATCCCTTGATGTTCCCAAGGCACAAGTTACCCAGGAGAAAAGCAAGCAAGGTCAGTTGATACTGAGAGCCTTCAAAGGAGAGGCTTAATTATTGTCTTTATTCAGTACTTTTATAGTATGCTGTCTGGCTAGTTTACTCATTTTTTACATGTTGTTGATTAGTGGTCATGATTGATTAATGATCACAGTGATGGCTGGAAGACTGGAGAGAAGTGGAATTAAACCCAGTCTGAAACAAATGCTTCAGACCCAGGTCTTCTCCTTAACTTTTGCCATTAAAACTTACTTTGGTAGTAACTAATTTTATTTACATCATCAAATTTTTCTGGTTTTCCCTCCTCAAATTTCCAAGTAATCAAAGCACATGCACTGAGTATTGGGAGGATGCAAGATCTTTTTTCTGTGTGGGCAATGCTAACAGCTTGCACTGAGGTGTGTGCTGGTGGTGAGCAATAAAAATTCTTGAATGCTTCTTGTCCTTTATCCTCTACTTGACCAAGCTGGGGCATATTCAATCCAAATTGTCCAGGTACTGCCTAGTTTGGGAAGGTTTCAGGATACCGGTCCAGCTGTGTGCACGTTATTCTCTATTCTCAGGACAAGCCTTTGGATTGTTGACATTTGGGTTGTGTGAGCACTTGGGCAGAGCTGTCTCACAGTATTTTCCCTATTTTCTGCACACTGAAATGGCCAGTTAGCTCTTCCTATCCCCAAAATTGGTCTCTCTGGCCTTTGTCAAAAGGTTTCCTGCTCTGCAGCAGCTTTGGGTGGAAAAATGCCTCACTTAATCCTCCACCTTATTTAAAGGTGCTACTTCTAAACTCATCTTTTTCTCCCCACATAAGAGAAACAAAAACTCTTCTATTTACCCTGATGACAAACACAGGGAGAGGCTGGATGTTTTCATAGTTATGAAACTATGTTCTCAGCTCTGCAGAGAGCCCTGGAGCGATTGGATGGATGGGCGGAATCCAATAGGATGAGGTTTAATAAATCCAAGTGTCCAGTCCTGCACTTTGGCCACAATAACCCCTGCAGTGCTACAGGCTGGGGACAGAGTGGCTGGACAGTGCCCAGGCAGAAAGGGACCTGGGGTGCTGGTGACAGCAGCTGGACATGAGCCAGCAGTGTGTCCAGGCCAAGAAGGACAATGGCTCCTGGTCTGGATGAGGAATGGTGTGGTCAGCAGGAGCAGGGAGGTCATTCTGCCCCTGGACTCAGCACTGGTGAGGCTACACCATAAGTGCAGTGTCCAGTTTTGGCCCCTCAGTTCAGGATGGACATTGAGTGCTGTGTCCAGCTCTGGCCCCTCAGTTCAGGATGGACATTGAGTGCTGTGTCCAGCTCTGGCCCCTCAGTTCAGGATGGACATTGAGTGCTGTGTCCAGCTCTGGCCCCTCAGTTCAGGATGGACATTGAGTGCTGTGTCCAGCTCTGGGTGTCTCAGTTCAGGATGGACATTGAGTGCTGTGTCCAGTTTTGGGCCCCTCAGTTCAGGATGGACATTGAGTGCTGTGTCCAGCTCTGGTGTCTCAGTTCAGGATGGACATTGAGTGCAGTGTCCAGCTCTGGGTGTCTCAGTTCAGGATGGACATTGAGTGCTGTGTCCAGCTCTGGTGTCTCAGTTCAGGATGGACATTGAGTGCAGTGTCCAGCTCTGGGTGTCTCAGTTCAGGATGGACATTGAGTGCTGTGTCCAGCTCTGGTGTCTCAGTTCAGGATGGACATTGAGTGCAGTGTCCAGCTCTGGCCCCTCAGCTCAGGATGGACATTGAGTGCAGTGTCCAGCTCTGGCCCCTCAGCTCAGGATGGACATTGAGTGCAGTGTCCAGCTGTGGCCCCTCAGTTCAGGATGGACATTGAGTGCAGTGTCCAGTTTTGGGCCCCTCAGCTCAGGATGGACATTGAGTGCAGTGTCCAGCTCTGGCCCCTCAGCTCAGGATGGACACTGAGATGCTCAAACACATCCAGAGGAGGCAGCGAGGCTGGTGAGGGGCTTGGAACACAAACCCTCTGAGGAACGACTGAGGGAGCTGGGGTTGTTCAGCCTGCAGAAGAGAAGACTCAGAGGTGACCTGATCACTCTCTACAGCTTCCTGAAAGGTGGTTGTGGTCAGATGGGGTTGGTCTCTTTCTCCAGGCAGCACTGACAGAATGAGAGGACACAGCCTCAAGCTGTGCCAAGGGAAATATAGGCTGGATGTCAGGAAAAAGATTTTACAGAAAGGGTAATAAAGTATTGGAATGGTCTGCCTGGGGAGGTGGTGGATGCACCATATCTGGATGTGTTTAAGAAAATACTGCATGTGGCACTTGGTGCTGGGGTTTAGTTGAGGTTAGGGTTGGGTTGGACTTGATCCTGGAGGTATCTTCCAACCTAGTGATTCTGATAGTTATGTTCTGTTTTAAGAAATCCTGGCAGTGTAAGTTTTTGGTTAAGTCAGGAAGGAGAAGATTCTTTGTAGTCTCAGAATTACTCGGTTTTTCCAATACTTGATCTCTAGTTAAAATTGGGAAAGAAGCTTAGAAAGCAAAATATTCCAGACCTTCTTTTAATCTAGAGAAACATGTTTCTTGGCCTCACATAACACACAACTTGTTGGCTAAAAAATTGCAAATTGCTGTCCAATTTTTCTAAAGTCTCCTATTAAAAATTGGAACTGTCTTGCTTGGCCCAGGAGTGATGCTGGGCTAGGTTAAATTCTTTGAAAAAGGAGCAAATGACATGTAGAAATAAATTTCAAAATCACAATTTATCGAAGTGCTAAATCTAACTGTGTCTTCCATCTTTTCTTTAGTACTCTTGAACAAAATTGCTCTGCATCTGTTGTTTTATCCAACAATTCTCCAATTAAGTTTTGTAAAAAATTAAGACTTTGTTTTTCTTTGCCCTTTCAGTTTATCCATGGACTTGTTTGGTTTGTGGGCTTTTTTTTTTTCCAGAGGGTCAGTCCATGACACAATGGTTTTATCTCGAATTAAGGAATCTTAGGAGTATTTGAGGGCTCTGTAGATCTTTACAGAAGATTGACTTTTCTGTCTTAATTGCATAAATTGCATCCAAGTGCCTCTGGGATATTGGCCCCCAAGGTGATCCATTCCCTTTATGAAGTGTGTTATGAGTTGGACTGACTTTTCTTACTTTTGTTCCTTTGCTCAGTGGGTTAGATGTTTCTTAATTTGTTTTTTCTCCCATGCTGCCCAAAGGAAAAAATTACCTGAGAAACCAAGTAAAAAATGAAGCAGAACTTATCAATTTTATGCTAATAGAAAAAGATGGAATAATCTAACATTGTATTAAAGAGAAAAACAGCCCCAAATCTTTAAGCTAGGATGAGTGAAAAATATTTTTAAAAACATGGATACCTGCCCTCTAGGAACATAACGGCAATGGAAAAAGTAAAAAAAGATAAGCTTCTGTTCTCAGTGATACTGATTTGGTGCAAAACTGCAAATAATTCATGTATAAACAGACAAAACCAGCACTTGTTACAGGGTGAAAAATCCTACTAGTAAAGGAGGAAAAGCATCTTCTTCCTGCCCTGTGCCCTGGGAGCAGAGCCTGGCTGTCCCCTCCTGGCAGGAGCTGTGCAGAGCCACCAGGGCCCCCTGAGCCTCCTTTGCTCCAGGCTCAGCCCCTTTCCCAGCTCCCTGGGGAATTCTCCAGCCCCTGCCCAGCTCCCTTCCCTGCCCTGGACACGCTCCAGCCCCTCAGGGCCTTTACTGAAAGATGGCAGGTACTTTGGGGTCTCTCAGGAGGAAATGTGCTGTGTGATTTCTGAAAGGTTTTTTTCCCTCCAGCCTGTGATCGATGGTCCGTGCTCCCCCGCCCGGCTCTCCACCACGATGTGAACAGGTTTGGGCACTCTGCTGTGCTGTACAACAGGTAAGGGCAGAGGTGTTCCATAGCTCTGGGAACGTGCACGTGTCCTCGGGGAACTCTGGAGCAGAGGGCTGAGGGTCTGTCACAAACCTCCTTGTCCACGGAGGTTTGGGTGGCCCCATCCCTGGCAGGGTCCAAGGCCAGGTTGGATGGGGTTTGGAGCAACCTGGTCTAGTGGAAGGTGTTCCTGCCCATGGCAGGGGGTGGAATGAGGTGGGATTTAATGTTCCTTCCCACTCAAACCATTCTGTGAATCTCTGAAAGTTTTCAGATATTCATTCTTGTAATGTCTTCAGTATTCACCTGTTCTCATCAGCCCCTCTCCACTGTGCTCAACTGTCTCAGCTCACTTAGTTCTTTCAATAATTTGGGTTTTTTTATTATTTAATATATTTTTCTATTTTTTGTTTATATCATAATTGTGCATTTCAGTGTATTTGACACTTATTTCTTAGCTGCACTGACAACATTAATTAATGGAAATTAATTTCCAATTAATTTCCATTAACTACTAAAATTTAAGATTTTGCTTTGTGCAGCTGACACTGAACGAGGTTTGAAATCCCCCACTCCTCCTCCTCCAAAATACTATTTGTTTTGGGGGTTGTTTGGGGTTTTTTAGTTGACACAATGACGCAGCTTAGTTTCCAGCCGTGCAAAGTGTGGTTTTCCTACAGAGAAGCAAAGAGAGAGTGACAGCACCAAATTGTTCTGTCACAATTTCTGAACTCTGGTTTAATGCTATGACACCATCTCCCCAGTTTTTAGCCTCCTCCATGTCTTGCCAGTGTAGATTACAGGAGGATCCCACATTTTTGCAGCATTTAATGTATAATCACGTTGATCAGGTCCCCTCAAACTTTTGGCTGAAGGGGAAGATTGCTTGATGACCTTGAATAGCTTTGACTCTGTGTTGAGTCTTGCTGGCTTCTCTGAAACAGTGAAATTTGTCTGACCTTTTCTTTAGTGCCTCCCTTAACCAAGAGCTATTTATTTGGATTTATATATGCTGGCATGTAATAAAACACTTCCCTCAGACCTTAAATCCCATTTACCTGGAGCAGTGCTCTGCCTATGAAAACAGCTGAGAGTTTTTCTCTCTTTACTTCCATGTTGTCCAGCACCATGTATGTATTTGGAGGCTTCAACAGCCTCCTCCTGAGTGACATCCTGAAGTTCACACCTGAGAGATGTGAGGCTTTTCACAACCAGACGTCCTGCCTGCAGGCAGGTCCTGGTGTCAGATGTGTGTGGGTTCCCCTCCCTCCTCGCTGCATCCCCTGGGAAAATGCAACAGTGGAGCAGCAGCAAAAGGTCTTTGAAGACTGTCCTCCCAAGCCAGGTATGTGTCACATCCTTTCTATTCCCTTTTCTGAAAGGTGTGCAGGCTCTTTTCCTCTTCCCAAATTCTGTCCTGTGTTAATTGTATGCCCTTACAAGATCAGGTTTTAGATGGGGGGGCTGTGGCTGTGTTTCCCTTCCTCTGGCTGAGTATCATGGAGCTGTGGAGGTGTTTCTGTTTTCTGCTTCTGAAGCTGCTTGTTCATGAGATCTTTATCCCACCCTGCTTCTTGGACTTACTTTTTTATCCCTAACAAGCATCACCAGCCAGGAACCAGGCCTGGACTATCATTCTGTAAATGCTTGCTCCAAGAATTGACCTTGTGCGAGTCAAGAATTTGCTGAAGAGCACCACGGGGCAAGGAAGGGCATCTGGATCTGGTGGAGTTACCCTGTGCTCTTCAAAAGAGACAGTGGAATAGTCCTTTAGGAAAAGTTAGTTTATTTTTTTGGCAGGGGGCTGGTACCAGATGATCTTTAAGGTCCCTCCCAACCCAACCCCGTTCTAGGATTCTGTGATTCTATGTATAGAGGCACATAAAATGAATTAATGTTTTAAGGTCTGATTCCTGTATTTCCCCTTAGGATAATTTTAAACAACTTTATCCTGATACATTCATTGCTCTTAATTAACTGTACAACCCTTGATTCTGTAACAGATGTGCAGCCTTTAATTATTTAATAGAAACTGATGTGAAGGGACATTGCCTTGCTGGGCTCTCAGTGTACAATAAATTTTCACAAAACGGGCAATAAATAATTGGAAGGGTGAATGAAAAGTTCAAGCTTCACATGAAAATGCTCCACCTGAAAGCCAGGCTTGCAGGAAGAGGGGCCTGTGGTGGGAGATGGCCACTGTCCTTATGGAATATCCTCTGGCTTCATTTCCCTGGGCATTAACGTGTCTTAGTTTATGTGCTTCTGTGTCTTGGTGCATTATTTTCTGGTGGTGTGTTTTAGGGCTCCTTTGGCACTAAAAATGATTGCTGTTGTAAATAAAAGCAATTTTCTACCAGTTCAATCACATGAAAGTACCTGATTTTTGGTTGCAAACAAAAAATCTACAGGCACTGCTTTTTGGTTGTATCTTTTGCTGTAAATAATCAAGTTCTTAGAGCTCTGTCAGGAAATGCCTGTTTTTGGTCATGCAGGTTTTTTTCTTTAATAGTTGTAGACAGTGAAAAATGTGATCAGATTACAGACTGCTACAGCTGCACAGCCAACACAAACAGCTGTCAGTGGTGTTCTGACCAGTGTATCCCAGCACACAACAACTGCACAGAGGAACAGGTAATGGCTCTTAACACTTCCTTAGTTTAAATTTACCCTTTGAAATAGCAAATATCCACGTTTTCATCTGTCAGTGTAATGATCCCTGTTTTGTTATTCCCAGTGCATGTCTAGCTCAAAAGTGCTACATGCTTGGATTTTTTCAATTTGATCCAAGGGCTTTGCATGGTATTTTCCAGTGAATTTAGGAGGATGGCTGTGGGCAGAGGAAGAGGTGGAGGTTTCACCATGGTATGATTATTCATTAATCACATTTTGGGTTTGATACCAATAGGGCTTTCCCTAGAAAAAAACAAAATAGCCCTCTTGTAAAAGTTTTAGTATGGAAAACATGTCAGGTGGTGTTTTGGGGAGTCTCTTGGATAACCAGTCCAGGCAGTGCCCAGTTTGACAGCTTTTGGATATATAAATAAGCTTTGTAGAGCTGAACTGTGATATTTGGTGTTGTAATCATGGCTATTATAAACCCACATGGCATGGATATTGGAAAAAGCCACACCTGTACTATTTATTTTAGGTTCCTGTTACTCTCTATGACAATTGTCCTAAGGATAATCCTGCCTATTACTGTAACAAAAAGACGAGCTGTAAAAGCTGTGCCATGGATCAGAACTGCCAGTGGGAACCTAGGAATCAGGAGTGCATCGCTTTGCCAGGTAGGTACTGGTGGCATAACCCAAATTCACCCACTCCAAAAGTTGCTGCAGGTTTTTTAAAATTTTTGTTGGTTTTACCCCCAAATCTGTAATACTTAGTGTTAAGATGGAGAAAATAGTGTTTAATCATACTAGCTTTGGTATGAAACTTAATTTGTAATAAATCCAGCAAGTCTGCTGGAATATTTTTCAGTCCCAGCTGTCTGAAGAGGACTGTGATCACTCGTATAATTATTATGCTGTATTTCATCTCTCCCTTTTCATTTGATAAAAGCTGTTGATAATAGGCTTCTACAAGATATTAGATTTAATAATGCATGCTATTTAATTTAGGAACTAAAATTGTGCAAAAGCATAATGGTACATACTGGACAAATGAGGCAAGTAACACCTGAAGTGTTTAAGGAAAATTCTCCTATTAGAGTGTTTCCAGTGGAGCTCACAGGAGTTGGTTATTAGTTCCCTTGCAGTACATTTTTTTTTTTTTTATCACACTGACTGGGAGAGAAATACAGGATCTTCAGTGATTAACATTTGTAGGCGATAAAATACAGAGAAAGGGGAGAAAACCCATTAGAAAGGAGATTTTAATGCACATGGAAAACCTTCCCCAGTAGGTCGGGACATGTCCAGGTCTGGTGTTTGCCAGTCTGCAACAGTTCAAAATTGAGGAGACTTTGAAGAAGAGCAATGAAAGTGAGAAAAACATCTTTTTTCGTGAGATAAAGACCTTTATCTGTTTTATTTGATGTAGAAAAGGGGATGATGTGATCATATGTGTAAAAAGCTCATCTGAAAAATTGACACTTGAGAGCTTTTCCATCTGTTAAGTCTGAATTCACACTGGAAATGCCCATCAGGGTTTTTTCTGTAAGGGAAATAATTAATCACAAAGTGTAAAGAGTTCTTCAGTAGTGAGGTTGTGCTTGAGTTGAAGCAGAGATTAATCCTGGAAGTTCTTGTTGTGGACAGGATTAGCACAACAACCTTCTCCTGCCAAAAGGTCCCATGACAACTGTGAGTGGATAAGTGGCTTCAAGACATTAACAAAATAAAAATTTGGGGTTTTTTTCCTCTTTCTCCTACAACAATTTTACTATTCAACATTGTAATAAGTGTTTTGATTATGTACTGCAGATAACCAAATGCTGATCTCAGACTTCAGCTCCCCTAAAAAGATTTCCTTCTCCTCCAATATTATTATGTATCAACATTTCTGAGCACACCTCTAAGTCATACTGGTTTGGGACAGGGCCTGTAGATGTTTTTTAGTGGAAGGGTTCATAGAATCCTTAAGGCTGGAAAATACCTCCAAGATCATGATCATCATCAAGTTCAACCTCTGTCCCAACCTCACCGTGGCACTAAGCCACAGCACTGAGTGCCGTGTCTGCTTATTTTCTGAACATTTCCAGGGGTGGAGACTCCACCACTGACCTGGGCAGTCCCTCCCAGTGCTTGGCAACACTTTCAGGGAAGACATTTTCCCCATTATGCAACCTGAACCTTTCCTGGCAGAACTTGATGGCATTTCCCCTCCTTCCCTGGGAGCAGAGCCCGACCCGCTCCAGCCCCTCCAGGGCTCCCCAGAGCTGCCCCAGCACTGGAGGTGCCCCAGCACGGGACACAGGGGACAGGCACTGCCCTGGCCCTGCTGCCACCCCAGAGCTGGCACAGCCCAGGGTCTGCTGGCCTCTTGCCCACCTGAGCTTACGTGTTTTCGTGGTTCTTTTGCCATCTTGATTGTTGGGAAGGTCACCTGCATCTCGGGGTTTACTTTCTTTCCACCCCTTGTCCCCCAGAAAACATCTGTGGAACAAACTGGCATTTGGTTGGCAACTCCTGCCTGAAGATCACCAACACCAAGGAGAATTATGATCATGCCAAACTGTCCTGCAGGTCCAGTGGTGCTTTACTGGCTTCTCTCACCACCCAGAAGAAGGTGGAATTTGTTCTGAAGGAGCTGCAGAAAATTCAGTCTTCAGTGAGTGCTTCTCTTGTACGTCTCTTGTGTAATAGAGCTGTGGGTGTGGAGGAGACCTTGCCGGAGCGTTGTCTGCTCGGCACACAATGGAAATGCCTCTTAACCAAAACCGACTGACTTTCTTTTGAAATTCAGTGTGCCCACTGGGTGCTTCTAAGCTGAAATTGTAGAGAATGTAAATGGGAAAGATAAATACAAACATACACAGTGCCTTAGAGGTATCACTTCCTGTACTGGAATCACACCCGCATTTCCCCGGTGGAATACAGGACTGCACCAGGAGCCCTTTGATGACTTGTGCACAATATTTTATAAATATAAGTCTCTTTGGGGCACTGGAGATGTTTAATGTAAGTATTGAGTTACTTACTCCACTCAGAAAAGCAGCTGTTTAAAATGTCGCCTTCTCATTCCACGGAGCTGCTTGGCTTATTTGGTATTATTTGTGTGTGATTTGGTGGCAGGTGCTTTTCTGTCAGGCCCAGGGAGAAGTGAATTGGAATTTCTCCCTCTTCATGCATCCATGAAAGAAATACATATTTTTTCCAGTCCCTGGGAGAAAGAAGGGAGATGTTAAGGGCAGGTTGTATAGGTGGTGCTGCAGCACTGACAAAGAACTATGCTGTGCATCTCTTCTAAAATCCTGGATTAGCGTGGAAAGCTGCTGTGGCCTGATGGCACATCAGAATCACAACTCCTGGGTCCCAGAGGCCACTGTGGGAAGCACTTTCTCTAGGAAAAATGAGGCTGGAGGCAACAGGATTGCTTTTTTTCAAGCAGTAACATGCTTCAGTACTTAAAAGAAATATTCACTTGTTAAAACAAGAACATTGCCTGCCTTGATTCCCTCTGTCATTTTAAAGTGGAATTGCAACAATGACAGTGTTTTCGAGGGGAGTCAGTTTAGCCAAGGAAAGGTAGGGTACAGTTTAAGCAAGATTGTTTGTTAAACCTTTTGTAAGATGAGGAAGCCAAGCCTGGGGTACTATAAAAATACATGATTCTGACAGCTCCAGGTGTTTCTGGATATTCCAGTAGCTGCGTGTAGAGTAAATTCCTAAAGATACAAGGTAACTCTTCCCTCATAGTGTTTAAATCTTTACACTATGTAAAAAAGAATTTTTAATTTACAGGGTTTTATTTCCAACTACAGAGTCCTTTAAAAAGTGAGTCTAAAGAGACTATGAGCCTGTTTTAATGGATATTAATATAGAATGCTTGTCAGGTGGGAAACTATATCCTGAAATGATCCCAGAGTGTGGGCAGCAGGGGAGGGGGACCCTGTCCCTGTGCCCCCCGAGGTGAGACCCCCCCTGCAGAGCTGCCCCAGCCCTGGGGCCAAGAGCAGAAGGACGTGGAGCTGCTGGAGAGAGTCCAGAGGAGCCCTGGAGCTGCTGCAAGGCTGGAGCCCCTCTGCTCTGCAGCCAGGCTGGGAGAGCTGGGAATGTTCCCCTGGAGAAGGGAAGGCTCCAGGGAGAGCTGGGAGCCCCTGGCAGGGCCTGCAGGGGCTCCAGGAGAGCTGGAGAGGGGCTGGGGACAAGGGCTGCAGGGACAGGAGACAGGGAATGGCTTCCCAGTGCCAGAGGGCAGGGCTGGCTGGGATCTTGGGAATGAATTGTTCCCTATGAGAGTGTAAGGCCCTGGCCCAGGGTGCCCAGAATTGCTGTAGCTGCCCCTGGATCCCTGGAAGTGTCCGTGTCCAGGTTGGACACTGGGGCTTGGAGCACTGGTGGCTGTGCTGGGAGAGTTGCTCCTTTTTCAAGTAAACTGTGTGTAGATGTTTAGTAATACCAAGAATGTATGTTGGTGTTAGCATGATATGCTGTGTTGTAACCCTGTTGCTGTTGGAAGCTGCAGCTCTAGGGTGTAAAAGTGCATGAAATCAGTTTGAAATAGATGATGTTTACTTACTTTAACAGTAAAACTTCATATTATATCAGCAGAGCTCAGATGCTCCTCCCCAAAATGAAAGTGTGCTGAAAAACAAACTGCCAGTAGAAATAGTTGTCTTATAGGATCTTTTTTATGGCCAGCAACACTAATTTAGGTTTGACCTGCTCCTTTATTTCTAGCCCAAAACCTTGACTCCGTGGGTTGGACTGCGGAAAATCAATGTCTCGTACTGGTGCTGGGAAGACATGTCTCCCTTCACCAACACCCTCGTCCAGTGGCTTCCCAACGAACCCAGTGACGCTGGATTTTGTGGATATTTAGCTGAGCCTTCCAAGCAGGGATTGAAGGCAGCAACGTGTATCAACGAGTTCAATGGCACTGTCTGTGAAAGGCCAGGTAACAACAGCTGTCTAGTTGATTTATATTTCCTAGAGAGTAAAGGGAATGCAATTCATTACATTTTAAACCAGCTGCATCATGACTTTGCCAAAGAGAAGTACTTCTGAACGAGTGTCTTGTGTACTTATTTCATGCAGGAAGTAGAAATTTTAAAAATAGCTCAGCTCAACATTTACGCTGTTAACTGTAAAATATTTGAAGCACATTATTTTAATTATTTTTTTTCTCAATTGCATACCTTCATGTGACATTTAGGGTAATTATGGTATGGAGCAATCTCCTGTTTCAAAAAAATAAAAAAATAAAAGTAACTTTCCAATTGAATTCCCCTTTTCCCTTCCCCTGCAATGTAGCCAGAGGAGGATTTTATCAAAGTTTGAAATTAATTGGCCAAGACACTTTGGAGATATGAGAACTTTGAATAAAAGAAGCTATTTGCTTTTGGGAAAAGTCTTCCAGCTTTGTTGAAACTGCGTATCTTTTCAGATGACTTGGTCTGTTAATTCTCCATTGTAGCTGATTATTTCTGAATACCAATTAGTGCCTCTTTAAGTATTAGGGAAGTTGATTAAATAAAAATTTAAGTACACTGCACCGGTTGAAATCATTCTTTGTGGAAGTGCAGAAGGTGAATACTGAATGTGGAACCTGAACTCAGAATTCCATATGTTTTCACTTGGAGCACTTGGATTTAAGTTTTACCCTGATTTTTATGGTCTGAGAACAGTCACTTAAAGCAAAACTTAAAGCATTGGCTCATACTACAAACTGCAGTTAGTTCTGCTTTCAGTGCTTGTTTGATGTTTGGAGCACATCCCTGTGTGCTCATGTAAAATAGGGTAAAAGCCCTACACTTTGCTGGGGAGAGTGGCTAAGGAATGCATCGGCAGAGCTGCAGAGAACAAGAGACCACACTCATCACACCATTCCCTGGGGAAGCTGCGGCTGCCCCCGGATCCCTGCCCGTGTCCGAGGCCAGGCTGGATACCGGGCCTTGGAGCAGCCTGGGACAGCGGAAGGTGTCCCTGTCCGTGGCAGGGGTGGAATGAGATGGTCTTTATGGTCCCTTCCAAGCCTAACCGTTCCACGATTGTTTCTGGAAGAGAACTGATGGTTGTCCTCCCCCGCAGCGAACCACAGCGCCAAGCAGTGCCGGCCGCCCTGCGCGCTGCGCGCCGCCTGCGGGGAGTGCACCAGCGGCAGCTCCGAGTGCATGTGGTGCAGCAACATGAAGCAGTGCGTGGACTCCAACGCCTACGTGGCCTCCTTCCCCTACGGGCAGTGCATGGAGTGGTACACCATGAGCAGCTGTCCTCGTGAGTCACCGTGCCCGCCTCGCGGGCCGCGCGCGCTCGGCCGGGCTAGGAAAAGCCATCGGGACCCGCGTGGGCTGTGCTGGAAATGCCCGGGGGGAAAGGAGCCAGGCCAGGCTGGGTGGGCTTTGCACCCTGCTCCAGTGGAAGGTCTGCTGCCCATGGCAGGGCTGGAAGGACATTCTCTAAAGTCCTTTCCAACCCAAACCGTTCTGTGATTGCCTGATTATCAAATCCAAATTAGGGCTTACACAAGTGTTTTGTTCTGAAGTATTGTCTACTTACAGACCGTAGTAGGAATTCCTACCTCATTTTAAGTAGGTGATTTACTTTTTTGCCCCTTTTAAGTAGACGTGAGCAAACTGCAAAAGCTTTGTGGTACTTTGGAATGCAGGGTGTTTTCTAACTGGGGTAAAAGAGTCTAAAAGGTTAAAATAAGTCAAAGTGTAGAAATTATTTTATTTTATGTTGAATTCTTCAGGAGCTGGGTGTGAGCAGGGGCATCACAAGTAGCTCAAAGTGTTGCAAAATAAGAGATGAAGAAAATGAATTTAAGGAACACAAGATTATGAACTTCCCATATTGCCAGAGGTAAAAAGTTGGAGGAAGCATCAGGCAGGAGATGAGTAAGCTAAAATAATGGAAAACAAACTTTTTTTTTTAAGGCAAATATTGTCTGTTTAAATATCAAAATAGAAAATCTGCTCATCTTGCAACACCAAGAATCCAGAAAATATTTTTCAAGATGGTCCAGGAAAAGGAATAGAAAAAGTTTTCTGTATGTAAAGAGTTTGTCACCCCTAAAATCCAATCCCGTTAGAGAAAGGAGAGACTAAAGAGTGGAATTTTTTTCTCCTATTTGTATTCTATGCTTTTTGACTCAGATAAATACTTGAAATAATAGCAGGTGATACTAAAATGTGGTAGGATGAGGCTCAGAGTGACTGAACTGGCTAGTTTTTAGCCTTTGCTTCCAGATGGCTCATTTGATCACCCGATCTATTTTAAATCAATCAGAGATGTTTTGTAGAGGGAACATTAACCTCTAGTGTTAGAGGGTGGCGTGTAACGGTTCAAAAAACCTCTCTGTGTGTTGTGCTGTTTCCTAACTCATTGATTATTGGAACCTTTGTTAATAACTATCTTAAATTCTGGAAGAAACATACTGATAGGAATGAATATGTTACTGTGAATATCAGAATAAATATTTCTAAATTTGATCAGATAAATATTTTGGTGAGATAAAAGTACATTTATGCAGAATACATTCTGCGTTTTGTGTTGCCTGTGTTTGAGATAGTGATTTATTCCACAATTTGGTGTTTTGTTTTGGTTTTTTTGTAGCTGAAAACTGCTCAGGCTACTGCACATGTGCTCAGTGCTTGGAGCAGCCGGGCTGTGGATGGTGCACGGATCCGAGCAACACCGGGAAGGGGAAGTGCATCGAAGGCTCTTACCGGGGTCCTGTCAAGATGCCAACCCCATCCACAGGGAAACACAGCCTGGAGCCTGTCCTCAATGTCAGCATGTGTCCTGCAGAGTACAGCTATAACTGGTCCTTCATTCAGTGTCCAGGTAAATGAGCAGCGTTTAATTGTCCAACATTTTGATTAGTGCAAGGGGAGGGAGTTTTTGTGGTGGTGTCTTGTGTTCCCTCCTGTTAAAGGAGGGAGAAGAGCATGGAATATAAACAGGAATTACACACTTGGAGATGGAAGGAGCTATGAAGCAGCTGAGCTGTACAGGTTTGCTGCATGAAGACATTATTATTTATTACTGGAGAGAAATATTTCCTTTCCCTAAAAACCTTTACTGATATTTTAACTTTTGATTGTTTATTTATTTTAAAGTTGTTTGAAAGAAAGGCAGATCTTTCTTTGAAAGTTAAGTGTTAATAATGCTTAGGTTGATTTTTAACTAATGTTTTTGACACAAAACCAATAGTCCCCTCCTCGTTCCTTGTAAATCCATCGCACCACCAGCTTCCAGTCCAATGTGCACATAAAGTTTTGCAGTTCAGTTTTCCATGCGTTGCTTTAAATTTCGCTTGATACACACCTGTCCTTGGGTCCCTGTATTGCTAGCAAGAGACAAGAACCTCTCAGGAAGGTGTGTGGAACGGTTTCGTTTGTCCTCTGCACAGCGCGGATTCCAGAGGGTCTCTGTGAGCTGTATTTGAGCACCAGTACTCATCGTTTCCCTTTTTCTTCAGCCTGTCAGTGTAACGGGCACAGCAAGTGTGTAAACGAGAGCATTTGTGAGAAGTGTGAGAACCTGACCACGGGCAAGCACTGTGAGACGTGTATCTCGGGCTACTACGGGGATCCCACCAACGGGGGCACGTGCCAGCGTAAGTGCAGCCTCGGGGCTTCCTGCGCTCAGCTCGTCCATGGTTTTCACTCTTTGCTCCTTCCTCCGCTATCTTAACACAAATTATATCCTCATCATTCATGTTTTCTTTCCTGCAGGCGAGGCTCAGTTCTTGTTTCTTCAAATCAAAGACACTCAAACTGCTGAGTGAAATTACTTTCATTGCACATAAAGATGATTTTATGCCCTCCTTTCTAAACTTGGAATGACCACAGTGAAAAATGTCTGTGTTTTAGCGTTTGATGATCCCGTTTTTAAAAGAAAGTGTTGATCCAAATGTCTTGAACAAATTTCTGCTTATCTAAATTTCACCTTCTCTTCCATTTGGTTAATGTGTTGTGTGTTTATAGTTAAAATTGTCTGCTTCATAAAGGCTTGCCATGTTTCACTGAGGACTTGGCTGAATTTCAGTTGAGGATTAGGAGAACTCTGTTAAAATTGCATTTCAGTTTGTAAAGTGCTTTGGGACTCTTTGCACAAAGAACTATTTTCAGCTGTGCAAGATCCAGTTGACAAACTGGGAAAAAGTCTTCCTTAAAAGACCAATGCATTTACTGTTTAGAGACATACATGGAAGACTTGGGGTTTTGACCTGCAGCCTTGTGGCATGGTTTTGAACTGCTGGGAAGTTTTCAGTGTTGTGGCATGGGGAGAGCAATTGTAAATGAGAACCCAGGTGTGAGAGGTGCAGATGTGAGGGAAGGTGCTGCTTGCCACTAAGAGATTCAATCATAGAATCATGGAATTGTTTGGGTTCGAAGGGACCTTAAAACTCATCTCATTCCAATTTCCTGCCATGGACAGCAACACCTCCCACTGTCCCAGGCTGCTCCAAGCCCCAGTGTCCAACCTGGACACGGACACTTCCAGGGATCCAGGGGCAGCCACAGCTGCTCTGGGCACCCTGTGCCAGGGCCTTACACTCTCATAGGGAACAATTCCTGCCCAAGATCCCAGCCAGCCCTGCCCTCTGGCACTGGGAGCCATTCCCTGTCTCCTGTCCCTGCAGCCCTTGTCCCCAGCCCCTCTCCAGCTCTCCTGGAGCCCCTGCAGGCCCTGCCAGGGGCTCCCAGCTCTCCCTGGAGCCTTCCCTTCTCCAGGGGAACATTCCCAGCTCTCCCAGCCTGGCTGCAGAGCAGAGGGGCTCCAGCCCTGCAGCAGCTCCGGGGCTCCTCTGGGCTCTCTCCAGCAGCTCCACGTCCTTCTGCTCTTGGCCCCAGGGCTGGGGCAGCTCTGCAGGGGGGGTCTCACCTCGGGGGGCACAGGGACAGAGTCCCCCTCCCCTGCTGCCCATGCTGGGATCAGCCCAGGGCTTGGGGGGTTCTGGGCTGGGTCATGTCCAGCTCTCACCCAGCAGCACCCCCAAGCCTCCCTAGGTTGCTCTCCAGCCCTTCCCTGCCCATCCTGTCTTTGTGCTCTGGCTTGCTCCAACCCCGGTGCAGGACCTTGCACTTGGCCTTGTTGAACTCCATGAGGTTCACACAGTCCCATGTCTCCAGTCTGTCCAGGTGCCTTTGATGCCATCCAGGTGCTGTTGGAGGCCATCTAGGTCCATCTGGAGTTCCCCCCTTCCCTCCAGCATTCTGACCGTACCAGTTTGTTGTCACCAGAAACTCGCTGTGGATTCCTCAGTCCCACTGCTTCTGTCACCAGCAGAGATGTTAAAGAGCTCTGGTGCCAGTGGATTATGTTAGTGGAGTATAGTGAGGCGGAATGAGACTACTAGATACAGTGATGGAAAAGGTAGAACAAAAACAACATTGCTCAGAGTACTGTCCGTACTTCCCTGAAATGAGTGTGGGTGGTTTGTGGCCAGCCTGGAGGAATGAAGTGGGGGTGATTCATCAGTGGACATTGAAATTTTTTATTGCTTCTTCCAAGTGTGGAGACAAACCAGTAGAAAATACTCGGATATGAACTTAGTACGTTTATTGGAAGTAGTGCTGACCTTTTGGATGAACACGAGGGTCAGTAGGAGTATGGGGTGCTGTTTCCTCAAGCAGAAAGGGAGGGTGGTGATGGCTGGGGCTATGAAGAGCTTCCCAATGGACAGATTTGACAGAGGGGGTGAAAAATCACAGAGGTACAGCTGCCTCCCTTAGAGCAAAGGGATGTGGAATTCCAACAGACAGCACAGCAGCATGGGTACAACGGAGAAGGTGCATTCCTGACAATTGATTTCACAGCATTATCTGTCAGATTAAATACTGCTGATACTCATAAGCTCACTTCAAGTGAAGATACTTTGAAATACTCTAAAGTTAGCTTGAAAGTAGTGAATAAATTGAGGCTGAGTTGCCTGAGAAAATAGAGAATTCTACCCTGAGCTTTCCAGTTTAATCACTGGATCACAACGTGCCTGTTGGTCGGTGTTGCTTTTCTATGCGTGTGGAAATGGAGAGTAAGTTCCTTTGGACTCCTGTGCATAAGGATTGTCCCAAAATAGTTTGTTGCCGAGATAATGAATGACAGACTGAAATCATCCAGATGCCTGAAAAAGAAATTAGAAAATGTGTTGAGATAGTGGAAGAGCATTCATTCCTTATCTGATGGAGCCAGTGGCTCATGTCAGAAGTGCTTTGCTCTCAAGTGCTTTGGACCCAGGCTTTTAATTTGCTGTGATTTAACACCATTTACTGGGAAGGGGAAAGAAAGAGGGGAACAGGAACCTGGGCAGAAAGACTGAGGTGAATTGGGAAAGCAAAAGCAAGAGCAAATCACCCTATCTTATGCAGCCAGGCTGACTGCTGCCTATTAGTCATTTTTGCCTGGTGAAAAGCTTTCCAGAGGGGAATTCTTCAGATAAGGATTGGCTGACGGTCAGCAGAGCTAGCTCCTGTTTTCTTCCTTCTCTGAGCTGTGGTCCTTCTATCCTTTCCCATTAATAATGTGCTGATTTCACTCTTTTTTGTGCATTTGTGAGCAATACTTACTGCTGCTCTGTTTTTAGAGCCCACGGTCACAGCCATGCTGGAGACTGTTGTACACTCCAGCCTGACACACAAACATCTGTATGTTTGCACACTCACTGCCTAGTGTGAGTCCTGGGATCATGGAATGGTTTGGGTTGGAAGGGTTCTAATAGACCACCCAGTGCCCCTCTGCCATGGCAGGGACACCTCCCCCTGCCCCAGGTGCTCCAGCCCCAGTGTCCAGCCTGGCCTGGGCACTGCCAGGGCTCCAGGGGCAGCCACAGCTGCTCTGGGCACCCTGGGCCATCCCTGCCCACCCTCCCAGGGAACAATTCCTGCCCAAAATCCCATCCAGCCCTGCCCTCTTTTATTTCAATGCCTTCAGTCCTACATATCCCTGTAAAAACTCCCAACACATGATTATTTTATTTGTGTTGAAAATATTTCGTCCAACTGCAGTTACTTTGCTGAAAAATTGTTTGCATCACATCATACACCCTGGTGTTGGCAGAGCTAGGCAGATAATAGCTAAATGGCAGGTAAATCACTCCTCAAAGGTTGCTTTTAGGAAGTGTCCAAGTAGAGGAGTATTAATCAGGAAGGGCAGGAAATGCAGCACATCAAATGTAAAAATAGCTGCAAGGTGCTTTCTCTGCATTCAGGATTTTTCTGAATTTTCTGTTTAAAGTTTCCCATGAAAATATGCTGGTGGGAGATAAGGAAGTTATTTGCAAGTGAAGGGAAGGCACTATTATGCCTGAAATCAGATTGCAGCTGTGGCAGCTCCTCCAAACACATCCATGCAGCCTTTGCTGGTGGCCCATGAGTTGCTGGTGCCATGGACCTCCTGCCTGATTCCCTCTCCCAGGGCTCAGGGAGGCCCTGCAGGGCAGTTAAAGCACATGGCATGGAAGAACAGTGTTGGAGGGGTGGGTGATGGTCTTGCCACTGGGCAGCTGGACCATCACAGAAAGAGGAGTAACGATCCCCACGACCGTCTCTGCATGAGTCCGTGACCCCTGGTTTGTGGGGAAGGGAGAAGGGGGCCCATCAGGTGGGAGGTGGTTCATCATCAGGCTGTTGCCACGATTGACAGTCAACAAGCCATTTCCAGTGGTTTTGGGGTTCTGCTCTAGCATCCGACTCCAGCAGGAAATTGTGCTTCGTAGACTTCAGTGAGGTTGTCTAGAACATTCTATCAATAGTTCATTTCCAAAGTTTAAGGTTGTCTGAAAAGCCAAGAGAAAATGTCTCTGTGCATATTCTTTAGTGAATGATCTCCAGTTACAGGCTTGTAGGAAAGTGGATAAATTATTAGATTCTATTATTTTAAACAGAGATATTTGATATTATTTTAAATAGAGATATTTGAGTGTTCAGTCTTCTTGAGATGCTAAAGAGCAGAGAGGAGACAAAAATTAATGTTATAGCTCAAGATGCTGCAATCTGCCTTTAAACAACCTGAGGTTTAAAAACCAGGAGAAGTTTCATGTGTGTTCATATTGAATATTGCTTCAAGTTCACTTTGCTTCCCTTGTGCAAAGCAAAAGAAAAGAAATACAAGACATTCTCAATAGTACTAAGACTTGTTTTTCTTTAAGTGGAACTAATGAAAAGAGTGTTTCCTTCACTGAATACAATTATTTTGTTGAATTTTCATTCAGTCCCCTTGTTCCCACAATAGGCCTTTTTGCTTCTTCCTATTTTGCTCTGTGTTGCTGCTAGGAAACCACTCATCCACATCTGAGAAGCACAGTTAAGTGTCCCTGATACAGTATAGCTTCCATTATGTGCCAGCAGAAAGCAGATATCAAAAGGATTCCTAAAATAAGGTTCAAGGCTGGCAGAGATATTCAGGATGGGGACTTCATGTCTAAGAACCTATTGGTGCATTGATTGGCATGGCTGCTTAATGAGGAGGAATATGTCTTCTCAACAAGGGGACTCCAGCCTTTAAAGAATCTTGTTCCCAGCAAGCTCAGGGACCATAAATAAGGGATCTTTGTTTTGTGTAGCTTTCTCCTTATATTGTACACTCTGCTATGCACAACTCCAGATGGATGCACCTGCATTGGCAGAATGACTCCTAAAAGGCACCTGCGTGCCAGGAGATGTTACTAAATCCGTTCTTCCAGTGATAGTGAACAAGATATCAAAGTCAACTGGCTGTGTAGGCTTTGTTCTTATTTGTTGGTTTGGTTTTGGGGTTTTTGTGAATGTTTTGTCTCTACATCTTTATAAATAAAGGTCTCAAAGTGTGTCAATATGAGCATTTAGCTTAAATCAGGATCATTTTTGTGAAGAAAATCTCCTGTATGTCCCCACCATGCTACCTTGGGTTGGATGTTGAGCAGACTCATGTGTATGAGGTGGTCTGTTTTGGGCATGCCCCAAACCTGAAGTAGTTCAGGGCTGTGCAGGTTTGCTTCAACCACAACTTGATGACATTCAGTGCAAAGTTATCCTAAAATATATTGGGCAATGCACCCCGGCTAGTCCCGGCATGGACATCATCATAGCAGCATATGTTTTCTGCTGATACTGTTGATAATGACATTATTTCCTCAATAGGACTGATGAAACATTATTTTTCCAAAGACCTATTTATTTATTTATTTCTGGAAAAAGCTCTTGAAGTCCCACAGGTTTTGTTTTATTTTCCAAACTCTTCTCTCAAGAGTTTTGAGTTTGGCTGAAACGTGTTAGCAAGCCCAAAATTATTTCAAATACTGTCTTTTCCTTTCTAGTAATGATATCACCCCTGCTGTCTAACAGTAGGAGAGGAAGTTAAATGAATTTTTGAGGCTAAAAAGCAGAGTCTGATGATGATTTCACACAAAACACCAGTCCTGGGTAGCCTGTGCCTGCTCTGTTTTGACGCACGGTTCTATTTCCGTCTGCCTTCTGTAGCACAAAGAAAGCAAAGAGCACCAAATGGGTTTTCATCTGCACGTTAATTGTTGATGTATCTCAGTTTGACAACTAAAGGACTTAATTGCTTTCAAATTTGTTTCTCTTCTTCGTTCAACGTTGCATCTTCTCCCTCTCTGCTCAACAGCTTGCAAGTGCAATGGCCATGCTTCCGTCTGCAACACAAACACAGGGAAATGTTTCTGCACAACCAAGGGAATCAAAGGAGACGAGTGTCAGCTGTGAGTTCATTTCCCTTTCTTATCTGAAATAAAAAAATGGTGCACATACCACCTTGGACACCCCTCCTCTCCATTTTTAATGGTCATGATTATGATGTCTCTGCTCATTTCTTCCTCCTGACAGTTGACTGACTGCACTGAGGGTGCAGCCAGCCGTGCTTCCCCTGGGGAATGCCGTCAATGGAACGATTTCCTGAATAATTCCTATTTTAAAAACATTTCAACTGGGAATGCCATGCAGAAGAGATGGGTGAAAAAATCCCCACCCCCCAAACCATGCAAAGAATCACAGAATGGTTTGTTTTGGAAGGGACCTCAGGGCTCATCCCGTTCCATCACCCTACCATGGGCAGGGGCACCTCCCACTGCCCCAGGTGCTCCAGCCCCAGTGCCCAGCCTGGCCTGGGACACTCAGGGATCCAGGGGCAGCCCCAGCTGCTCTGGGCACCCTGTGCCAGGGCCTGCCCACCCTCCCAGCCAGGAATTGCTGCCCAAGATCCCATCCAGCCCTGCCCTCAGGCAGTGGGAAGCCATGTCCCTGTCTCCTGTCCCTGCAGCCCTTGTCCCCAGCCCCTCTCCAGCTCTCCTGGAGCCCCTGCAGGCCCTGCCAGGGGCTCCCAGCTCTCCCTGGAGCCTTTCCCTTCTCCAGGGGAACATTCCCAGCTCTCCCAGGCTGGCTCCAGAGCAGAGGGGCTCCAGCCCTGCAGCAGCTCCGGGGCTCCTGTGGACTTGCTCTGCCTTGCTTTATCCCTCATTAGATTCTTTTTAATTGGTAGATTTCACTGTTGTGCTCTCTGATGTTGTTCAGTGGGAGTGTAAATATATCCGAAATGAGCCTTTGACATTCAAGCAGTTTAATGGAGCAGTTTTAGAGCAACAAATTTGCTGGAGGTTTCTCTGTAACATAACAAAAATGCTTTTAGTGTTAGTGGAAATAATTTAATTCCAAATAATTTCATTGCCAGGTTTATTTTTAAAGCACTGCTCACATGACTAAACATTTATAGGATAGAACCTGGAATAGCCATAAATGACTAAGCTAATCCAGTTCCATGCATTGTGAAGAGCTAATAAATACCTTCCAAGTGGATGCAAATGTTAATATCCAGAATTTTATATTGCATTTTTACTGCATATGAATTGGACTTGCAGGGAACATGGAATTTCTTCATCAGGCCAGTCTAGCTCAGACATTCATCTTTAGTCGTGTATTATTATCAGCACAGTGTTTGCTGCTATTTAGTGCCTGGAAATAAATAGAACTGCAAAAAAAATCCATTTATTAAAAAATGTATATTCTTTTTAGGTGTGAAGTTGAAAACAGATATCAGGGAAATCCACTTAAAGGAACGTGTTACTGTGAGTACCCTTGGGATTTTGTTTGGAGATAAAAAATGTGCTTGAAGTTTAAAATACCTTATTTAAAACTTGTTTTAGTTGCCTCAGCATGTGTTTAAAATATGGAGGATTAAGGAAAGGACTAAAAAATAGCTCTGAAAACCTTCACTTTTCTCAAGTACATGGTTTAAAGAGAATGAAAATACTTTTCTTGATAAGGTCCGTGTGGTAATCGGATCTTTTGAACAATGTTTTGAATGTTTTTCATGTGACTGAGATGAGATCTGGTCTTTTGGAGAGCACTCTAAACTATATTCCTAACAGGTAAAAAAAACAAAGAATGTCCTTAAAATTTTTATAAATGCAAAATACTGTTTATTTTAAATTCTGGTCTACGTTAGAATGGATTTCAAAATTGCCATGTTTCCTCTGAAATGGGCAGTTGGATTCCCATGCAGTTCCAGAAGATCCTTTGCCAAGATTCAGATTACCTAATGGAAACTTTCCAGCTTCTGTTTGGAAATATTAGCAATCAGCAGCCTGGCAGGCGTGGAGAGATGGAATCTTAAATTATGTGGAGTCTCCAGTAGTGGTCCTGTCCAGCACAGAAATGATCAACTGGCTGGTTTTGGCTCATTTGAATTCTGCTTGTGTGGCCAAAGAAGGGCACTGCTGGCTTCTCGTGGCATCTCTGTGTAGGAATGACCAAATTCCTTGCTGAAATGGCAGGGATGGTTAAATGGGCAAAAAGTGGGGAAAGGCAAAACTTTCCAGCTCTTTGAGGAAGAACCTTGTGCTGTCCAGATCCAGTCTTGCTTGGATTCCCTGACACTTCTTTGTGCTGTGTTGTGGATTGACATCACCAGCCTGGCTTGTGTCAGTGCAGCGAGGGGTCACCAGGAGGCAGTAAGAGAAGCACAGCACCTGGTGTATCAATCCCTGCTTATTATTGCATGGAATATCTCTGCATGGCATCAGGAGTATGCACAAATCATAATAACAGGGTGCTCTAAGGGAAGGGTGCTGAGATGGCTGAGTGCACCCCCTCAAGTGACTGTGGATGACAGCAGCCTGGGCACATGAGAGCAGGGGAGGACAGACAGACAGACCAAAGGCTGCTCCTGGTATGCCTGGGTGGGCTGTGTCCTGGAGCAGGATGGTGTCTGGGTTCATCACCAACCAGCTGCTCTGTAGAACCTCTCCCAGGAAAATCTGCTGATGTACAGAAACCTGGGGGGGACACACACGACTGTCCAATTCCAAGTGGGAATTACACAGCTATTGAATTTTTCTGCTATTCCCTTACATCACAGAGGTATTGCAGGCTGGAAAAGTAAATATTTGTCATGTTTTTTACAGTGTATAGGTAGGAATGTTGATTTAGATCAAGGCTGGAGGCTGTTGCCTGGCAAGTATAAGCCACCTCTCTTCCCCCTCTAGGCTCAGCTCCCGGAGTTTTTTATTCCTTATGTGGGATCATATGTAGGTTGGAATAATTTGTAGCAGTGTCACGAGAGTGTCATGTCCTGGTTGTCCAAGAAACCCGTCAGTGATGTCATGCCTTCCTTTACAGAAGTTGTTTTATTCCAGGAGATGGGATAACTGTCTCCCTGCATTCCTTACAGATACTCTTCTCATTGACTATCAGTTCACCTTCAGCCTTTCCCAGGAGGATGATCGCTATTACACAGCAATCAACTTTGTAGCAACACCTGAAGAGGTACACTTTCTATTTTTCCTTTTAACTTTGTCCTTTGTCTTCTCTTGGCTCTGGAGGCAATGAATTGTTACAGCTCTGCGGGTCTTTAGGTGAAGTCTTGTGACATGGAAGGTGTTGCTCCATGGAGCAACCAGAGCATTTTGACCTTGGCTTGGCTGTGCAGTCCCAAATCATCACAGGAAAATTTCATTATGAACCACAGTTGATTCTTTCCAGTTGTTGGAACAACCTCTGAGCCATTCCAGTTTTTTAAAAAAAATCACAGAACAGTTTGAGTTGGAAGGGACCTTAAAGCTCATCGTGCTCCAAATTCCCCTCTGCCTCCCCCTGCCCCAGGTGCTCCAGCCCCAGTGTCCAGCCTGGCCTTGGGCACTGCCAGGGATCCAGGGGCACCACAGCTGCTCTGGGCACCCTGGGCCAGGGCCTGCCCACCCTCCCAGGGAACAATTCCTGCCCAGTATCCCATCCATCCCTGCCCTGGGGCACTGGGAAGCCATTCCCTGTGTCCTGGTACTCAATCCCTTCTCCCCAGTCCCTCTCCAGCTCTCCTGGAGCCCCTTTAGGCACTTCTCTTCTGCAGGTTGAACAATCCCATCTCTCTCAGCCTGTCTCCAGAGCAGAGTTGTTTTGCTTGTTTTCACCCTGTATGTTGTGTCTCAGTTCTTCCTGTGATATTCTATGCACATGACTTCTTTATCCTTTGTTACGTTTTCTGTGAGGAAGAGAATACTTTTTTTCAGAAAATATAGTATATAGTTTTTAGCTTGATGCATTTTCTTTGTATAAGTTACAACTTTCAAGGTAATTTTTTGAAGCAATGATTTCCTAGGAAACAGTTCAGTAAAATTGCTTATCCTAAAAACTGGATTTCTCTTTTGTTTCTTCCTTTAGCAAAACAGAGACTTGGATATGTTCATCAATGCATCTAAAAACTTCAACCTCAACATTACTTGGTCCACAAGTTTTGCAGGTAAATTGAGGATACTCTAAGTAACTCAGGAGCTTCTTTCATTTATCAGGTTCTGAAAAAGGCAAATTTAATTGGGAAAACTTTGGGGGTGTGGGTTTCACCGATATACTTTTTGCATAGTCTTCTTAAATTGTCAGGCTGAGGGGGGAAGTAAAATGTTTAAAAACCCCTATGTTTTCAACTTCAGTAGTGTATTTTCTAAAAATATTAAAAATGCAAATTTGATTTTTAGCTGTGCAACATCTTGGCACACAGTGATTTTGATAATGCAGTGCAGCTTAACATACTTGCTTTTGAATGAATAGTTAATTTAAAATTAGAATTTAAGATGGTTTGCCCTTTTGTTTGTATTCTTAAATACACACTGAAATATCTTTTCTTGCTACTTCTTACAACAGCTGGCACACAGGCTGGGGAGGAGCTTCCAGTTGTTTCCAGAACCAATATAAAAGAATACAAGGACAGTTTCTCCAACGAGAAATTTGATTTCCGCAACAACCCGAACATCACGTTCTTCGTTTACGTCAGCAATTTCACCTGGCCCATAAAAATACAGGTAAGAGCTGCTAAAATATGTCAAATTATTTCAAGGTGCCTTTCTTTATTTCTCTCAAGAACTGTGGCAGTTTGCTGTGCTTGGATTTGTCCAAGCTGAACCAGCCTGGTATAATCCCAGAGCAGAGAGTTTGATGTTCCTGGATAAGAGGAAGAAGGTGTGAGGCATCTTCTGATACTGCCTCAGCCCAGTGGATCTGAAGATGTGCTGTGAAATAGAGAGAGACTCATTTATTAACAGGGCTGTACCTTCAAATGTGCAGATACTGATGTTGTAGAAAAAGACTGATCAAGCTACAAATGAAGCCTGGAAGAGCAGACAGGAGAAATGCTTTAGTAGCTCTTTTTAGTGCCTGGTTCTCAAAAGGCTCAGCTCAAGGGCCACCCCCTTTCTCCTGCTGCTGCCTCCGGCTGGTGGCACGTGCAGGATGAGCAGCTCATCCTTTCCCTGGATTCAGGCTGCCTGGTTGGCAGGCAGTGCCCTGCGTGCCAGGCTGGCTGTGCTGGAGAAGCTGGTGCAGGAGAAGCAGTGGAGGAAGCTTGGTGGTCATGAAATCAGACAGAATCACTCTGTGACTGCAGTCACAGACTCTGCAGCTGCTGAGGCAGCTCACAATTCAGAGCAGCCTTGGCCACCTTGCAGTGGGCTGGTCAAGTGTCAACTCCCTGTGTGCTCAGAGTGACATGGGTGTTTGAAGGATAAAATCCTTTGAGGTCTGGAGCAGAGGTTGTGGAATGGTTTGGGTTTGAAGGGACTTTAAAGATGATCTCCTTCCACCTGCTGCCATGGGCAGGGACAGCTTTCACTGGCCCAGCTTGCTCCACGCCCTGTCCAGTCTTGAACAGTTACAGGGCTGGGGCAGCCACAGATCTCAAATAAAGCTTGGCATATTTGAATTCTGCCTTATTTAAGAAACTTGGTCAAATATGGGAACCTAAATTTTTCCATCTCCACCCTTGTTCATCTGATTGTTTGTGAAAGCTGACACTTGACATTAATGTTCTTGGTGTTTCAAACGTATTGGTCAGGCAAACTCATTCTTAGAACAAAAGTAACCCACAGGACAATACTGAGTAAGAAAATGAGAACCACCTGGGAAAAAGGTCCTTAAGCTATAGTGATACTTCTCCTGAATTTTTAAAAAAGTACTAGGAGTACTTGTGAAATCTCTTTATCACCTTCTCCTAAAGACAGTGGCTTTAATTACTTGGGAAACTTTGTCTTGGTGATTGCAGACTGAAGATTTGGCAGGTTGGCTTTGGGCTCTTTTATTATCACTTCCAGTTTTGGTAATCAGTTTGCAGCTGGAGAGTTTTTACTTCATAAACTGGTAAAGTCTTAGTCTGTTTTCAAGTCCTGATGTTTAAATACGGAGGAGTTGATGAGCTGCAGTCTGTAAAATCCTTGTCATTGGATACTCAAGCAGCAAGTGCCAAACCTCCTCATTTTCATGTAAATGCTACTTGTCATAGGGCAAGTAGCATCTGTGTGCAAAGGTAAGCACTTGTGCAATAATTTATTTAAATATTTGAGCTTCTCTTTCACAAATTCATAATCACAGGAGTCAGGAAAAAATTAATTTCTTTTTTTTTTTTACCTTATAGGTTTATTTTGATTGATACATGATTTTCCGTAAGGACTGTACCTTACCCTGATTTATTTCTTTGTTATTTACTGCTGCAGAACTGTGTGTTAGGGATAGAGCTGATTGGTTTTTCTCTTACCTCTCCTTACAGCATCCCCTCTTCCCTTCCCCTCCTGGTTTCCTTTACTTGTATGTCTGAAACATCTCCTGCTGCTTTGTTTTCATTTGCTGAGCAATGGCACAGCTTGACTTCTAGCAGTTCTTATTTTATCTCTCTACTTCTTGCTGGCTTTAAAGACGTTGCTAATGAATCCTTTCCTCTCCTTAATACAAAGTCTCTTTAATTGATCCTTATGTCCTTTTCAAGGTTAGCTCTGAGGATGCAGCTTTCAAATAGTTTTGCATCTTTAACTTGAGAGAAATATTTAGATGGCAGCTTTCCCATTCCTGATCTCCTTAGTCCACTTGATTTTACTGTTTGATTTCATTTCTCACAGTTAGAGTGAACTTTGATTCTCTTACAACACTTGACCTCTCGTTATTCTTAATTTAATGTGAATGTGCTTGTATGCACTCAATACAAGTTGATGTTATATCACTACCTCTTCTTAGTGTCTTTATTACTCACCAAAAAAAGAAGTCTAAAATAGCAGCAGGTCCTATTCACTGAGACACAGTTTTTGTAAAGAAGTCTGGCAATGACTAGCAATCTGTGGTCCATAGAATTTCTGTTTCCTCTTCAGCGCAAAGCTGAAAACCAGGGCTCACCATGTCCTTTCAGGTCTTGTGCAATCTGCCGTCATGGACTGAGCTTCCCTCAGTTGCAGTCTCTGTTCCTACCTGTCCTTTCCATACCCAATTTTTTTCATTTTTGTGAAGTCGTGGCTCTCTGTAGTTTGTGTTTGAAATAATAAAATAGAAGCTAAATCATGGTACAGGTTTTTGGGACAAAAATTTTTTGGACAAATACCCAGAGAAGCTGTGGCTGCTCCATCCTTGGAAGTGTTTGAGGCCAAGCTGGATTGGGCTTGGAGCAGCCTAGTCTAGTGGAAGGTGTCCTTGCCCATGTCAGGAGGTGGGATTGAGAGGAGCTTTAAGATCCCTTCCAACCCACCTTGTTCTCTGATTCTGTGATTTTAAGGCTTCCTGGCTTTCAGTTCTCGACTCTTCCCATGCTACAGTCTTCTCAGGAATAGTTTTTATTCAGAGCTTTCTTTCTCTCATTTGGTTTTCCAAGGGGTTCATCTCTGACTTCACTGCAGAAAAGTCCTGTGCTGTTGGGATCAGTCCTTCAGGGCAAACTGGCTCGTTCATTAAAACTCCATGTTGCAGTATGGGCAGGATGCAAACTGTTGTCTTCTCTCCTACCTTGTCTCCTACAGTACTCCTCATTGCACCTCTGCTATTAAACTGTCAGGCAGCTACAGAACATGTTCCAGTTTCCCTTTGGAAATTACACTGATTTGACTAGAGTATGTTGAAATCAGGAAAACTTTGCTCCTGCCAAGCTGCTGGAAATTACTCTGTCCTCATGTGTGTGCATTACCTGGCAGCTCATGCATGTGTTTGGGCTGCTCCTTGGCAGTGCAGCATGGCCAGATCATATTCTTAGGAGCTTATTCTTTGTTTGACTATCTTAGTAAACTGTCATTGTGCATACACTCACTTGTCCTAGTTTATTTTCAATTTCAGTACAACAGATGTATTTAAACATAAGTGTTTATGTCTGTTCTCTTCGTGGGTTTCAATCTATGCAAAGTCAGCTCACTCTGAGGTGAAACTGCAGTTCTAGAGCTGACAAGTAGTTAATGGTGAGAAACTCTCTTAGATACCTGTGTAAAAGTCAGCAGGTTTTAACACTGTTTAAACTTGTATCTATTTACCTGGGGCAGAGTCCAGTGAGTGAATCCCTCTCAAAGTGTACAGGAGGATGAAAATTCGATCTCCTAATACAGCAATTTTTTTCCTGGCTGTAAGATTTCTGCTTCATCACAATTTACTGCTGATGGTGTTTGCCACCACTCACTAAATAGAAATTGGTGGTTTAGTCTTGTTTCGTACCCAAACCATTGTTTTTATTCACTAACTTTCTGTCCCATTTGATATTTGATTTTTTCCTCTCAGATTCTGAGCATCTTGCATTGATCTCTATGTTCTGAGAATGTGTAAGACGTTTAGGAGCTGATTAAGGCAAAACCAGTTTGTAATTGTATCATTAACTGGCAATTGCCTCCTCTCTCTCCTTAGTGTTGGTTGAAGGATTTTGATTTGAACACACTTAAATGTTAATTATGAACCAAATGCTTCAAGAAACAAAAAGCAGAGAAGGCATTTTGCAGCCCTTGCATACAAAATGTACCATTTGCAAAATCTCATTAGGTATTCACTGTGTATAATTTTCTTGGCAATTCATTATCGTGTTGGGCTTCAGAAAGTGCCACTGTGACTACTCAGCATCGCTGCATGTGCAGCGTGGTGGAGGCTGCAGCAGCGTTGCACAGCTCCCACAGTTTGAAGAGCATTTGAGAACCAGTGTGAAACATTCAACTCACTGAAACTGTTGCCTTACACTCAGATTTCATAAAGGCTGTAATGGAAAAATAGCTAAAATTGCCTCTGCTGCCTCCAGTTTTAGTTTCTCAAACTTTCTTCTGGTTTGCTCTGCTTGACTTATTTCAGGATGGTCTATCTTTATCGTCTCCTTTATATCTTTATCCCTTTTTACACAGATAGTGCATGGAACAGTCGGGATTGGAGAGTCCTTAAAGACAATCTGTGGATTGCTTAACTCAGTCACATCATGTATTGTCATAATTACTCTATCTCCAAACATGCTGTTTACCCTGATGGGAAGGTACTGGTGAACCCACTCAAAATCCTCTCAAGCAGCACTGCTCTCTGGTTCCTCTGCTGAAAGGGTGAGCTGAAGGGAAAGGTGGAAACAATTCCTGGGCTTCAGTGGATCGCAGCTGGCACAGGACGTGTGAGGAACTGTCCCTAATGGGAGACCTGGAAGTAGAGGACAGGCTCAAACTGTAATTAAACCAAAATTTCATCTGTGGTTCTTTCTTTTGGTAATGATCCAGGTGACTGTCATAGGTGACTGTGTTTGGACTAGCACACAGAATCCTGGAATCCTGGAATCACAGATGGGTTTGGATTTGAATGGATCTTAAAGATCATCTCATTCAAACCCCTGCCATGGGCAGAGACCTTCCACTATGCCAGGCTGCTCCAAACTCCATCCAACCTGGCCTGGGACACTTCCAGGGTTGGGGCAGCCACAGCTTCTTGGGGCAACCTGAGCCATGGCCTCTCAGGAAAGAATTTCTTCCCAAGTCCCATCTCTCCCTGCCCTCTGGCACTGGGAAGCCATTCCCTGTGTCTTGTCCCTCCATCCCTTGTCCCCAGTCCCTCTCCAGCTCTCCTGGAGTCCCTTTAGGCCCTGGAAGGGGCTCTAAGGTCTCTCCAGAGCCTTCTCTTTCCAGGCTGAACATTCCCAGCTCTCCCAGCCTGGCTCTGTAGGAGAAATCCAGGTGTCACAGCTCCAGCTGCTCTGTATGGATCCACTGCAGGTGCCATCCCCAGGAAGGAGATGTCAGCTATTAGTTCATGTGCCCTTTAGTGAACCCTTTGGGGCCCTCCCTCTCTGCCTTCTGTTGCTTTTCTTAAATTCCCCTTGCCAGGATGACTGCATGGAACTTTGGAAGGAAAATGCTCCTTTTAGTGCTCCAGTGAAGAGCTGCTCTGCTGCATGAAGTGAGGTTTCTGATGGATGTGGGAGTGCAACTGTGCTCCCATTAAACCTTCTGGAATCGGCACTTCCCTGCAGTCAAGTGCCTTGTGTATTAGACCTGTGACTACTAATTGTTTTCAGACCTTTTCTTCTATCCTGAGTTACTTTAAGGGAATAGCCAAAGCTCTGTTGTTTTACAAGCATCAAAAGACTTCTCTGCCTCTCTCTGCAACCCAAGGGTTTCTCAAAGGATTGTTTTATAGTTCTGAATTGCCTCCTTTGACCTGGGAGCAGTTCCCTCTGGTTTCCAGTGATGTGCTGAAGATGTCTGTAGGGACATAGGAGAGCAAATTCCCCTCACATCTCTTTGGCTTAGCAGAGCTGGCAGTGATGTTGGAAATGAGTCTTTTCCTTAGCCCGGAGGTATTTCCTGTTTGTATGTAGGCAAAGTTCAGGTGGAGCCACCTGGTGTCAGCTGCATTTCTGAGTCGAGCTGAATTATTTGCTAGACTGAGATTCTGCCGAGGAATGGCTCTTGCTTTTTCTTATGCTGAACATGGCTATTCAAGTTGGAAATATTAGCCAATATTTTGCAGGCTGCCAGAAATTACATTTTTAAGAAGACTTCACAATCCTCAGAGCTCTCGGTCTGATCTTTATCATTGCTTATTTCATTGTTTCATTGCTGTTGTGTCCTCCGGCATGTAAATACTGAAACTTTCTGAAATTCTCATTGTTCGAAGTAAAGCTCCTTCATTAAAGCAGTTTTGATTTGAAATTCTTCTTCTAATGCTCTTCCCTACCACCCTGCTAGTTTTATTGGCAACATTATCGCTAAAACAGGTGGTCTGCATTAGCAAGAATCTTAATACCACTTTCAGGTAAACTTTAATTTTACTTGCCATTCATGATTAGTGTAGTTCAGGAAGCATTTGATTTCTTCCAGAGCTAAATGATGGGTGACACTTTGCTACAGCCAAGGAAAGCTTTGGGGTACCCTTAGCTCCTGCCAGGTCAGGAGGGGCCCAAAACAGAGCTGGAGGAACAACAGATCTCATACATTCCTTTTACTTTAGCTTTCAGCCTCTTTCAGGTGGTGTGGTCATTGCCAGCAGTGATGCTCTCTGAGTTTCCCCTCTTTAGGAGTTTACAGCCTGATTAAAAGGCTTTGATAATACAAGTGGAACGAGAGGAAAAAGTACAAGTGAAGAAACCATCCACAGTTAAAAAGCAGGGACTGAACTGTCTCTATTGCCTTGGTTCCTCTCTGGAAAAAGCATTAGGTATTTGATTCAGGACATAAATAACCCCTGAGGACTGGACATGGCCCTTAGAGGTTTCCAGTTTTTCTCTAAATTAGTGTCATTCTCAAATCAAAAGCAACAGGCTCATCAAATGACAACTCTCAGTGAGGGCAAAGAAAGAGTTGTTGGCCAAAGAGAATAAAACACATTCAGATAGGTAGGGATTGCTTTGATAAAATAATTATTAGGCTTGAAATCACAGTGAGGTTGCTGATCTGGACAGCCTTCCTGCCAGGTCCTCATGTGCCTCATGCATATTTAACAAGGAGGAGATGTTAAGTGCAGAGATAAAATCATCCTCAACTCTCTGGGACCCTTTATTTCAAAAATGTTCTTTTTCTGTTGCTTCTGAAAGCATCCTAATGCCAAAGTTGTTTGCTAATGATGTCCCTTGCCTTTCTTTTGCTGTAACTGCAGGTGCTTTTGAGCCTCTCTCCCTGCATCTCTCTCACCATGAGACAGGTTTTCTTGAAACCCAACAATGAAACGTAAATCAATTTGTTAATCTGATGAAATTTGCTGTTGAGTGTAATTACTTTTGGAGACATGCAATTACATGCTGATTTTTACGAACAGGCAAACTGACATCTTCTACTGTGGGATGGAAAGATTTAAAACAGAACAGCTGAATGGTCCTTTAAAACATGAAACAGCTGCTTGTGTTTTATCTGCTCCTGCCACCTTATTTTTGGCATCAACCGATGACATTTTTCTCCTTTTAGAAGTTGTTCCCTTTTCGATTAAGTAATATTTTTGTTAGCACCTTCTTAAATCCTTTAAAAGGAGGCTTTCTCTCACATGCAGTTAACCCTTGGCAGGATGTGTGACTTCAGTCCTTTTTCCAGAAGAGTGTAGCATCAGCAACCCTGAAAATGGTTCATGCCAAGCTCCTCCCAGGTGCTGTGCTGGGGATGGGGGGGTTTTTATCAGAGATTCACGGAATGGTTTGGGTTGGCAGGGAGATGAAGGAGCAGCTCATCCCAGCCCTGCCCTGGCAGGGACACCTCCCCCTGTCCCAGATGCTCCCAGCCCCAGTGTCCAGCCTGGCCTGGGGCACTGCCAGGGGTCCAGGGGCAGCCACAGCTGCTCTGGGCACCCTGTGCCAGCCCTGCCCACCCTGCCAGGGAACAATTCCTGCCCCAGATCCCAGCCAGCCCTGCCCTGGGCACTGGGAGCCATTCCCTGGGTCCTGTCCCTCTGTCCCTTATCCCCAGCCCCTCCCCAGCTCTCCTGAGCCCCTTCAGGCCATGCAAGGGGCAACCAATAAAGTCTGGGAGTTTTACATCTGCAACTTGGGATTTCTTGGGATGAACTGCAGTGACTCACATAACTTTTGTGAGGTTTATTGTAATATCTTTCTACAGCACTGGAAGTCTTTTTGAATGCCTATTGCAAAACTATAGCTGCATAAATAAGAAAAGTTATAGGATGCCAGAGAGAGACAGTCTGCAATTCAGATTTAATAATACCAGGAGCATTTCTTAGGTGGTGTTTTATTGAGATCTGACAGTGATGTATGTATTGATTGCCTTAATTTTAAGGAAGCTGATTTTTTTTTCTCTTTTCAAATGCAGGGCTGGAAAATACAATATATAAAAAATTTGCAGAATTAATTTTCTATGGAAGCTAAGTCCGAATCAGGCATTAATTTCTGCTGGGTGAGGCCAGTGCTGGTTGCTTGAAGTTGCTGTATTTCTGTGATGAATAACTTTTGAAAGCACCATAACCCCCCACAGAATGTAAATATAGACCCCAAATTGAAATATATTTCAGAAAATGAGTGCTGTGAGCCATTGCTAGGGAGCCAAAAGAGCAAGATATTTCTCTTTTTACAAAGGTTTATATAAGAGTCAAAGATTAGTGAGCAGAGTTAATGAAGGAGAGGAAAGAATATTGGCAGTAAAATAGAAGCATCCACCCACTGAAATGTTACAGTGGATTCAGCCTGGCTAAACCTCAAGGGAAAGTACATCCAGAACTAAGAGAGGGTGACAAACCCAAAAGCCTGTGGCTGGTTTAGCTTTCAAACACAGAGCCAGAGACACCAGCATTCCACTAACAGCTCTCAGCTGACTCTGCAGGGCTGCTTTGGGGGGAAAAAACATCCCTGCGATGTCCTGAAGACTTCTTTTTCTCTCACTTATTTTCCTGACTCTGTATTATTAAGATTTTGACTTTTTTTTTACTGAATTGGCAAATGTTGCTCACAGCAATGTTGGCAAGCCAGAGCTGATGCTGTGTGGTTTAAAGTAAATTTGTGGGGTTTTCATTACTGCCACTTCAGGTCATGATGTGACACCAGATTTGAGACAATTTGTGGCTTCAGTGTTGTGTAATAATGTGACAATATTGTCATTCAAAGGTATCTTAACTTGGCTATTTATATAAATACGTATTTAGTTTGAGGCTGGAACTAGATAATCTTTAAGGTCCCATCCAATCCAATCCAAACCATTCCATGATTCTATATGTAATATGTATAAATATTATTCTGAATTTTACTTATTTACTCATTTTACTGCTTTATTTTATTAAAGATGAGATTCCTGCAGCTGGCATATTACAAGATGTTTTGCTAGAGGTTGATTTCTGTTAATTTACATGTTAATTTCTGTTGATTTACATGTTAAATTTCTCATCCAGTATGATGCTTGGAATTCACAGCCTCTTTGGGGAAGGAGACAGAGCTTGTTTTCCCCATGACTACCACTGCAACCTTGAACTCTGTCTTCCATTTTCCCCCTGTTTTGTCTGCTCAGAAATGATGCAAGACAGAAGGTTTTGCCTGTTTCCATCTGTCAGCTATATTGAAGCCTGAAAAAAATAAACGTGCAAATATTGCTTTGGCCGTTTCATACTTTCTATTCTTGATTTCCTCCTGTCTGCTTACATCACTTGCTCTTTAGGAAAACAGCTTTTATTCCTTTTTATCCTTTTAAACTCAGTAGATTGTAAAGCTCATTTTTACTGGACTTTGAGGGTCTGAGTGAGAGTTTGAGCTGTTATATGCTGAAGTTTTCATTTTTTCCATGCTGAAGCTCTCCAGCAATAGTTGCATGCTGCTGAATGTTACCGAGCCTGCACACAGATGGTGTCAGAGCTGTGCTGGGCATGAGGCCAGGGAAACAGGATCCTTCCTTCCCAGATGCAACGGGCTCCTTCCCAAATGCATCCACACCACAGGGGCTGCGACTGCAGGGAGGTGCTTGAGGATCTGGAAGTCAAAGATTGGAGTGTTTTCTTGCTGGTGACCTGTCTTCTGGCTCAAGGTTTAGGACCTTTATTTTTCACTGCTTTTTCCAAGTACCTCAGAGCTTCCTTGTCCCCAGAATAATTGTTGTAATTGCAGCATCACACAATCATTTATGTTGGAAAACCCTCTAAGACCATCAAGTCCAACTGTTCCCCAGCACTGCCAAGGCCACCACTGACCCATGTCCCCAGGTGCCACATGCACAGGGCTGTTAAATCCCTCCAGGGAGGGGTGCTCCATCACTGCCCTGGGCAGCCCTTTCCCTGATTTCCCCAAAATCCCCCTGAGGCTCCCCTGGCCCAGCCTGGGGCTGTTCCCTCTCCTCCTGTCCCTGTGCCCTGGGAGCAGATCCCAAATCCCCCGGGCTGTCCCCTCCTGGCAGGAGCTGTGCAGAGCCACCAGGGCCCCCTGAGCCTCCTTTTTCTCCAGGCTCAGCCCCTTCCCCAGCTCCCTCAGGAATTCTCCAGCCCCTTCCCCAGCTCCCTCAGGAATTCTCCAGCCCCTGCCCAGCTCCCTTCCCTGCCCTGGACACGCTCCAGCCTCTCAATGTATTTCTTCTTGTAAGTGACCTGAAAGAAGAACTGGGAAGTTCAGAGAATTCAGAAGAATTCACTGAGGATTTGGAAGAACTGAGTTTTTTCTGGCCTGCCTTGGGTTTCTTGGGGCACGTTTCTGTCCTGTGGAGGTGTCTGAGCTGAGTTTGCTGTTTCAATTACGGGATTTTCCCAAATTTTATTTCCTAGTGCACTTTAAATTTAGATGAGCATCACAGTTCAACCCCTGGGTGTTTATTGAACAAATACTTCTCATTTGTCAGATTTGTGTGATAATTTCT
The DNA here is from genome assembly GCA_016584745.2 of Phylloscopus trochilus trochilus. NCBI lineage: Eukaryota > Metazoa > Chordata > Aves > Passeriformes > Phylloscopidae > Phylloscopus > Phylloscopus trochilus. The sequence goes on along the minus strand of WQNJ02000049.1, from coordinate 1,403,491 downwards.
GGGATGCAGTGAAATTTGGGACCACATCTTAAGCACTGCTTTTAATTTAGAGACAGTCATGCCTGTGTTCGCTCCGCACAACATGAGAGAGTTCACATGGGAAGACAAAACACGTATAATTGGCATTTCTGAGCCAACTGCTGACTGCAGCCAATTAGCTGAGAAGTGAAAATTTGTGACTACTGCAGGAAGGCAGCACAGTATTGGAATATAAATCGATTTTCATCTCAGAATAAGTTCAGAAGTGAACCAGGTTTTATATTTGCACAGTAGCGAGTATTTGTGCCATAAAGCTCAATGGCTCAGTTAATACTGCAGCAGGTGAGGAGTAAGTCATTAATCTCTTTCATCCTTCATGCAGGAGCAGACTGACTCGGAGTAGTAGGTGTGAAAATCAAATTGAGTGAGGATTTTGCTTGTTGTAGAATGCAAATGTGAGCATGGGAATCTCTTCAGCTGCACCAAGTTCTCTCTGATTTGGAGGAAGATGGCTTTGATGGCTGAACTGTTCAGTAGGTGAGAAACTGGTGCAGAGGAGGCCATGGAGGGGTTCCAAGTGCTGGAGCCTCTCTGCTCTGGAGACAGAACGAGAGCCTAGGGTGTTCAGCCTGGAGAAGAGAAGGCTCCAGGGAGAGCTCAGAGCCCCTTCCTGTGCTGCTTCTGATGTCCACACCTGGAGCATCAGGTGCATTACAAACTCTCTGGGATCTCACACCTCCAAATCATGCTCCAGTTCAACTTGTTCTGTGTCAGAGGTTTTCAAGTTACAATTAACTCCTGTTATAATCCTTTCTTCTCTGAAACCTAAAGTTTAACTTCCTGTCTAGAGAATCTTTCTCTGTGGATTGGGTTAAATTTTCTAGCTAACCTCCAAATTTGGGTGCAGTTTTGCTGTCCATTTAAAACAGAGATTTGTGGTGCCTCTGAAAGAGAGTGTCCTTCTGCTTCTGTGATGTGATTGGGGTATGGATTCACCCAAAAGCTGCTGGATGGGGCTTGGAGCAACTGCTCTAGTGGAAAGTGTCCCTGCCCATGGCAGGGATGAGATGAGGTGGTGGAATGAGATGGTCTTTAAGGTCCCTTCCAACCCAGCCCATTCTGTGATTGTGGAGCAGCAGCTGAAGGCCAGGGGAGGTGTCCCAGGGCAGCTGCAATAGATTATACCCCTCTTGAGGCAACTGATAGAGCTTCAAGTGCATCCATGAAACCAAGGGCAAGGATGCACCATGGAAATTTAAACCATCTAAATTTTGGGGCCTACAGAGAGATGTCTATGTGTGCCTCTCTGTTTACTGAGTTCTGTTATGGAATTGGTCAGGTAATATTTTTTTTTTATTTATTGTTAGGCACCTGCATTGGTCAGCTGAATCTCAGATGAGGTTTCCATTGAGGGTAAAGGGCTGATAGGAATACCCCTGTGACCCTGGATTTGGATGTCATAATCTCTGACTGAATCCCACAAATCATCTGCAGAGGTGAACAAACACTCCCTTCTGGAAAATGTCCCTTGGAACTGACCTTATTGAGATAGTTTTAGAGCCACCTGTCTGAAAAAAGGCTCATCTGAGGTTGCTGCTGTGTTTGCTCATCCCTCAGTGAGCAGGGTCAGCTCCAAAATCCCAGCTTGTGAGGGGTGCTTTTTAAAGGCTTTTTACCTTTCATTCTTCTGATTAGCTCTCCGCTGCCTTAACGATTTCCATGGCTCATTAAAGATGTTCACAGAACACAGGAAGCAGCAGCACATGGCAGAACGGAGACCGTGTTCAGGTGGTGGAGCTGGATTGCTGTGTTGGCACATCCTTTCCTAAAACCTCCCAGCCAGGGCTCTTGGAGTTGGCTCCCTGCTCCTCTGGAGTGGCTCCGAGACCATGGATCTTGGCCATGAGTTTGATTAGAGCACACTGTGTTTGTGTCTAAAGGAGAGCTGGAGCAGGGAATGACAGTACTCCTGAGCAGAGCAGAAGCTGTTCTAGAGGGCAAAATGAATGTTCTGATGACTTTGGCATCACTCAGGAATACTTAAGGCCCCCTTGTTTTTGAGCAGGTCCTTTGAGAAAGGCACAGGCACTCAGCATTCAGGCCATGGTGTCCTGTGAGCCTGTCTGCATTGTCTGTACTCGCCAAGGTCAGGCTGAATCCTTGCCTCTAACCACAGGAAAAAAGAGACAAGACAGTGGGGATTTGGGGAAGAAATAGATGAAGATGTGCACTAATGTCACCTGCAGCTTATTTGGCTTGTGGCTTTCTCTCACTGGAAGCCTGTGGAATGCCCAGCTTTCCACTTTTTCCCGCTGTTTTTTGTTTGTTAACTTTGCTGCTGGGACTAGATTGAAATAAAAAGCAAAAAGCAGCCCAGAAACCTCTAAATTTCTGAGTGGTCCTGTAGACTTTCAAAACACGAGTGCTGTAGCATTCTCCCACCTGCCAGGTGAGGTTAATGGATGTAGCAGTTGGACCTTTTGATACCTTCTGAATTCACAGCAAGCCCCAAGACCTGGGAGCCAGCTTCCCATTGCGCCGTCTCTGTAGGGCCTCTCTAGTTTCAGAAGTTAATTAGGCTTTTATTTTTCTTTCTTATACAGTTCTATTTTAGGAGCATGTCCTGTGTAAAATATAATTTTTAGTTTCTCTTTTTCTCATCCCTGATATGAAATAAGGATGAAAGGGAAGACACTACTGGTGGGAATTTAGTCACTTTATATATTTGTGAAGAAAGATAGAAATATAATGTGTCAATAATCCCAAGTTGTTACCAAGGTTAAAAAGTTGTGGAAACACTATTTTCGGTGGTTGTTGATGTTTTCTCAAGTGTTTAGAGACCCCAAATGTACCAAATTATGGTATGAAATTGCCACACTCAAAATATTCTTCGGTACATTCACAGAATCCCAGAAGAGTTTGGGTGGGAAATGCCCTTAAAGCCCATCCATGGGCAGGGACAGCTTCCTCTATCCCAGGCTGCTCCACGCCTCATCCAACCTGGCCTTGGACATTTTCAGGGCTGGGGCAGCCACAGCTTCAGCCTGTGCCAGGGCCTGCCCACCCTGCCAGGGAACAATTCCTGCCCAGGATCCCATCCAGCCCTGCCCTCTGGCACTGGGATCCATTCCCTGGGTCCTGGCCCTGCAGGGACAGGGAGCTTGTCCCCAGTTCCTCTCCAGCTCTCCTGGAGCCCCTTTAGGCCCTGGAAGGTGTCCCCAAAGCCCAACTCTTACATTATCAGTTCTTTAGTTAACTTTAGATTAGGGGTGCTAATATGATGTATAATACTGGAAATCATTTGAGTTTGGAGAAGTTGTTATCCTAATCCCATTGTGGTGAATAGTTCGGCTTCCTATCAAATATCAGTAGCTTCCAGCACAAGTGCAAAGAGTTATGCTGTGATGAATTATCTGTTTATAACAGTTAAATGGGAGGGTTACTCAAATTTGGTTCTTGCTGGATTTAACAAAAAATTTCTATGTAATTTCTTAATTGGTTGTGGACTGATTTTTCTTGGTGGTATCTGAAACTCTGTTTGTTTTTAAAGAGCTCAGAACACTTGTAGATCACAAGAACAGAGGTTTAAATAATTTTAGGTATGTTGCATGTACAGGTTTAAGTTGAACTTAGGTCTTAGTTAGCCTACTTTAGTACAAAATTGCTATCTCAAAATTATTCTTAATTTTCTTTTCTCTTGAAGAGCAAACTCTGGTTCTTATGCAAACCAAGTCCTGGTATGTAATTGTTCTAATTGGTTTTTCAAAATTTCTATCAGTCACAGGCTGTAGTTTAGCTCCAGCAATATTTTGAGTTTGAAATACCAACTGTTACTGAAATGTCAGTTGGGTTCAAATCTACTTTTCCTTTGCTTGTATTATTTTGTGGCCAAGTCATTTGCCATTAACTCCTTTGAAATGTGTGTGTATTGATTTCAAAACCAGTGTAATTTTTAGATGTTGGCTAGTTAGAGGAAGCCAAATTTTCTTCTTGGCTTCACATTTTATGCTAATCAAATGATAAAAAATGTAAAGCTCTTCATTATAAATTTTTGTCAGTCCATGCAGCCAGCTACTTCTGGTTGTCTGGAAAGCAGGTGGATTTTTTTGGTGCTTCCAATGATGTGGCAATAGAAAAAGTAGGACAGGTGGTTGTGCTCTCCAAGGTACCTTTCCAGATAAGATAAACACAACCTTTGTAATATTCTTTGGAATTAGCAGAATTAAGTATCTGATCTTAGCTACCTAAGGGTGCTGTGTTATTCCTAAGAAGAGGGTATAAAACATTCCTGAAAGCTGTGTGGCTCGGGAAGGGTCAGGGAGCTGGGTGTGCTGCCTGACAGGGGCTGGAGGTGACTCCAGGTGTGCTCAGGTAGAGGTTTAAGGTGGATATTTGGGAAAAGTTCTTCCCAGAAAGGGGTGTCCAGCCCTGGCTGCCCAGGGCAGTGCTGGAGTCCCCAGTGCAATCCTCCCCCTGGGGGGATTCACAGCCCCGTGCACGTGGCACTTGGGGACATGTGGTAGTGGTGGCCTTGGCAGTGCTGGGGGATGCTTGGCCTGGATGGGCTCAGAGCCTAAAGCTGAACAGTTCTGGGATTCTTTGATGTGGAAGTGGGCATTTGCTGGTGCAGCTGAGCTGAGGTTCTGCCCCGTACCTGGGAGAGGCTTTCCAGGTCCCCAGCACAAGCCCCATGGAGCTCTCCTGCAGTTAAACTGCTTCATCCTTTGGTACAGAACTTGTTTTTTGAGAATGAATAAATGAATCTTCTACCATAAGTTAAACTTAATTAAAAATCCAGGCTGCTAAGAAATTGGTGCCATATTTTTTGTGGAGCCAGAATGAACAGCCTACTTTCAACAGCTATTTCCAACCAAACTTTCAATGTAACTGAATTAATTAAGTCCTGGGAACAGATTATATTAGGGGAAATTAAGCTCTAAGTAAGCAAACCATTAACAATTATGAGACCAAATTGCCTGTGACACAGATTGGTCAGGTTTGATGGCACAAAGTATTTTCAGCTTGTGAGGAATAAACTGTAGAAACAACCTGTTTTTTTTTAATCCATGTATGAGGTATAGGTCATCAGTTGGGCTTTATTGGAGAAGAACTCCAACAGGCAGAGAAAAGAATCACCACTGGTAACGCATTTGTAAGGCTTCTAAGTGAAATAAAGCTCAATTATTTTTTGTTTGCTTTTGTTTTATTTTTCTTGCAGTTATTATCAAAAGATGAGAAGCCCTTCTCTGGTAACAGTCTCATCAATCTTTCGTAGAATCTCTGTTATTTTAAAATTAACAGATTCTTGTTTCTCCTAATGGGAGCAAGTTTTGGTTTCCATCACAGAAACTGATCCTGATGGTCATCCACAGGGGACTGGCCTGTTACTGAATCCTTTGTGCTTTTAATTTTCTTTTTTTACTAGAGGATTGTTGATACTTAATCAGGGCTTTAGTTTGAAATGCATCTCTTATAGTCACTCAGCATCATGGTTATTCTCAGAAATAATAAGAAAAGTTATTATTTTTATACTGGCTGTGTTACATGTTTGTATTTTGGAATGTGATATTTCAGTAAGGATTATCTTTGCCTTAAAGACATTCCAGAATATTATGTTTATTCCAGAATATCCATTTATGCAAATACTGTACCACTTTGGTTACTAGGCACTGATTTTTTTATACAAAAAGTGAAATCTTGCCTGCTGTCTTTTAATAATCAGAAGACTATTGGGAAGCACTTCAGAAGCAAAAATCAACAAGACACTCTGGGTTTCTTGTCTTTTGTAGGCTGTAGACTGTTGAGGTTGCAGCATCTGGTGTGCAGGTTTGGAGTTCACTTTCCAGCCACACAGTGGTTGTGCACTGCAAAGGAACTTTCAAAATTTCAAAATATTTCAAATTATTTATAAGGAAATTATTTGGGGCAGATTCTGTACCAAGTCACAATGGATATTTAAAGCAAATATGGTCATAGAAAGTGTTCCAGAGCAACAGAAAGCCAAGCAATGACTCACTTTACACACACTCATGAATTTTGGGATGTGGCTATTGCTGGGAGGAGGGATTTATATTTATGCTAATGTTGCCATAAGTACTGTTTATTAAAGGAGAAAAACAACAAATGACCCCAGAAATGGATTTAATATCCATGAAAAGCTTTTGTCAGTGCAGATTTCACTTTAATTCTGAAATAACTCTGTTATTTCATGAAAGAGTTAATATCCTGTTGTGGTGCTGAGAGATTGATAGGCAGAGGAAATAGGAGGTACCTGGAAGAACTTCTGATTCCTAATATTGCACAAGTTGCTTTTCTCTTGGCTCGCCTCCCCTCCACGTTGTTATTTTTACCCAGGCTCCCTAATCTTCCCTTTGCCTCTAACCACCTCCCAGTTTCCTGTTCGCCTCTTTCCTCTGGTTTCTGTCCCAAATATTCCGTTGTTTTTCCCTGCTCTCTGGGGCTGGATTGCAGGGCAGTGAGCTAAGATGAATGCCATTGCTGTTTTCACAGTATCTATCATCTTCTGTGTTTCATGCCTCTTTGCAGCTCTTGGTGTAAGTTCCTTTTCCAAGGAGATTTTGTTGTCTGGATATTGTTTGAAATGTAAACATTGAATTTTGGGTTGCTGTGTAAACAACAATTAAAGATTTTCACTTTTAATTAAAGATTATTTGCAGCTCTGTGAAACCTCTGTTCTAAGTTTTTGAAGTAGTGTTTTCTTCAATGTGCACTGAAGAATATTCCTTGTAATGTGGCTGGGAGACAGAGTTACTTAATCAGCTTCATTTTTGGGATATATGTTTTCAAAACAATGTGAAGTTATGATTTATTTTCTTTTCCCTCAGAATATTTCCATTCTTTTTCAAAAACTGTTCAAAAATATGAATTGATCTGAGTAAAGATGCTTTTCATTGTCATTTTTAGTCCTTTTTACATATGTTGAAATATGAATTTTCTTTCCAGTAAGTAAGTAACAGAAAGAATTTGCTTTTCTTTTGCAGATTGCATTCTCACAGCACAGCAACTTTATGGACCTGGTGCAGTTCTTTGTGACATTTTTCAGGTACTTTTCATTTAAGACAGCTAAATGTTATTTCTTTGGGTTTGGGGCTTCAGAGCTTGAATTCTTCTTGGTCTGGTTTTTAACTTAAACATCCTGCTTACAGCACAGCCTAGAAAATGAAATTCTTCAGTCTGATTTAAATATTTAATTAGGAATTACGTTAAGAAAATTTATTGTCTGCCCATCTTTGCCAGTGCATCGTGCCCAGTGCATGCAGGGAAAGGGAGGATGGGGCTGGGAGAGGCTTTGGGAAAAGAAGTTCCTTTTGAGATGGTGTAAAAAACATTGACTTTCCACAGATAATGTGTAGCTTGCTGCAGGTTTTCACACCTCGTCAGACAGCAGGCTTAAACTAGGGGAGCTATTTTGCAAAGAGTTAAATCTGGAGTAATTTCCAACTCTTCAGGTACCAGCTTTTGATTTTAAACTGAACTCTGAAGATATGTCAAGTTAAATACAAACATATGTTACAGAACAATAGAAGCCAAATCCTTCTGTTGTTCATACACAGCTTTAAGTTCATTTCTTAGTGTAAAGTGAACTGATGATTCCCTCAGAGTGGGAACCAACAGAAGCCATTTCAATACTTGTCTCCTTCTCTGTCCTCCAAAAAATACAGCCCTACCAAAGAGGTGAAACACTTCCAAAGCACAGCAAAGCATCCAAATCCAGTGTATTGGCCTCTATTTTGGGCACTGTTAATGCTGCAGAAGTATAGGCCAATACCTGATGGATAAGAAGTCCTACAGGAGGGATATACATGGAGTAAACACTACTCCAGGTTTTACAGCGTGTGCTAAAGTAGCCAATATTATGTCTGGTGTAAAATGAGCAGTAGGAATAATATCTTGCTTTAGATTTCATGTAAATTTAGTTAAAGCAAGAAGCTCCAGACAGATCCTTCAGACAAGTGGTTTATATCAATTTTTTTTTTAATATGGAGCTTTTAGAGAGTAGAATTTTCTTTAGTACAGTACCTGGGGAACAGCAGGTTTGAACCACCACCTTCCTGCCATTGGAGCAGGGTAGGTGGTTACTCCTGGCTCAGACTTAAGCATTTGTTTTGCTGAATTAACCACAGTCAACATCTTCCCTAAAAGTCTTTGTGGCAGGGTAATTGCTTATTAGGAAAACAAAGAGGGAAGCAGTTGATTCCTTAGTTCTTTTATAATTGTGTAAGAGAAATCTGCACTACAAAACCAGTCCATCGGTGCTTTACAGACCCAACCACATCTGCATATGAGGGTTTCAACTCCTCAGTATGAAGGACTGCTCCAGAGTCATTGTTTGAAGAGATTCCCAGCTTTGCTGTGGCTGCCCCTGGATCCCTGGCAGTGCCCCAGGCCAGGCTGGACACTGGGGCTGGGAGCACCTGGGGCAGGGGGAGGTGTCCCTGCCAGGGCTGGGGTGGGGTGGGGTGGGGCTGGATGATCTTCAGGGATCCTTCCCAAGCAAATCCTTCCATGATTCCAGTCCCAGGAGATAAGTGCATTATCTATCTCAGTGAGCACATGCAGCTGAACTTACATGTCCAAAGGCTGCAAGTTTCCTTTCCTCCTATCATTACATGGATCTCCTTGAGAAGTAATGTTGCGATATTATTTAACATCCCAACAAACCTGAGGAATAAGAACACGTGGATTTAAAAGAAGAGAGTTTACTGGTGTTTTCTATTTAAGCATTTGTAATGTGTTAGAAATTATTTGATTCTTTCACTACTCCTAAGTACTTGTCTCCAAATGTTTTATTTTACAGTCACTATAACTCCCTAATTAACCAGTGGGTTAGAACAGTGTGATTCATCTCAGTGGATGTAGGGGAACCTATTGAAACACTTGCATTTTTAATGCTCTAGGGCACATTTCATAATTACTGTTGGATCCAAGGCATAGCATAAATAATACCTGAGAGCCCCCTGTGCTGTTAATGAGCAACAGTTAGCTGAGAATTTGCTCCCTAAAACAGGGGCAAGGAAAATGCTTTGTGAAAACCTCAAACCGGTTGGTAACACTACCACCAAACTCAAAAACTGGGATATGTATCAATTTCTTAGGTGTAATGAGGACCTGAAGAGATGTTGTTCTGGAAAATAGATGTTTAGAGTGGCTTTCTGTTTGCACATCTGTAGGGTGCTGCTTCATTTTGCTGTTCTGCAGGAAATGCAGGAGTTGCCCAGGGCAGCTGTGGCTGCCCTATCCCTGCAGGTGTCCAAGGCCAGTTTGGATGGGGCTTGGAGCAACCTGGGATAGTGGAAGGTGTCTCTGCCCATGGCAGGGGGTCTAGAACGAGGTGATTTTTAAAATCACTTCCAACCCAAAGCATTCAGTGATTCTATGAAATTGGGAAATGTTTCTGAGCGGGAGATACTGTGGCACATTGCTGTGTTCTGGAAGCCACTTCCCCCACTTGGTTGTAAGCTCATCCTGTGCTTTGCTGCTGTGCAGTCGGAGGCATCAGCATCTGAGCTCTGAGTGCACCTGAGAGGGAAAGGGGGGATTTTCAGTTTCATTGCTGACATTTGAGGTGAATTAGGTCAGTCCAGTCCTTGCAGTGGGCTGCTGGATTTCCAAAGTCCAGCCCTGCAGAGTTGGTGATCTCCCAGGCACTGGCTGGGCTGCCTGTGGGATGCAGAGGGGTATGGAAAAGCAGGAAGCTGGTCACGGATTCAGACAACACCAGGCAGCGTGGAGCAGGACACAGGGCTGGTTTCCATTTCATTTAGGAGCTGGCTGCTGCCATCAGAGGGCTGTGCCTCACATTTAGAGGGGCTGCTGGGCTCCTGGAGTTCAGCACCAAGCCAGGCAGGGGGCTGTGTGTTACCCTTTAATTTGTACCACATGGATGTTTTATTTTAAGCTAAGAAAATGTCAGTGGATAAAGGTTGGGTAGAATGGTGAAGTTCTGAGGTTGTTAATGTTGCATTATAATCGGAGCCGGAGGAGAAATGATATTCCAACCTTTGTTAACCTTTGCAAAGCTAATGAATTGCAAGTAAACTGTTTTTTTCTCTTTCCTCCTCGCTGCCTTTCATAACCCAGCTCTTAAATTTACAGATCGTACCGTTGTCTTTCAGCACATAGTTTGAGCTATTTTGACAATTTCTAGTGAACATTTTTCATTTGTATCTGTGCTTCCTTATCTTCCAAAAAATCTGTCTGCCAGCACATCTATCACAGATTTTCATCACCAGCATACCTTTATGTACAGAAGGTGTAAAAATATTTGTGGACTTGTAAGCACATCTTACTGCCCAGTAATCCTTCCCCCTTTTTCTTTCCCCCTTTTTCTTTCTCTTCCCTTCTTCCATTCTTCCCTTTCCCTTTTCTTCCCTTCAACCCTCAGCCTAGAGAGCACTTGAGAGACCTTTCTGGTGTCTCTGCAGACGTGAGAGGGGGTTCAAAGGAAGATGGGGGTGGACATTTAAGTGGAGCCTGTAGTGAAAGAGCAAAGGGTGATGACCTTACATTAAAAAAGGGTCTGCTGAGACTAGATTAGGGAGGAAATTTTTTATGGTGAGGGTGGTGAGACACTGGATGAGGCTTCCCAGAGAGGGGGTGAATGCCCCATCCTTTGAAACATTCCAGTCCAGGCTGCACAGGGCTCTGAGCAATCTGACCTAGCTGAAGATGTTCCTATTCAAGCAGAGGGGTTGGACTAGATGAGCTTTTAAAGTCTCTCCAAGCCAAACCATTCCATGATTCTGTTCTGTGATCTCATCCTGAGCTTTATTACACTGACCTCTGGTGTCTATTACCATAGACCTCTGGTGTCTTCTGCTGCACTTCTCTTCTGGTTCTCACATGCACAGTTCATTTCATTTCTTGCCTGCTGTTTGTCCTGTCTTCATTATCTGTCCTTGAAACACCCTTGGAAGGGAGTCCAGTGTCTAGTCTAGTGGGAGGTGTTGCTGCCCATGGGTGGTTGAAACTGGACCTAAGGTCCCTTGCAGCCCAAACCATAGTGTGATTCCACCATCCAACAGTGACCTGTCCCATCAAAGCCGTTCAATGGTTGTTGGAATAACGGCTGTTATTTCACAAATGGAACAAGAGCTGCCAGATTAGTGTTTTTGTGGTGGCACATCAAACCTCATGTGCCCCTATTAGAATGGAAATGGTGTCATTTTAGTTTGATAAAATAATTGGACTTGTTCCTCAGAAAAACTTGAGCAGGAGCACTGGGTTTATGTGCTGTATATTGTTTTTCTTGACTACAAGTATTTTCCCAGTGTTTTCATTAAGTGGGAGTGGCCTCCTGCAATAATTCAAATCTGGAATTATGCTGCAGATATTTTATTTACTTTTGTTGCTTATTAAATAGTTTTTTTCTGCTGCACAAATGGCATTACTAAATATGTGCCTGAAATACAATACGAGTCCTTTTTTTTTTAGAAAAAGGAAGAGCTTGGGAATATCTTTATTTCTAACAAAATGAAGAAGATTGACAGTCAGCATCTATAACTTCCTTCTTTCCATGTTCTCAACACTCTTTACTTCATCCTTCATAATCCTAGAATAGAATCATAAAATCATCTTGATTGGAAAAGCCCACTGAGATCATGGATTTCCAGCCCTCCCCCAGCACTGCCCAGGCCACCACTGACCTGTGTCCCCAGGTGGCACATCCACACAGCTCTGAAATCCCCCCAGGGATGGGCACTCCAGCCCTGCCCTTTCCAGGCAGGAATTTCCCCAAAATCCCCCCTGAGGCTCCCCTGGCCCAGCCTGAGGCCGTTCCCTCTCCTCCTGTCCCTGTGCCCTGGGAGCAGAGCCCAAATCCCCCCGGCTGTCCCCTCCTGGCAGGAGCTGTGCAGAGCCACCAGGGCCCCCTGAGCCTCCTTTGCTCCAGGCTCAGCCCTTTCCCAGCTCCCTCACCAGACTTGTTATCCTGGTTTTGAGATAGAGAGTTAATTTCCTCTCAGGAGCTGTTCTAGTGCTGTGTTTTGGGTTCAGAGTGATGTTGGTAATACACTGATGGTTTGGGTTTTGCTAAGTTGTGTTTCTCAGAAGTTTGTTGTGTTTTTTTTCTCTTGCTCTGCCAGTGAGTTACTCCAGCTGGGAGGGCTCATAGCTGGGCCAGGTGACCCCAGCTGGCCAAAAGGAAATTTCACACCTCAGAACATCACGGCCAGTGTATAAACTGGGGGAGTGGCCTGGAAGGCTCTGATCTGGGGAGGGGGGCTGGCGTTGGGCAGTGGGTGCTGAGCAGTTACATTGTGCATCAGTTCTTTGGTTGGGGTTTTTAGTTTCTCTTTTTAATATCATTATTATTATTAGCTGTGCTATTGCATTCTATTTTGTTTTCAAAATAGTGAACTGTTCTTCTCTCAGCCTACAAATTTTGCTTCTGATTCTCCTCCTCACTCCACCAGGGTGTGGGAGGAGAGAAGGGGGTTGAGTGGCTTTTTGCATTGCTTCATTTCCACCTGTTTCCAGTTTCCATGTCCCTGTACTCCAGGCCCTTCCCTGTCCCCACTGCCCTCCTCTGCCACAGCTAAGGTGACTTGTGCCTTGTTGAGCCGTGTGCCACCTCCAGCAGGAAGATGAGGTCAGGAAGCTGGCTTGATGGGCTGCAGGCAGCTGTCTGACAAAGCCCAGCCAACCACGTGCATGTTACATACTTCTTCCAATTATTGCAAGGTTTAATGCATCCAGTACTTTAAAATGTGTCCTGTAACTCGCCAGCATATTAAAATTTACTTGTAAATAGCACTTAAATGGCTTCTAATTCATCAAAATAATTTGGGCTGTGTTTCTAGTAATCATGGCAATGCTTTCTGAAATTATGAAGTGACCTGTATATGTTAAAGCACATTAGCAGTGAGGCTGCTGTGCATTTTGGTGTTTAAAGCTGCCATTTTTTACAAGCAATTCTGATGTGGATAAACATTTCATGAGGGTTTAATAATTGGGCCCTAATACACCAGATGGATTTTCTTCTCCCCTCCTGAGAATGCATCACAGTAAACTGCTGATGGAGTTTTCCAGACATTTAAAAGTGAAAGTGGACTTGTTTGAAAAGCTTTAAAGATACCAGGAGCAGAGAGAATACTCTCTCTGTGGTGAAAAGAAGATTAAAGTCCAGAATAAAACCAGACAGTTTTTAAATTCAGATTTTTGTGTCAGTATGGGAATACCCTGTGGTATTCTGAAAGCTGATCAACTGAGGTTTTGTGCATGTGTTGAGGCCAACTGAGGAGAGATTATTTATAACCACATTGTTCATTTATTGGACTTAAATAGTCTAATGAATAATTAAGAATGAATTATTAAGCCATTTGCCAAATAGAATATGGAATTTTATGGAATATTGTCCATAAATTTAAATGTATCTCCTTCCTGCCTTGCAATATTTATGCTGTGTAAGCACAGGTTTCTATAACTGTATGAGCCAATGGAAGCTCTGCTTGGCAGAACCCGAATGAAATGGTTCAAATTTCCCTGGGGTGAAAAACTCTCCAGGGTGTTAGGTGGCTACTGATGGTTCTTTTTCCTTCCAGTCTGGTTTCACACCTGAGTTTATTGGTTTCCTTTCTTCCTGTTGGAAAATTTTAACTGATCTCAAACTGGACGTGTCACAGGCTATAGGAAAATGGAAATCCAGCAGCTGATAGAATCACAGAATAGTTTGGGTTGGAAGGGAACTTAAAGATCACCTTGTTTCACCTCTTGCCATGGGTGGGGAGACAGCTTCCACTATCCCTGGGTGCTCCAAGCCCCATCCAACCTGCCCTGGAACACTTTCTGGAATGGGGCCACCACACTTGCTCTGGGCACCCTGTGCCAGGGCCTCCCCATCCTCCCAGGGAACAATTCCTTCCCAATGTCCCAGCCAGCCCTGCCCTCTGGCACTGGGAAGCCATTCCCTGTGTCTGTCCCTTCAACCCTTGTCCCCAGCCCCTCTCCAGCTCTCCTGGAGCCCCTTTAGGCTCTTGAAGGGACTCTAAGGTCTCTCTGGAACCAGTTGAGATGGGGGAAGCTGCAGAGAGAAGACTTGGCTGAAGAGTGGATTTCCAGGATGAAGGATGCTCTTGGTAGGCTGTTATTTTTGGAGAAAAAAGAGAAGGAGAGGGCAAAGCAAATCCTGTAGTAAAATTTTATTTTTGAAGTCTTTTGTAAGCAGGTGGTTATTGATGGCTGGCAGAGATGTGTCTGGAGCTGTTGAGGAGAGAGCAGGGCAGAGCACAGCTTTAACCAGGTCCCCACTCCAGATCATTTCCCAGCACATCTCTCTCTGCATGCAGCTGTTTCTTTCTGCTGGTTCCATAGCTACAAAGTTGCTTTCCCAGAGAAAGTTGGAAAAAACCTCTTCTTTAAAGCTACTAATGCTCACATCAGATCTTTTAAGTTATTTCAGGATGGTTTAGGCTGAGTAAACGCAACAATAGATCTTGACTTTGCTCTACCCCTGGGGCTCCTCCAGCAGGTGATGGACGGCAGCAGGCTCTGCCTTTTATTTCTCCCAGAGTGCTTCCAAGGGATGTTAGTTCAAGGGAGAAGATGTATTTCCTTAGTAATTTTATAGCTTTTGTGGGTATTTGCTGCCTCCTTGTGACAATACAAAGATGTATGGTGCTGTTCCTTTGAAATACAAGGGTACTGTGGTGAGCGTTTTAGGAGAAGCTTTTATTAGCCTTTAATTGTTAATTCCTCTCTGTGTTTTCTCAAGAAAGTCTTGGCTATGGTGCCAGAAATGGACAGGAAAGAGTAACCAGTGAAAGACTCTGGAGCATGGAGACTTGAGCAGTGTTGCATTTTGGAAGGGGGATTTTGTAATAAAGGTGATCCTCCTTGTTCTCCACTCTAGCTTTCTTCTCCAAGGGAGTATAATAGGTATATCCCTACTGTAATATGTAGGGAAACATATTTACAGTTCCACTGAAAATGTGGCACCTGGGGACATGGTTTAGTGATGGCCTTGGCAGTGCTGGGTTAGTGGTTGGACTCGATGATCTTAGAGGTCTTTTCCAACATAAATGATTCTGTGATTCTATGAAATCAACCCAAAATAAGAGGTCCAACAATTTTTCAAATAGCTGAGATCATTTTTTTCTTAAAAAGGGGCCATCCTTATAGCAGCTAAGCATGTTTTGATGTGTATCTTCCATTTGCTGTGTGTATTTCTAGAGGTGTCTGACAGATATACGTCACTGGAGTGTGTTGTTGTGTAAAGGTGGAGACCTCGTTGACTTTGCTGGCTCTGGGTGGCACAATGCAAGTTCATCCGTATCCCTGACCTGAGAAACTCCCCTGAAATGGGCAATTTAACAGAGATGCTTGAGATTAATGGCATTTTTGCCATTGCTGGCATTTTTCCACTGCCCTTTAGACTTCCATCATGTTTCCCCAGGTAAAGGTGTAGTGAGGAGGTAAACATGGATAAGCTGTGGCAGCAGTTTATGTTGCACATAAACTGCACCTGAAATCACAGAATTTGGCTTGAGTTGGAAGGGACCTTAAAGCCCATCCAGTTCCATGGGCAGGGACACCTTCCACTGTCCCAGAGTGCTCCAAGCCCCATCCAGCCTCGCTTTGGACACTTCCAGGGATGTGGAAGCCACAGCTGATCTGGGCACCCGTGCCAGGACCGTGCAAGTCAAGCAAGTACTCATTTTTAATATTACATGCTGTATGATAGTAAAGCATATTTCTGTGCATATCTAAGCCCGAAAAATGTAATCCCATCACTGACTGGCTGCCTTTGGGTGTCTGTGCCTGATCTGTGGAGTTTTCATATCACGTACTCTGTAAATGTGATACGGCAATAAGAACAGTCTCCTCACCTTTTGCACTTCTCAGGGAATGGTTCCTGCTGTCTATCCTGGTGTTCAATTACAGGCATTTCCAAGTGATAGTATCACAGAATCATTTAGGGTGGAAAAGGCCTCTGAGATCAGCCAGTTCCAGCACTCCCCCAGCACTGCCACCACTGCCCCGTGTCCCCAAGTGCCGCATCCACGTGGCTTTGAGAGCCCCCCAGGGATGGAGACTCCCTCCCTGCCTGCCAAGTCCTGAGCACCCTTTCCATGCAGGAATTTCCCCAATATCCACTCTGAGCCTGTCCTGGCCCAGGCTGAGGCCATTCCCTGGGAGCAGAGCCTGATCCCCTGGCTGTCCCCTCCTGGCAGGGTGCAGAGTGAGGACGTCTCTGTGGTCCTTTGCAAATCCTCTCTTCAGAGAGAGCCCTGTGGGAGCATCCAGAGCCCAGTGGTTACTGTGACTGCTGCACTTGAGCAAATAAGTCATCTGATTAATCTTCCATTGATGGAAACTTTCCTTTAACCTGTCTCAGTACACGCTGGAAGGTGGGCAGAGGTTTGGAGATGTTTTCTGTAACCCATCAGAGCAGTCCTTGAGGAAAGAGGCTTCCTCTGGACCCAAGAGGGGTTCAGATTTTAGTCTTCGCTTGTGTGCCTTGAAGTTGCTCATTAGGTATTCAGTGTGATAAGATCATAACTGTCAATACTGTCAGTTGTTCTTATTATTGTTATTATTATTATTATTGTTTTGTTACTGTTATTATTACTCGTACTGCTACTCCTACTGGTTTTTGTTATATCTGTTTCCTTGTGTTTTCCCTAGAAATTGATATATCCATTCATCCTCTTTTTCCCCCTCTTTTAACTGGAGAAAACCAATATATATTTGGGGAAATCAAGATATGCCTGTAGTTCTGCAACAGCCTGGCTGCTCTACACTGTATCTTATTTTTGTAATTTGGAAAGGAAATAATAATCAATTTTCTCTGCTTCTTTCAAGGCTTTTCTTTCTGGGGTTATCCTCGTACTTAAAATATCACTGGAGATAGGTAATAGTGGCTTTTTGAATCTGGTTAGATCTTTCTGTCAGCCTTACTGTCATTTAAAGAAGTCAGGGAACTTTGGAACAACATTTTTCCCTGAAAATAATTGTGTCATTCCTCATATTCCAGCACTCAACTGTGCAGGATTATCTTTCTTCAACGTATCTCTAATTATTATATAATCTTTCCATTTAACTTTGCATTTCCTAGAGTTTTTCAGCTGCCAGTATGTTATGAACAAGGGCAATAAAATATTATTTTCTGTTTTTTTTTTTTCCCTTTCCTTTCCAGTTGTTTCCTGTCATTGCTCCTGGTGGCAGCTGTGGTTTGGAAGATTAAACAAAGTTGCTGGGCATCACGACGGAGAGAGGTGAGAGGGATAAAGTGTTGTTCCTTAAATGACTTTTTAATAGTTGTTCTCTCTAGATGTATTTATTCACATATGCATCACATTAACCTTAAATTGAAGTCTAAGCTAATTCAGTTACTGCTGCTGTTTAGGCCTTTAGCCTATTTTTGATTACAGTTTCAGTGACAAATTGTTATTTTAGTATCCTGATGCTGCAGTTTCTGTGAAGCACCAAAAAAATAGGGGTCAATATCCTGAATTCCCAGAACTTCCATTTCTAGACAGCACAAGTACAAACCTACATAAATTAGGAGATTCTTTATATCTGTTTCAAAATAGAAAATAGAAACATTAACTTTTTGTGTATTATGCTAAGAAAAGAAGTCAAATCCCCATTTTCAAATTAAATCTTATTCAGTTATTTTGGGTAGTTGGTTTTCCCCCCCTGGAACATTAGAAGCTTAAGAAAAAGGTAGGGAAACCACCCAGGATGTGGAAATCTATAGTTTACTACTTAAAAATGTGAATTTTCGAGCCAAAGTTTTTCTTCTTCACCGACCCACGGTCCAAATGAACTTCACAACTTTTTGTGTTTGCATCATGTAAATAACTTTGTGCTTTATGCCCCCAAAATGCAGTTCCTCCTTATCTATCCCTGATTTATTTTTGTCCACTACATTCTTGTCTTGCTTCTCAATGGAGCCTGATTTTCTGTTCCACCCAAAGCACTCAGGGTGACCAAGGTGAGGTGGCCAATTGTTGTGGCACAAAGAATGTGTCCTTAGTCCTCCTTTTTCAGCACAAATGCCCACAGACAGGAGTTGTGTTTGTAGAGAAGTCCTGTGTGCCACAAGCCACCAACCACACACTCAGCAGGTTTTCTTGGTGTGCTAAGTGCTAGAAGCATGGAATGTGCAGGTATCAGGTTGGGCCGGGCTGCACCTGGAATTATTTTTAGGAGCTTTGTCTTGTGTTAATCTGTTTATTTCTATGCAAAATGAGAGAAGCCAGACATGATTCGAGTGAGTCCATGTGCACTTTCTGTATATAGTTATCTGTATGTCATCACCTGAGGCCAGATTCCCCAAGGAATGTGATGTTTTTCTTCCCTGCTTTGGGATTTTGGGTGAGATCTGCCCATTCCTCTAGATTTCCTCCCACATGTCCTGCTGGGTTGAAGCTCTTGGCAGCTGCAGACACCCAGCTGTGTCACTGTTCTGTTCAAGAATGGTTTGTTCCCATATAGGAGTTGATCAAGAGGATTTGGGGGATTAATTTTTACAGTGTTGGAATTCTTTGCAAGTCCCTGTTTCCTGCATATCTTCAGAAATCTGTAGCTGGTTGTACTTCGCAGTGCAGTGGTGTGAATAATATGAATTTATTCCATATGAAGAGCTCCTCTCTGGTAATAAAGCAGGATGATGTCTGATAACTCTTCTTTTCTTCTTCCTCTTTCTGCTTCAGATGTTTCTGCTCTTACTGGTGAACTTGCTGCAGAATATAAACATTGCTTTTCAAACAGATAACCCTTAATCTTGGAAATAATGGAAGTCTTTGAGGTTTCCTGTATTCTCTGAAGGTAGATAAATTTTTACTAGGGCAGCTGGTTTTTTCCTGTTCACTTTCTTGGCAAGAAACTAAGCTGGAGTCAGCATAACATCCCCTGTGGCTCCTGGGGTTAAATGTTATCTAGGAATGTATAAGGAATACAGACCGAGAAGTAAATACTGTGCTTGGGAGCTCAGCTCAAGTATTTGAGTGCTGGCCTAAGTGAGAAATGTCTCTATAAATTAAGTTACGGTCTGATGCATGTTTTAAGGAAAAAAAAAGAACAGGAGTACTGGCAACATATTGGCATGTTTCAATCTAAATTCAATCTACATGTGTGGCTGTTTGACAGGCAGTTCATCAGGGTGGTGTTTTCCAGGCACATTCCTATCTTTTGTTGTTATTTATCTTGCTCTCTCTTTTTATCTAGTGACTCTATCTTGTAATTCATGGATCTCTGCTGGTCTGTTCATCTTCTGTTGGAAATACTTGTAAATCTTGAGGAAAGAGTTTAAAATCTTTGTCGTGCCATAATTACATATATTAATACAGATTTTATCCAGAAACAGAAGTCCACCCAAGGATTTGTTACCTAAGATGATTTTTAGAGCTTGAAGGTGGAGTTTTTTGTACGATTCTCAATAAACCCAAGCTAAGGTCTCTTTAATACTTAAAAATAAGGATCAATGCCCCATCCCTGGAAGCATCCAAGGGCTGGCTGGACGGGGCTTGGAGCACCCTGGGAGCGTGGAAGGTTTCCCTGCCCATGGCAGGGGGTGGAACTGGAAGATCTTCAAGGTCCCTTCCCACCCAAACTGTCCCATGATTCTACAAAATGCTTCAGCCTTGAAGGAAGATCTTTCTCTGATTTGGGCTGTGTTTTTAGCAGTGCTCAAGTTACAATCACCTGTTTCTCATGTGTGTAGTAACTCTGTAGTAACTTCCCATGTGTGTAGTAACTCTGCCTGTTCTCAAATCTTAACCCAGAAGCCAGTAAAATACTGCAATGTGCAGGGAATTCCCAGCTGTCTGTCACTCCTGCTTCCAGCAGGAGCATTGCCAGTGCCCAAGTCTCTACCACAGTGCAGAGTGAAGAGCTGATCACTGAGGCTTATTCTGAGATATGTGTAGGGCAGGAAAGGGGGAGTGCTGACAGGTTTAGTAGTCAAAATTACTCAGCCAGGATTGCTTGGGAAATGTGGTGGGAGAAGGCAGACAGCCGTACTTGCTGTGGCTGGGCAATGGAACACAGCAGCATCATTTGGTTGAAACCAAGTTTGCTTTGCTCCTTATGGAGAAGGCAGCAGGCTACAGATCCAAAGTCTCCATCAAGATCTTGTAAAATACTCTCCTGACTTCTTTCCTTTTCTGTATTTCAGCTAAACATCTCTGCCCAGCTGCTTGCATGTGTCCATGTCAATGCTTCTCAGCCTCCTGGCTGAAGGGTCTGTGGGGTATAGCCAACGTGTACTTGTAGGAAAAGAGTTTGGAACACTGAGCTGAAGTTCAGGCCTTGCAGAGTGTAAAACTTGACCTGAACTAAAAGTGGGAATGATTTGTGTCATATCAGGCATTCAAGAGCTGGAATTGTAAGCTACGTTTATTCCCTTGCCGTTGAGCCCCGTGTTTGAGTATCTTCAGACATCTTAAAAAGGGAAAATAGAAATAAAAATGCAGCTTTTAGAGGAGGCTTAGAATGAGGTGAATGACATTAGGAAATAGGGATAGGAAACCTTTCTGTCTTCTCTATAGAAAATGGCATGTTAAAGGAATCAAGGTGGTAACAGAGAATAATGCACAGAGTATGAGCGTGAGGGTAGAATTTTAATATGCTCATTTGCTGTCAGGAATTTCCTGTCCTATTGTTCTGTTTTTGCATCTAAATCCTCTTCTCTTCACTCTCAGGCTTTGTTTCCTTCACTGGGAGCAAGGAGTAGCTCCCTCCCAGCAAAGGGAGTGTGGCTGCCCCAGGGTGGTGAGGGTCAGCTGGATCACTCCCTCTGCCTCTTCAGAATGAGGTGGGAGTATCAATAGCAAGCACCTACAGAGATAACTGAATTTGGGTGTCTAGAGCTCAATTTCACCCTTAACAAAGTGATCTGTATTTTGCCTCCTTCCTTGCCAAGACTATCTAAGACTGAATATTTTTACTCTGCAATTCACCCAGATATTCAAGATGGGGTCTGTGTATTGATTTACTGCAGGAATTATCCTTCTCCTTCTCGACCTTGTTGCTGAAACCTTTTTCCCTCCTAACTGTATTCAGAACTTAGTAGTGCTTCTGTTTCCTCTGGCATCCTCTGCTGTAACATCCATGCACATGGAATACCACACAGGCAAGCAGATTCTCGTGGTTTTTACAGCAAAGATGTTCCAAGGGATCTGTGCTGTGTGTTATTTATTGGCCTGCCTTCCTTTTCTTCCCCTTCCTGCTCTCACCTGTTAGTACTTCATTCATCTCTTAGATCTTCTCTCTCTTAGACTGTGATTAAGGGCATCCTTGGTCAAAGAGAAACCTTTAAATTTGGAATATTTTCAACTAACTGTAATTCAGGATCTTCATCATTGTTCAAAGTCTTCAGTGGTGTTTTGGACCAGGATCTGCTCCAAAAGATTTGGTATCAAACTTCTGCAGAAATATTAAAAGATCTGGCAACAAACTTCTCTAGATTTGAGCAGTCCCAGGTGCTTTGGAGGGTTTACTGGTGTATTCTCCAAGCTCCCAGCAGTCATTTGCCATGTAGCCCTTCTTGTTCCATAGCATTGACAGCACTGTTTGGTGTCTGTCAGCAAAAAGAAGATATTAGCTTGGATTTGGGGTGGTTTGTAGGGAAAACAAGAATTGGAGTGAGAAATCACAGCCAGCAGGTGACTGAGGAGGTCGAGTCATGTGGTGAGCACACTAATTTCTCTCATTACAGTGGGAAACATAAACCTGAGTATCTTTTTTTTTATGCAGTGAAGGTGGGTTTACTTTCCAGAATAGCTATTACCAGGACAATAGACTGAAGTGATGGTGGCCGTGGTGTTTTAAAAGCTGTATGTAAATTTCCATTTCCTGCATTTATGAGTAGTAAAAGAAGAGCTCAGTGTTACTATTAGGTGTAACCAGGTATTGGAGTACTGTATCTACACTACTCTCATCAGTGTTTCGGGTGTTGTAGATGGTGAAGAACAACACTGAAAGATTAATTTCTTGTCTGGAAGATAAGCAAGAGTTCAAAGCATCACAAATTCCTCATTTTCTGCAAGGAAGAACATACTGAGGTTCGATGATGTGAATCAGTGCTGCGGAAAGGAATCACAGAAGATTCCTGATGGGATGAGGATCTTCTAAAGGATCAGCCAAAAGTTTAAACAGTATGTCCCTGCCCATGGCAGGGGATTGGAGCTAGGTGAGCTTTAGGTCCTTTCCAAACCAAACCAGTCTGTAACACCCAATGTCTGCAACTGGGGGTAAAAATGTCAAGAACTGTTCTGGTTTTCTCCTATTTTTGATGGTGAGAGAGGCAATGCCAATAATTTATATTTTTAGGAACATGGCTCTCAGAATCAGTGCTTTTGGAAGGACCTTTCTAGGTCAATCACATGGTGCACTTCAGTGACTCGTACTAGGCAGGAGGTCAGATCAAATAATCGTAACTTTCCGCTCTCTCTCAGTTCAAAATCCATGAATGGGAACCAGCTCATAGTGCCAGGAGGCTTTTTCCGAAATCCAAGCACTGTGTGCTCTGCAGTGATCCATGTGGCTTTGGTCACCGACTGAAGGAAATTGTAGCAGAAATAAGAGATGCCCTGAAGAGGAAAAATATCCCAAAATATTAGTGCTGACAAGAGATTCCCGCTTAGGGGGGAAGCTGATGGTCTGGTTTTGTTTGAAGATGCTCCTGTCACTTCTGTGCCCAGTGCAGCTCATCTTGGGGGACCTTGCAGATGGCCAGTTCCAGCTGGCCAGTTGGATCTCTGATCTCTCCGTGTAGGACACCATCAGATGGGGTTGGCAGCCACAGATGTGGCATTGGCAGACACTGAGGTCTTGTCACAGAGTCTTCAGTGGAGTTGGTGCTAGAGAGTTAAGTTGGGTTTATGTCCCAAAAAGGAACTAGTGGGAACTTGGGCAAAGATGAGGCTGGAATATCAAATTGGATGCAGCTCGAGTATCATGCTTGGGATACCAACCTATTGGAGTGAACCTTCTGTGTGGCAGGGAGTGGAACTGGATGGGCTTGTAGGTCCCTTCTGACCCAAACCACTCCATGGTTTTATGATTCCATCAAGCCCAGTTCTAGGAGAGTTCAGCCTTATTTTAGAAAAGCCCATGACTGGTGTATTGAAGCCGTTCTCGTTTCAGACTCCAAGGTCTCTTTCTGATGGTAAGCATCAGCTGTACAGGTATCTAATTTAGTTATTTGGAAGAATCAGGGAGAGATTATGTAATTATTCCAGAAGAGCTCTACTCAGCCAAAGCTTCATTGTGCTATTGGAATTATCAGGTATTGGTGTATATTTTAGTCTGCATGGGCTAGATCCTTCTGGTCTTTTAAAAAGAAAGCATCTCATTCTTCTTATTAAAGGTCAGGATTTCTATGCCCTCCTACTGGGCATGATTATGATGAATAACTTGCTTATCTTAATCAGCCCTGAATTAAATATCTTCTGTCATTTCAGCATGAGGCAACTTCCCAGCAGCTTTGCTTTCTGGTTTGTTATAGTTTTGAAGTGTGGAAATGCCTGTTGAGAAGGATTTGAACATTAATTCTCTCCTCCTCTCTCTTTCAACATAGCCTGCAAAGTCAGTTACAAAACTAATTAGCTGACATTAATATGTGCACTGCTCTAGGGGCTTAAAAACTTAATTTTCAGTGATGATGAAAGCATCAGAGAAAATTGTTTGTTTGTTGACTTATATGGTAGCTAGTGTAATTGTAGTTAAATACTTTAAATTACTTAGTTCTGAGACATTTGTGGCTCATCTTCATGGAATGTTTATGGCTTGTATGTTTATTTCTTGCTGATGTCAGTTTTTATTTTGGAAGGTAACTCCCTTTCCCTAAGGTCGCCAAGTTATGATGATATAAAGCAAAAATGTTCCTACAGCAGGAACTGTATGTTACTTCCAAGTAATGTACAGTGATTCTCCTAGGGAGCCAGGCTGGGAGAGCTGGGAATGTTCCCCTGGAGAAGGGAAGGCTCCAGGGAGAGCTGGGAGCCCCTGGCAGGGCCTGCAGGGGCTCCAGGAGAGCTGGAGAGGGGCTGGGGACAAGGGCTGCAGGGACAGGAGACAGGGAATGGTTCCCAGTGCCAGAGGGCAGGGCTGGATGGGATTTTGGGCAGGAATTCCTGGCTGGGAGGGCGGGCAGGCCCTGGCACAGGGTGCCCAGAGCAGCTGTAGCTGCCCCTGGATCCCTGGAGGTGTCCAAGGCCAGGTGAGACAGTGGACTTTGGAGCAGCCTGGGACAGTGGGTGGTGTCCCTGCCCATGGCAGGTGTTGGAATTAGATGGTCTTTATGGTCTCTTCCAACCTAAACCAGCCCATGATTCTGTGGGTCCTGAGCAGCTGCTGGAGCTGGCCCTGCAGACATGCAGGTCATCAAGCTGCCACTGCCACCAGGGCTGGAACCTTCTCCACATGTCCTTGGGAGCTCTGTGAGGGTGGTGTCCCCTTTCCACGCTAATTGTCAGCAGCCTGCAAGCTGCAGTTTTGGGAGATGTCATTACAGGTGAGTTCTGGGATGTGTCCTCCCAGCTAAGTTAATCATGCCTGAAAATAGGGTGTTGATAGTTTGTGTGCATACGGGAATAGTTATTTGTGCATAAATGGGACATGCTGTCTGCTGAATTCAAATGGAGCCCTTGAAGCAAAGGATTTGCAGGAATAAGCTCAAAATACCAGTCTGAACAACCCCAACAAACACAGCTTTTACTCATAGGTGTTCCATCCCTCGAATCATCTCCATCTTCCTTATCTTTCCCCCCTTGCTGTGACACCGGAGCTGGGACTTTCTGTAGACTCGCTGTGCTTTGTGAGGGCTCTGGTTTTAGGCCAGCGGGCCAGTCCTGACAAGGCTCAGAACACACAGCTCATTTTAGAGTCTCCTGTGTTTTAAAGTTGGCTGTGGACAGCATGGAGAGCACAGTGCATGATTTTGCTTGTTCATGACAGAGTGGATCCTGATGTTTCCAATGGAGGTACAGAACTGCAGGATCAGAGACCCAGGTCAGCAGGGGCTTGGTCGTAACTGTAGCTTTGAGGCACCATCTAAAATTCATTGCAGCCTTGAAGGCTGTCATATGAATATTCAAGGCTGACTTCTAATAGTACTTGTCTCATCAGGTTGAGAGGAAATGGCCTCAAGCTGTGCTAGGAGAGGTTTAGGGTGGGTATAAGGAGCAGTTTTTCACAGAAAGGGCTTTCCAGTCATGGCACAGCTGCCCAGGGCAGTGGTGGAGTCCCTGTTTCTGGAGGGATTTAAAACCTGTGTGGATGTGACTCTTGGGGACATGGGTTAGTGGTGGCCTTGGCAGTGTTGGGTTAATGGTTGGACTCAATGGTCTTGGAGGATTTTCCAGCCTTAATGATTTTGTGATTCTGTCAAAGTAAAGGAACGTGTAGCTTGCTCTGTTGGACTGTCTTCAACAAATGTCCTCTTCTCAAACCAAATGTATGTCCTGAGAATGCTCAGAGTAGCTGTACTTCTAAAAAGAACAACCAGTGGGTCCAGAAATATCTGAATTTCAGAAATACCTTGAAAAATTAGAGGTACAAATTTCCTGGGGCAGAACCCACTGTTGATCACACCATTGCTCTTTTCTGGCTCCCCTTGTTGAAGTTCATCCTTTGACCGTGGGCTGGTGTAATGGCACCAGACACACCAGCAGACATACCCAGGCCAAAATACATCCTGTCTGCTGGAATTTCCTCCCCTTCCTGGGCATGCTGCTTGCTTTTACTTTCCATTAAAATGAAAGCTCATTCATGCCCGCTGCTCACTCAACACACCCATGGGTTTAGAGTCATAGAATGCTTTGGCTTGGAAGAGACCTTAAAGCTCATTTCATTCCCCACCTGCCCTTGCAGGGACACCTCCCACTGCCCCAGGTGCTCCAGCCCCAGTGCCCAGCCTGGCCTGGGGCACTGCCAGGGGTCCAGGGACAGCCACAGCTGCTCTGGGCACCCCATGCCAGTACTTCACTGCTGTCCTCCTTGAGTTCCCACTGTTTTCCTTCCTGGTGTGTTTCCCTTCTTCTAAAACAAACAAAAAAATTGAGACAGATTGCTCATGTGGATACTGGAGTTTCTTACGACTTCTGGATCGCTGTTTCAATCACAGCCACTCCTCCTAAGGAGCAAACAGAATCCAGAATTTGTGACTTTCTCCTGGAAAAATCACCGTTATTTCATGGCTGAAAATATCAGAGCCCCATGCCCAAAGCTGCTGGAGCCCTGTGCTGATGAAACAGTCTCTGCAGGGGGCAGTTGCTGAGATGGATGTAAGCAGGATGGTTATACAGAGCCTGGTGGCTGCTTTATGGTGGGAATAAAATGTCCAGGCTTTTCCTGTCAGGAAACACGGCAGAGGTTATATTAGTCAATTAACCTGGTAACCTGAATAGCTGTTTGTCTTCTCTGTGAGAGCCTGCTCCACTGCCTGCCCAGGCTTTCCTCACTTCCTCAGGAGGTTTTTCTCCCATCAGTAACACACTCTTCATTTTAGATTGTCCATGACTCATTGTGTGTGAATTAAAAGTATTCCTGGTAGGAATCACTTTATTTGAAGGGTTCCAGGCTGGGTTGGACTGGGCTTGGAGCAGCCTGGTCTAGTGGAAGGTGGAACATAGCAGGAGGTGATATAAGGTGGTCTTTAAGGTGCCTTCCAACCCAAACCATTCCATAATTCTGTGATATGGAAAACAACCCAAACTCAATGCAAATGAAAGTTGTGCACATTCTCACAGTTTGCAGTTATTTAAATATTAAAGGCCAAAGGTGTATTCCAGGCTTTTTGATGTGATTTCTTTGTAAGGCTGTCAAACACTTAGCCTTTAAAATCCTCTTTGGGCCTAAGTGATTTAAAGTATGCTCAGGTTGTCCTATTATTTATATCATCTGGAAAACCCGGGTTGTCTTGAAAGAATATTGAGGTTTGTTACTTGAAATCTCAGAAAGCCCATCATTAGGAGTGAGGGAAAGGCAGGTTCTAGAGTATCTAGATGTTAACAGCTGCTGGCTTGTAAAGCCATGCTCAGCCTCTTGACTGGGGAAAAGTCACAATCTCTCACTTACAACATCATAAAGTCTTTTAATTGGAATTCTGACACATCAAACAAATACTGAAGGATAGATATGTGTCTGGGTTAAACAGGCATGGTGCAAGCCTTGGGGGAGAGAGTGACATTTAAGTTGTAGAACAATTATTTCTTAAATTAATTCTTAATTTTTACGGGGAAGTTTGTAACATGATTTGTGCTACACCAGAAGCTGGTGTTAGGAAAAGGATGTTCCGTTAGGCATTTGCTGCTTTGGTTGCATCCTGGAGCTCTGATTTTACCTGGTTTGGGCATTTTTATGCTCATGTGAGACCCCCCCTGCAGAGCTGCCCCAGCCCTGGGGCCAAGAGCAGAAGGACGTGGAGCTGCTGGAGAGAGTCCAGAGGAGCCCCGGAGCTGCTGCAGGGCTGGAGCCCCTCTGCTCTGCAGCCAGGCTGGGAGAGCTGGGAATGTTCCCCTGGAGAAGGGAAAGGCTCCAGGGAGAGCTGGGAGCCCCTGGCAGGGCCTGCAGGAGAGCTGGAGAGGGGCTGGGGACAAGGGCTGCAGGGACAGGAGACAGGGAATGGCTTCCCACTGGGCAAGGGGAGCTTGGCTGGGAGCTTGGGCAGCAATTCCTGCCTGGGAGGGTGGGCAGGGTCTGGCACAGGGTGCCCAGAGGGGCTGTGGCTGCCCCATTCCTGAAATCATTCAGGGCCAGGCTGGAGGGGGCTTGGAGCACCCTGGTCTAGTGGAAGGTGTCTCTGTCTGTGGCAGGGCGTGGAACTGGATAATCTGTGGAAATCTTCCATTCCAAACCATTCTATGATTCTATATTCTCAAAGCTACTCTTGACTTCAGTAGGAGTCATGTTGCCAAATTGTGCATTTTCTTTAGTAAAATAACTTCCTTTGAAGAACTAATAGCTTTTAGTTCGTCAGTCTCTTGGACATCTTCATCAGGACAGCTTGTTCATTGATTTTATAGCCATTAAACAAAGCACTTTGCGATAGCTGAAGGGGACAATTACAGGAACAACAACCCAGCAATCTGTTTCACACTTGCTTTCGTCTGCAATCTGCTGGTGTGCTTTAAATACCCGAGCACTCCTCGTGTCCTTTTACCCAAGTGTGAGTTACACACAAGTTTGCTTACGAACACTCCATTTGTGTGGATTTGTTGGGTTTTTGCTTCGTGACAGTATCTACAATCTGCTCCAAATGCCTTTTTTTCCCTTTTCTTTTTTCTTTCAAAAATTAAGGAAAACTTTATCACATGCCTTTTATGGCAGTAAAATTTTACTCTTTTTTTAGCTAGACTGAGAGCCATAGAAGCTCATACACACCCCTAAGCTTATCTGCATTGACCTCATCATTGACCTTGCCTGCACCTCCAAGTTACAGGGACAGTCCTCTAGTTTTCTGCACTGAAAAAGTCTCAAAAATATAGGTGATTTAGCAAAGCAAAGGCCATAAAAGGTTCCCAGAGGGTGATGGTTAGCAGGACAGGGTCTAGTTGGAGGCCTGTCTCCAGCGGTGTCCCCCAAGGTTCTGTCCTGGGCCCGCAGTTGTTTGGTTCATCAGTGGTTGGGGTGAGGGGTGGGTGCCTCCTCAGCAGCTCCAAGGACACAGAGTGGGGGCAGCGGCCCCGAGGGGTCTGTGCTGCCCTTCAGATGGATCTCAACAGGGGAAACAAGGGCAGAGGGGAACCTGCTGACATTCCACAGGGGAAATGCAGGGCTCCTGCACCTGGGGAGGAGCAAGCAGCAGGCCCTGCTGGACAGGCAGCTGTCCCTGAGCCAGCAGTGCCCTGAGGGCCAGGGAGGCCAGCGGGATCCTGGGGGCAGCAGGTCAGGGAGGGATCCTGCCCCTCTGCTCCGGAGCTCTCTGTCCAGCTCTCTGTCCAGCTCTGTGTCCTCAGGACAGGAGGGAGGACATGGATGTCCTGCAGTGTGGCCAGTGGAAGCTGCAGAGCTGAGGAGGGGCCTGGAGCATCTCTGTGCCCAGGAAAGGCTGAGGGAGCTGGGGCTGCTCAGCCTGGAGAGGAGCCCCAGCTGTGAGGGGCCTCAGCCCTGGGTGTCCCTGTCTGTCCCATGTGTCCCTGGGTGTCCCTGGGTGTCCCTGTCTGTCCCATGTGTCCCTGGTGTCCCTGGGTGTCCCTGGTGTCCCATGTGTCCCTGGGTGTCCCTGTCTGTCCCATGTGTCCCTGGTGTCCCTGTCTGTCCCATGTGTCCCTGGTGTCCCTGTCTGTCCCTGTGTGCAGAGAGGGGCAGAGCAGGCCCAGGCTCTGCTCCAAGCCCAGCAGTGGCACCAGGACCATGGGCAGGGGCTGGGCCCAGGAAGGAGGTGGAACTGGATGATCCCTAAAGTCCCTTCCAATCCAAACCAATCTGGGATTTGGTGATTCTATGAATTAATTCTGTCCAAACAGTGTTGCTGTATAACAGCACCTTCCTTTCACCTTCTGCTGTGCTGCATGGGGGATATTTGGGGCACAAAAGCATTTTGTGGGGATTTCTATAGTGCTTTTTGAGTCCTGTGGCTGATCAATTTGGGCTTGGAGTATCAGATTGCCCAGAATTAATGGGAAAATGCAGGTGGCAATGGTGGGAATTCTAGAGAGCATTTGGTGGTGCCTCAGTGCAGCTTTAAAATAGAGGATAACTGGTATTGCTGAAATAAGTAGCGATGGCAAATGTGTAAAGCTGTGCAAGAGCTTTGGGCAGTTTCTGCATTGAAGGTTAAGAGCCCTGGGTTTTCTCATGCTGCACAAAGTGTTTGCCTCTTCCCTTATTAAGTAGAGACACTGAGTCCCACTGGACCCCTTGCTTCAGGGAATTCTGGCTCCTGCCTCCCCTTACAGGCTGTGTTGTTACTATTAGAGATTAGTCACTGGAGCCAAAAGGAAGTGTGTCCACAGCTGAGCTAAAACCGAAATGCTGTTTCCAGCCCAGCTGTGTAGAAAGTGTCTATTTTTTGTGTGTTAAAAAAGGGGAAGCTGCATCGTAATGCTTAGAAGTGCATAAGAGCACAATAAAGAGATTTCTTGTGTCATGAGGGCTTGTGGGGATTTGCCCAGGAAAAGGGTTTTTTATTTTAATAAAACATTTTGCAATAAGGACATGTTTGCCATTTTCTGTATTCAGCAAGGAAACAATAAAAAGGGGATTATTCAATAGAAGCCTGACAGCATTTTGCCGGTGCTGTTATATAAAAGAGCAACTTCATTCTTACTGTAGTTACATACTGCTGCTAGTTTAATTTGAAAATGATTCCCACAAATCCTATGGAGTGGGAATCAGACAGGTGATGACAAACAACAGCTTAAAAAGTAAGTAACTGCTTTATGGAGACTCACTCAAATTGTTTTCCCTCCCAGATGTGTCAGGCTCACACTGTGCATTCAGCTTTACTTCCAATAACTTGTTAAATTGTAGTAATATGAATATTTGCCATAATCTGTGTTCTTAAGGCCGTTAAAACCCCTGGAGGTTATTTTTCCATATTCATCGATGTCCCTTTGTATTGGGCAAATCCTTTTAGATACATTTCTCTTCCATCTTTGTGTGGGAACAATATGATGATAATATTTTTCTGTTTAATAAATCAGCAACTACTGCGTGAGATGCAACAGATGGCAAGTCGCCCCTTCGCCTCCATCAACGTTGCCTTAGAAACAGATGAGGAGCCACCAGATCTCATCGGGGGGAGCATAAAGGTGAGAGCTGGGCTTTGGGGTGGGCCTCACCACCAGTTACCAGGGATATTTCACACAGGAATCCCAGATCCTCTCATTTTCTTGTGTACCTGCAAGGAGCTGTAAGTCCAGGAGGTCCAACAGGTACCATTTTGATTTGCTTTTATCTGTTCAGATATTCACTTACAACTTTTGGGCTGGTTCAGATGAAAGTTATAATGCTGTTGGGTTTGAAGTGTTGTGTTTGCCTTGTTAGTTTCTGTGCTTTGAGACAGAGAAGAATTCAGCTTTACATCAGAGATCACTGGGCTGGAAATAGTTGTAGGTGCTGCAAATAGAAACCCTTTCCTGTGATATCTCAAAACAAATGTGAATGTAATCATGTCTGTGTACTGTGAGAATGTTAACATATTTTTGATTAAAAATATATATTCCAATATATCTTGTGATTAGCAAATAGGAGCATGAAGAAATCATTGTTACACACAACACATTGAATTCTTAGTGAAAGCATTTTTAACAGGTGATTAATTAATTCAAAGGTCTTTTTGATGTGAGGCTTTGACCAGCACAGACTTCTATACAAAAAGAGAAAATGAAGAACCTGAGAACACTGATTATTTTTCTTTCTTATCTAAGGCAGCTGGATTGTTTTATTTTATTTAGACTGAAGTTTTTTGAAAGTTTTTCTCATTAGGCCTCAAGGTTAAGAAGGGTAGATGTAGATTAGATGTTGGGAAGAAATTCTTCCATGTGAGGGTGGGCAGGCTCTGGCACAGGGTGCCCAGAGCAGCTGTGGCTGCCCCTGGAGCCCTGGCAGTGCCCCAGGCCAGGCTGGACACTGGGGCTGGAGCACCTGGGGCAGGGGGAGGTGTCCCTGCCAGGGCAGGGGGGGCACTGGGGGGGCTTTCAGGTCCCTCCCAACTCAAACCATTCTGTGATTCTATGATAAGTCCAGGCACTAAGTTTCTCACATTCTCTTCTTATTGCAAGTGAGCTAGCTTTTTTTTTTATTTTTTTTAATACATGTATTTTAATTATTCTAAAGTACATGAAAGCAGTCTGAATGCAAAACTTCTATTTGTTGAGTAATATTTTTTAAGTCTTGGCCTAAGTATCAGGAAGTGTCACTATTAAGGTTGCCTGTATAGCTTTAGCTCTTCCTTATTTATGTGTAAATATGGTCTGTCATGGCAAGTTTTAATACTTTTCCACTTAGTTGGTGTCCTGCACCATGTTCTGGGTGGACATTGTGTAGAAGCAGCTTTTCAATATATTCAGTCCCAGAATGGTTAAGGTTGGAAAATCTCTCTAAGCCCATTGAGTCCAACCCCTCCCCCAGCACTGCCAGGGCCAGCACTGCCCCTGCCCACCACCACAGGGCTTTCAAATCCCTCCAGGGGTGGGGACTCCACCCTGCCCTGGGCAGCTGTGCCAGGACTGAGCAGCCCTTTCTGTGAAGACATTTTCTCCAATTTCCAGTCTAAACCTGTCCTGGTGCAGCATTATGCTGTTTCTTCTCATCCTGTCTTGCACCTGGTTTGGAGCATAGTGGAAGTAGAGTAAAATTTGCAAAGGCCTTCAGTAATTCAGGTGATAATTCAGGTGAATCTGGACCTCCCCCTGCATGCTCTGACTAGTTCTCCTCCCCACTGACTTCCTTTTGACTCCAGATCCTCAGATTTTCTGATTTTTTTATGATTTCCATGCTTCTGCCATGAGGGACTCACTGGGAGTCATTACCTCTAATAGCTCGCCAAAGCTTGGGAATTCACCCTTGCAAAACTGGATTGTCACTCACCAAATCAGACTGAACCTTTAATTCATTGCTCATCAGAAAGGCTGTGGGATGCTTATGGCTGGAGGCAGATCTGGAAGGATGTAGCCTGGCTGCTGATGGTTTTGGGTTGCAGTCTGTTTGTCTGGGGCCCTTCTCTTCATCTTCTTCTATTGTCTGGAAGTAAACTGGCTGAAAACACCTCTCCTGTGGGATCAGGCCAGAACAAAGCTGTTCTAAACTTTTTGATCTCTGACAAATTGTCTGCACTCAAACTACAGGGAGGAGAAACCTTGGATCTCAACAGTTCTAATGAGTGTGTTATTGCTCCTCTTGTTCTGCTGCCCTCATCTTGTCTGGCCTCCTTGGGTTCCTCTAGAATGGATGGAGAAGCTTATTTCAAGAATAATAAGACAGACTATGGAGAAATATCCTATTTTAGACCCAGAAATCGTTAGGAACTGGTAATTGCCTCTGTGCTGATAGCTCAGATACATGTTTCTTAATCAATTTTGGGATGTCTGATTGAGATGTACTGATTCATGCAACAGCACAAACCCTGTACACTCACCTGGAGCCCAGCAGATGAATGTGCACCTGAAATGTTGCGCCAATGGGTACCTTCATAAAATCATCGAGTCAATATTTTGGGTTGGAAGGGAACTTAAAGATCATCCTGTTCCAACTCCCTGCCATGGGCAGGGGCCCCTGCCATCATCTGCTGGCAGGTGTGGGTGCAGAACAAGGGTGCCTCCATATTGCAGGGAGAGTTAATAGATTTTATGGGGTTTATACAGTTTTTTCTCATCTTGGAGAACTTGGCTAGGGAATAAAAGTAGTCACAAAAAGCCAGAGTGTTTCACAAAAGAAGAGAAGGCTTGGGAAGGTTGTGGGTTGGAAGCAGCTTGGGGAATAAGGCTTCTGAAATAGTCTGACCTGTTGGTCCCTGCATGGAAATGAATTTAAATAGAAATTAAAAACCAGTCTGAGTATCTATGGGGTGTTATGGTTTAACACTAGCCAGCAGCTTGGGTTTTTCTCCTCATCCCTTTTGCACCTGCATGGGAAAAGGCTTTTGGCAGGAGGGAGCAGCAGGAGGATGGGCTGGGGCGATACACAACTGGGCAACTGCGCTTTTCTTTGTGGTTGCTTTGTGGTCTGGCTGTTCTTTAACTCTTAGCCAAGACAAGAGGGAAATGTTACTGCGGTGCTGGATGTTGGATCTACCCTCCAGTTCCTCTGCCATCCACTATGTCAAAATTTGAGACTTGCCTTATTATGGATTCAGTGATGGTTTTCTTCCCCATGGGAATCAAAGCCATTGATTATTGACAAGTTGATTTGAAGGTTAGAAAGGAGAAGTGGAAAATGGAATGTCTTGTCTGCAAAAGATTAATTTCCTATTCCATTGTCCATAGCCAGTTGGCAGCCGGTGTCAAGCTAGTTCCATCCTAAGCTAATGTTTTCCAGCTGGACAGTATTACAACTGTGTTTTCAATTAGTAGTTCTCCTGGGGTACTTAGGAGTAATAGAAAGTGATTTACCTGCAGGGAAGCAATTCCTATTAGAGGCTGCAGCTAGGCAACACGTAACTAGCTGCTTTGGTTTATTTGCCACTCAACAAATACCCACTGAATCGCAAATCTACACTAAATTTGCTTAGTTATTACAAAATCTGTTGGCTTCTCTCTGCAGCTCTTTGGGCATTCAGGGGTGCTGAATATTGCAGGTTTTTTTCTAAAAGTGTTTAACTTCCTTGGGTGCCTGGGACTCATCCAAGTGTCTGAACTGGTATTGCTGTCGCTCAGGGTTTTTTAGGGCTTGTTATCGGATTAATCTAAGTCTTGTAATCCTCTGCAGCCATTTTTAGAAGCTTTCCCGAAAGAATTTGGGAAGTTTATAATTTTGACATTGATTTCCACGTATCTTAAGTTGCTAAAGGCAAGAAGTTACCTTGGAAAAGACATGCACAGCCTAGCAAGCAAGTGCTGTTGGAAAGTAAGCTGAAGCACTTAGAGGGTCAACAAAAAAATTCTTGCATTGGGAAAAATTATCCTGAAGTTGGAAAAAAATTATTTTGGAATCTTTTAGAACAGAGCTGAAGCAGTCTTTGCTCTGCTGTGTTCAGGGATCCAGCACATGAAGCCAGTGCTAAGTGTTGATTATCTTTGCATCCATGATCCTTAGTTTCCTGAAGGGAAAGTGAGAAGCATTTGGGAAGTTCAGTGTTCTGTACCATTGTACCAATGTGTCTTTAATTCTGCTGTTTGAGGGCTTCACTGCAAATCCTGAATCAGACAGCGAGCTGATTCCTTAAAAATAGCAGATAAATAGATGGGAAACAGCATCTTACTCTAGTAATTAGTTTGCTTTGTTATGGGAGAAAGTGCTTTTGAGTGGTTTAAAGGCTGCCAGAAGATCCCATCTGTTCAAGAAGTGCAGAGCTAAAGTGATGAGCTGATTTGGGAGTGGGTAGGGGGTGCCACAGATTAATTAATATATTTTCAGTCTATTTGTATTTTGCATCCAAGTGATGCCCTTGTTAAATTTCTTTTATATTGCAATGAAGTGCAACCAGCAGTAAAGGAGCAGAGAAGTGAGTAGTAAGCCCTGTGCCACAGGGTGCAGGGTTTGGAGAAGCTGCAGGGTGAGGAATGATTTGAAACGAAGCATCTGCCAGCTCCAGCACTTCTATAGGATGAATTCATCTTACTTTTGACATGTAGCTTGATTTTGGGCTGTTTCATGCAGCTGGAGTTCAGTGAAGAGCTAAAGGCCAAGGAACTGATGGTTTTTACAGCTTTTATCCTGTTCTGGTTGTCACTCTTGATGACTCCATTTCCCCTTTACTTCACACGTTGCTGACCTGCTTTTGGTCCATTGAATTTGCTGATGGTCCAGCTTTTGTGACCTCTCCCAACCTACTCACCAACAGTGAGCTGTGTTAGTGTGAGCATGGCAAGGACAGCTCCAGCCAGCTGAGACTGGGGGTCCTGTGCAGGAGGCAGGTTTGGAAGGAGGGCAGGCTTGAGGTGTGATGTGTGAAAGCCACGCTGAGCAGAAATGACCAGGCTGTGTCAAATCATAGAACTGGTAAAGCTGGAAAAGGCCTTTAGATGACCACGGGCATTCATGAACACTGCACCACCACTGGGTTCACCATTAAACTGTCTTTAAGTACCACATCCACAAGGTTTTTGAACATTTCCTGGGATGGTGATGCCCGTTTCCCTGGGCAGCCTGTGCCAATGCTTTACAACTCTTTCCATGAAGCAATTTTCCCTAATACCCAGTCTAAACCTCCTGAGGCACAACTTGAACCTTTCTTCTTCTCTGATCAAGATGTGTTAGAGGGGGACAGAGCAGCTTAGGGTTTTTCAAGGATGATATAAATAGGCTGAAAGTCATTCCTATCCTCAGAAGGATAATAGTTGCAGGAAAAGGATGAAATTGAGGGATGGGGGAAATAAACTGAATAATCCTGATCTGCTGTGGCAGTTGCTGGAGATGGATTTACATGCAGCCTCTGAGGCCAGAAAGGCCGGTGTGGTTCTGGCTAAGGTAGGCTCTAGGTTTCTCAACTTGCCTTTGGAAAGGTAATTCAGTTTCTAAAGTCTTATTTCTGGGCTTTGTGGCATCTGCACTGATTCTAGGAGCTTTTCCCTTTGTTGACACGGAGGAATTCCAAGGGTGTCTTTGTGTAGCTGTCTCCTTGTCATTAGCAAAACCACTTCTGCTCCTTAGACTCCCTCCTGGAGCATTGAGGTGACAAAGGAACACACGAGGAGGACACCCCAGCTTGTACTTTCTGTTTGGTGTTTATTCCTCTTTTTTTGGCCCACCTTTAGGGCATGGAGAAGTGTGGGATCTCCTCTGAAGGAATGCCAGTGGTAGGAAGGGAGCATTCCCTGGGCAGCTGAGGTGTGTAGAGCACATTAGCTGCACTAGAATTCTGTATAGGCTGGCTGTGATCCCTCCTTCCAGAACATCAACAAAAATACCCCATAAAACCTTCACCTAATGAATTATTTCCAGTAAACAAACTCCCAGTATCTTGTTTTGATATCTATGGCAAAATCAGGGGAAACTTTTGCTACTCCCATAATATAATATCAAATATAGATATTTGGAAGGGAGCTGTCATGAGATCAGCAGACCTATCTGTTAAGCCTGCCTTGTATTTAGGGAATATTTGGCTGATAAGTGATTTTAACTAGTTTTAGATTTGAAGACTGTAAACATTTCCGCAGGTTGCACCATGATTTTAGCTGATAAGGAGGAATTTGCTGGAAGGAGAGGAAGGAGCATGAAGCTTCCCACAGGAGAAGGATTTTCTAAGTTAATTTTTTCCCTCTAACGAGCATCTCTCTGATTGAAGTACTAATAACACCAGCAGCTTCTTAACAGCATTATCAAGGACTTATTTGCATTCATTTATGCCAAGTAGTTGTTTTGTGTGTTGTGTTGGCAATCTTCATCCAACTGTCCCATTTCGTTGGGGTTTTTTTACTTCTCCATTTTCCTGTGCAAAAACCAGCTGAGTGCTTGAAAAGAACTGTAAAAGTCCTGCCACTTCACCTGTACAAAATGAGAATAAATACCCACCACTGGCCATATATACACACACACAAATCTCCCAGGCTTCTACCCATGGCCTCACCCATCCCCTCCCTGGGGCACAGCTGGGAATTGAAGGAGGAGTGTTGGCATCTGTGAGTGGCCAAGCTCCATCTGTGACATGAGATTTGGTCATTTCAGGGGAACTTCCTTGGAGATCCAAACTCACCAAATCCTCCCCTTCACCCCGAGCTGGTGGCTGAGTGCTGCTGGACTGACAGGAGCATTGAAAAGACAGAGCAGAAGGTTTTGTTAATTAAGGGGGAGCAGACCTGGGGCCCTGTGAGCTGGTGGCTCCAGATACAGGCTGCTCACATCTGTATTTTCCATTTCAGGCTGTTAGCGTCCATCTGAGGGTATGAATATGATTTCTGTTTAGTTTCTCTCATGCAGCAACCCAGTTCTGGGACCAAGTCAGTTCATTCCCCAGCCCCTCTAAAATTCCAAGGTAGATATCAGGGACAAGGTAAATGTAAATTTTTAATCTAAACTCATTTACTGTGAATTATTGCTGGAAGTTCATTCATCTCTATCTTGCAGGACACACATATTACCCTGAGAATATGATTTTTAAAGCTTAATAATCTATTTTAATAGGAAATTGCTTGTAACTTGTTTTGCAAATGTTCACTCAGCTTTTAATGGCACAATTTAAAAACTTGCAAATGGAATTTGACCCTTTTTCTACAGAGTGAAATCACCTGAACAAGTGGAATCAAATAATAAAACTGAACTGTTTGGGTAATGTTCCTTTTCTCATCCACCACCATAAGATTTTTTCCTTTATTTTAATTTCCTTCCTGGAAATTGAAAACCATGTAAGACTTATTTGATCAAACCACAGAAACATTTTTTCTTGTTAAGGAAAGAAAATTCTCCGTGGTATTTTTTTAATACATTTGAAACGCAATATGCTGGCAGTGTATCACAGAACCTAAATAAAACTGATGCTGTATTTGTGAAATTATACAGAATATTTATTGTTCTAGCCATTAGTTTTATGTGACACATTATTAACTTCTTGAATTTGTCAAGTAAAAGCAGTGTAAATAGAAATAATGAGGTGAAATAAAAATGTGTCGTTTGAGCATCACACAATTCAGCCTACTTGGGGAAAGTATTTGGCTGTGGAATTGACTCCCAAGGGAACTGGTGGTGTATTCCACACCTGGGTCTCCTAGAAATATCCCAGACAAATTCCTGGGAAATGCCCTGTTCATGTGGAGAATCCTGCTGGAGAAGCTGGACTGATTAAATCACCTAACATGCCTCTTACTGCTTTTAATGTCTGTAATGGTTTCCACTTTATGCATGCCAAATACACAGCAAAACTCAGAAACTACTGGAATTACTTGGCTTTTTAGTGCTGGTTTGGGCCAGTAAAGTCATCTGTGGAAAACAGCTGACAGCAGCTCTCGTTTCCTCTGGGAACAGTGGGGTTGTGTCACCACTTAGCAAAGTGACACCAAGAGCTGCCTATTGCCACCCTGAAAAGGGTGATCATGGTTTCCAGGCTTTGAGGACTTGACTGGCTTTTTGCTCTTTATTTGGCATTTGTAGCATTCTAATTCTCGGAGTCCTTGGGGTTTTTCCCATCATTTCCATTGATTGTTGCTTTGCTGCTGTGGAGGAGCATGGGAGGGGTTCCCTTTGCAGGGAAGGGTTCAGGTTGTTCAGTGCAGGGGAGGGGGACCCTGTCCCTGTGCCCCCCGAGGTGAGACCCCCCCTGCAGAGCTGCCCCAGCCCTGGGGCCAAGAGCAGAAGGACGTGGAGCTGCTGGAGAGAGTCCAGAGGAGCCCCGGAGCTGCTGCAGGGCTGGAGCCCCTCTGCTCTGGAGCCAGGCTGGGAGAGCTGGGAATGTTCCCCTGGAGAAGGGAAGGCTCCAGGGAGAGCTGGGAGCCCCTGGCAGGGCCTGCAGGGGCTCCAGGAGAGCTGGAGAGGGGCTGGGGACAAGGGCTGCAGGGACAGGAGACAGGGAATGGCTTCCCACTGGGCAAGGGGAGCTTGGGCTGGGAGCTTGGGCAGGAATTGTTCCCCTTTAGAAGGGCAGGCTGTGGCCCAGATTTGCTGTGGCTGCCCCTGGATCCCTGGAAGTGTCTGTGTCCAGGATGGACACTGGGGCTTGGAGCAGCCTGGGACAGTCGAAGGTGTCCCTGCCCATGGCTTTAAGATTAATTTTAAGGTCTCTTCTGACTGAAACCATTCCATGGTTCTGTGATCAGCTCTATGAATTTGTCTCTCCAGTGTGCTGGAGGCACAGTTTTCCATATTTCTTTGAGGACAAGAGGTACCTCAGGGCAGGGCCTGCTGACTCAAGACAGCTGCAGGTGTCTGCCCACGGCCATTGACCGTGGTCTTTGTCCACCCACTCCAGCAGAGGGTTTTGTTCTCCCCTCTGTATCTGCTCCCAAGGTGGGACTCTGCTGTTCAGGCACCTCCCAAAGCAGTCCTCTTGTGCTGAGTATCTGAGAGATGCACCTGATTTGAATAGATTTGAATAATGTCTACTTTATTGTGCCATTAAGCCTTCAGTAAAAAAAAAAATCACTTCTATAATTCAACAATGGGTTTATTGAAACCTCTGAATGGAAGTTGCTGGCAGAGGCAGGTTGTAAGCATCTGCTAGAGCTTGTTACAACGTTTGAAAATATACCTATTTTATGTATCTTTCTATAATTCTATGATAAGAGCACTCAGAAACCGCTTGAATGGGCAAAGAAAGAAGACCTGAGCTCCTGTGGGGTCTCCCCACCAAAGCTGCCCTTGCTGAAGGCAGCCAGCTCCTGCTTGGCCCCTGGGTGCCCTGGTGGCACCTGCCCTCAGGTGGCAGCAGGGTGGGGGCAGTGGCACTGAGGGTGCTGCCGGAGGCTCCCGGTTCCCTGCCGGTGTGCCGGAGCTGGCTGCAGCGCTGTGCCGGAGCTGCTGCGGCGCTGTGCCGGAGCTGCTGCGGCGCTGTGCCGGAGCTGGCTGCAGCCCTGTGCCGGAGCTGCTGCAGCCCTGTGCCGGAGCTGCTGCAGCGCTGTGCCGGAGCTGCTGCGGCGCTGTGCCGGAGCTGGCTGCAGCGCTGTGCCGGAGCTGCTGCAGCGCTGTGCCGGAGCTGCTGCGGCGCTGTGCCGGAGCTGGCTGCGGCCCTGTGCCGGAGCTGGCTGCAGCCCTGTGCCGGAGCTGGCTGCAGCCCTGTGCCGGAGCTGGCTGCAGCGCTGTGCCGGAGCTGCTGCGGCGCTGTGCCGGAGCTGGCTGCGGCCCTGTGCCGGAGCTGGCTGCGGCCCTGTGCCGGAGCTGCTGCAGCCCTGTGCCAGAGCTGGCTGCAGCCCTGTGCCGGAGCTGGCTGCAGCGCTGTGCCGGAGCTGGCTGCAGCGCTGTGCCGGAGCTGCTGCAGCCCTGTGCCGGAGCTGGCTGCAGCCCTGTGCCGGAGCTGGCTGCAGCGCTGTGCCGGAGCTGGCTGCAGCCCTGTGCCGGAGCTGGCTGCAGCCCTGTGCCGGAGCTGCTGCAGCCCTGTGCCGGAGCTGCTGCAGCTGGGGCAGCGCTGTGCCGGAGCTGGCTGCAGCCCTGTGCCGGAGCTGGCTGCAGCCCTGTGCCGGAGCTGTTGCAGCGCTGTGCCGGAGCTGCTGCAGCCCTGTGCCGGAGCTGCTGCAGCGCTGTGCCGGAGCTGATGCAGCGCTGTGCCGGAGCTGGCTGCAGCCCTGTGCCGGAGCTGCTGCAGCGCTGTGCCGGAGCTGATGCAGCGCTGTGCCGGAGCTGGCTGCAGCCCTGTGCCGGAGCTGCTGCCGCGCTGTGCCGGAGCTGCTGCAGCGCTGGGGCTGCGGTGTGCCGGAGCTGGCTGCAGCGCTGTGCCGGAGCCGGCTGCAGCGCTGTGCCGGAGCTGCTGCAGCCCTGTGCCGGAGCTGGCTGCAGCCCTGTGCCGGAGCTGCTGCAGCCCTGTGCCGGAGCCGGCTGCAGCGCTGTGCCGGAGCTGGCTGCAGCGCTGTGCCGGAGCTGCTGCAGCCCTGTGCCGGAGCTGGCTGCAGCGCTGTGCCGGAGCTGCTGCAGCCCTGTGCCGGAGCTGCTGCAGCCCTGTGCCGGAGCTGCTGCAGCTGGGGCAGCGCTGTGCCGGAGCTGGCTGCAGCGCTGTGCCGGAGCTGCAGCGCTGGGGCTGTGCCGGAGCTGCTGCAGCGCTGTGCCGGAGCTGCTGCAGCGCTGTGCCGGAGCTGGCTGCAGCGCTGTGCCGGAGCTGGCTGCAGCGCTGTGCCGGAGCTGCTGCAGCGCTGTGCCGGAGCTGGCTGCAGCCCTGTGCCGGAGCTGCTGCAGCGCTGTGCCGGAGCTGCTGCAGCCCTGTGCCGGAGCTGGCTGCAGCGCTGTGCCGGAGCTGGCTGCAGCGCTGTGCCGGAGCTGCTGCAGCGCTGTGCCGGAGCTGCTGCAGCCCTGTGCCGGAGCTGCTGCAGTGCTGTGCCGGAGCTGCTGCAGCGCTGTGCCGGAGCTGCTGCAGCGCTGTGCCGGAGCTGGCTGCAGCGCTGTGCCGGAGCTGGCTGCAGCGCTGTGCCGGAGCTGCTGCAGCGCTGTGCCGGAGCTGGCTGCAGCCCTGTGCCGGAGCTGCTGCAGCGCTGTGCCGGAGCTGCTGCAGCCCTGTGCCGGAGCTGGCTGCAGCGCTGTGCCGGAGCTGGCTGCAGCGCTGTGCCGGAGCTGCTGCAGCGCTGTGCCGGAGCTGCTGCAGCCCTGTGCCGGAGCTGCTGCAGTGCTGTGCCGGAGCTGGCTGCAGCCCTGTGCCGGAGCTGCTGCAGCCCTGTGCCGGAGCTGGCTGCAGCGCTGTGCCGGAGCTGCTGCAGCCCTGTGCCGGAGCTGGCTGCAGCGCTGGGGCTGTGCCCTTCCCTCCCGCTGGCCTCCCTGCCTCAGCTCCTCATGCCGCCGCTCTGAGTCATCCCCTCGCTGCGCTTGGTCTCTCGGCCCGGCCAGCACCGCTCAGAGAGGAGATGCACGATGAGTCACAGCTCAGGAAACAGGTGTCAAAAATAAATGTGCACCACTTGATTCTTTAGGCCAGTTACTGTTGTTAATAACTGCGGCTTGTCTCAGAAAGGCTTGGCTTGATGGACAGCAGGCTGCTTCTTTTTCCTTTTAGTTTGAAGGTGGAGCGTAGTTGCAGCAAGGTGATTTTGTGCTTAATTCCTTCCAAATTAGTTTGGAACTGCCTGACAGATTTTGGTGCATCATTATCTTTGCCGTGCATGGTTGAGAGAAATAAAGTTCCCCACGTGGGGACATATGAACAGTATTTTACTAACCCTCATCTTTTTGGGGGTTGTTCAGCCTGGAAAATAAAAGGTTTTGTGTTGACCTAATTGGAGCCTTTCAGCACCTGAAGGGCCCACCAGGAAAGATGGAGAGAGATTTTACAAGGGCCTGGAGCGCCAGGACACAGGGAATGGCTCCCAGTGCCAGAGGGCAGGAACAGATGGGATACTGGGCAGGAATTGATCCCTGGGAGGTGCTGAGGCCCTGGCCCAGGGTGCCCAGAGCAGCTGTGGCTGCCCCTGGATCCCTGGCAGTGCCCCAGGCCAGGCTGGACACTGGGGCTGGAGCACCTGGGACAGGGGGAGGTGTTCTTGCCCACTGCAGGGCATGAGATGACCTTTAGAGTCCCTTCCAACCCAAAACATTCCATGTTTCTCATTCTTTTCTGAGCAGGTTGACAAGGGAAGGAAGGAGGCTCAGGGCTGCATCCTATCCCCAGCTACCTGTGCTGTGGAACCAGGAGAGCAGAGAGGAGGAAGATGTGTGACCTTGAGGACCAAAATAAAAATTCCATGGAAAGGGAAGATTTTGCCCACAGGGACTCATAATGAGAGTTTCTGCTGCACACTCAGGATTCATTAGTTGGAAAGGGCAGAGGAAGAGAGAGGGTCTTGCCTGGGGCTGAGATATGAGCTAAATTCCTCTCCAAGTCCCTTCAGCTCTGTGACTGAGAGCTATATAATGAACAACTTCTCTTTCTTTCTATTTTATGATGTGCAGGAGACTCGGTGTGATTTTGATACCACAACAGAGGCACTGTCAGAGCCCGAAATGCCTCTCAGGTCACTGGTGGTCGAGAGTGAGGTGCAGAGGGGAGCTCTGGGAGAGCTGGAGGAGGCAGTGCTTGTGTTCAGAGAAGGAATTCAGAGCATTGCTCTTTCAGTTGATCCGAAATCAGGCTGAGATGTACAGCAGGGGAAAGCCCAGGGAGAGGGTTAAGGCACAGAAGAACGTCAGACATGAATAAATTGAAGTGTGGAAGATTTGAGGTCAAAAGAAAGTTTCTGGTGGCAGAGTGGTGAGATCCAGACCAGAGAGCCTCTGGAAAGGTCTCACAGAGATGATGGCACAGGCTGAAAGTGTAACTATTCTAAAAGCAGAGAACTGTGCTTTTACATGCCATTGCCTGTGCAAGTGGAGGGCTGGATTTGGTGACCCTGAGATGAATTTTCCAGCTTCCTGATTCTGCAGTTTGGCTGGAGGATGGTGAGTGTGCTGCTGAGCATCCTTGTGGGTTGGGAGGGACTCTAAAGGTCATCTTTCCATCCCCTGCCATGGGCAGGGACAGCTTCCACTGTCCCAGGTGCTCCAGCCCCAGTGTCCAGCCTGGCCTTGGCCACTGCCAGGGATCCAGGGGCAGCCACAGCCCCTCTGGGCACCCTGTGCCAGGGCCTGCCCACCCTCCCAACCAGGAATTCCTGCCCAAGCTCCCAGCCCAAGCTCCCCTTGCCCAGTGGGAAGCCATTCCCTGTCTCCTGTCCCTGCAGCCCTTGTCCCCAGCCCCTCTCCAGCTCTCCTGGAGCCCCTGCAGGCCCTGCCAGGGGCTCCCAGCTCTCCCTGGAGCCTTCCCTTCTCCAGGGGAACATTCCCAGCTCTCCCAGCCTGGCTCCAGAGCAGAGGGGCTCCAGCCCTGGGAGGATCTCCATTGCCATTAATCAATTAAAAACAAATACATTAAAAAGTAATAAAAACATAATCTTTTCTCACTCAGTTGCTCCTTCATTCTCTTCCCTCCATTGCTTCCCTGTGTTGTCTTTGCTGCCCATTCTGCTCAGTGCTGAGGGTGAGCACAAGAGCTCTCTGTAACCCCAGTGCCATCCTCCTAACTCTGGAATTCAGCAGAACTGTTTTATTAACAGTAGAATAAGTGAGATCCTTGAGTCTCTCCAAAAGATCAACTTTGTGTTTGGTTCTTGCTCCCAGAACAGAAGTCTGTGGGCTCTGTTCCTGCAGTTGCCTTCTCCATGCTCTCTCCATTACCTCTGGCACTTGAGTCACTGTGGGATACAGCACCAGGGTGTGCTTATTTCCTTCTGGGAAAAGCTTTACTGAGTGTGATCCGTTCCTTGGGGGCGGGGAGATGAAGAAATCTGCTGCCATAAACCAGGCAGGCGTGAGTTTCCATCATCCAGCCTGTGCAGCACGTCTTTATCTGCCTTGCACAGACCAGCAAATCCTGCTGCAATCATTGCAGTAAATGTGAGATATGGAAAGTTTTAAGTTTCATTTTGCTTGCTCTTGTCTCCTTTTGTCTTTTTTATTGAGCAGCAGTAATTTAACAGCATGTTTGACTCCCGTTCAGGCTTTTTCATGGCTTAGGTTGCATTGAGTTTCTGTTGAACATTTGAGTGCTGTGGTGTACTTTGATGCCTGATGGAAAAAGCACTAATTATTTCATTAACACCAGAGTGAAGTTTGTCCGTACTAAACAAGAAAACAGAAAGTTCTCAGTGTATTGGGTAAAATAGTGTTTCTCAGCTTTTGTAGCTATGTGGAACAAAAGA
This sequence comes from Phylloscopus trochilus trochilus, assembly GCA_016584745.2. NCBI lineage: Eukaryota > Metazoa > Chordata > Aves > Passeriformes > Phylloscopidae > Phylloscopus > Phylloscopus trochilus. The sequence goes on along the minus strand of WQNJ02000049.1, from coordinate 1,358,645 downwards.
AGAAACTCTCGTGAACCTGTACTCCTTGGTGAACATTTGCACCCTTATCTGATTGTTGTTGCATCCCACAGTAGCAGTGATCTTGTGTAACTGTGCATGGGGCTGGGGCCAGGGCCAGGTGAGAACAGACCTGGGCTGGGCTGTTGCATTTTGGCTTTCTAATGACATCCTGAAGTTGGCTGTTGATCATTCAGGTAAAATCTTCCCAAGAGCACAGTGGGAGGGAGGTGGTCACAGACACTGAGGGTCAGCAAGGGATCCAGTCCCCTGCTCCTCCAGGGTGGGGGAAAGCTGACTGCCCATTATAGATTAGAATCACAGATTGAAAGAGCCCCTAAAGCCCATCTCATTCCACCCCCTGCCATGGACAAGGACACCTTCCACTAGATCAGGCTGCTTAAAGCCCCATCCAACCTGGCCTTGAACTTCTTTTTGTTCTTGGAAAAACGTGCTTTACTGTGTTAATGTAGGGAATGCTGTTAGGTGGTACATGGACTTCAATTCTGGAAATAGAATTTGGAGTACAGACTCGCCGTGGTCGTGTGTGCTGATATCAGTGACATGCTGCTGATGGGGTCGATGGACCCTCAATCCTGTTGATTACATAAGCTGCTCCTTTGTTACTGAATTTAGGGAGAAAGACAAGCCTCGTGTAGTGCTTGACCTTTTAATAGCCTGATTTTTATTAAGTGAATGTATTTTCTTGTGATGGCTCGTGTTTTGATTGTTGCTGACAGTGGTTTTAGCTTTGCTGGCTGTGTGCTGGAAATTTGCCCAGCACAGCAGTGTGGTTCGTGGTGGTTCATGCCCTGGGGCTTGTAAGAGCTGCAAAAGCGACGCTGGGGGAAGAGGGAGGGTGTAGCAGAGTGTGTAACATTTGTTTTCTCTCACTGCAGACCGTACCAAAGCCGATCGCGCTGGAGCCCTGCTTTGGGAACAAAGCAGCTGTTCTCTCGGTGTTCGTCAGGTTGCCTCGAGGACTTGGGGGTATTCCACCACCAGGACAGTCAGGTGAGGATTATTGTTGTCTCTGATGGCTCGGAATTAACTCTTGTGCTCCTTCCCCAACCTTACAGATTAACCTTTCCTGATCCCACAGAAGCTGCTGTAGCCGCAGGTCAGCTTGGGATGTGCTCGAGGCATTTTAGGCTCCCTGGTTTAGGCCCTGCTGGCTTCCAGCATGAGCTTTGAGTTAATTACTAAGGTCAATTGATGGATGAACATTTGATATTGGACGACGCTTTAATTAACAGCTGGGTGAGAGAAAGAGGGATCTGGTACATGTTTGCAGTAGTTACTGGTGAAGGTAACTTGTCACTTGGCCTGTCTGACTTCATTCCCAGCTCCATTTGCAGGGGAACATCAGCTGACAGAATCATGGAAAGATTTGAGTTTGAAGGGACCTTGAAGACCATCCAGTTCCACCCCTTGCCATGGACAAGGACTCCTTCCACTAGACCATGTTGCTGCAAGCCCCATCCAGCCTGGCCTTGAACACTCCAGTGGCGGGGCAGTCACAGAGCAGCTTGTGCCAGGGCCTCCCCACCCTCACAGAGAATATCCCCTCTAACCCTGCCCACTGTCCCCCTTACCCTGTCACTACAAGTCCTTTCAGAGCATCTCTGCCCTCTTCTTAGGAGCTCTGGACAAAGAGGTTTTCCCCATCCAGTTAAAGGTTTCCTTGCTCTCAACCCCTTCACACCTAAACCTGATGTCAGGGCACTGGGACATCACCTCCTGGGCAGTGTGGGGTTTAACTGGGGTTCCCCAGTGCCCAGGGAAGCAAAGGCTCTGGGAGGAGCAGCAGCAGGGTGTGAATGGCACGGTTTGGTGTCGAGCTGGATTGAGCTAAGTCCCAGAGCAGTGGTTTGTCTGTGAATAGAGCAGGGAGGCCCTGGCACAGGGTGCCCAGGGAAGCTGTGGCTGCCCCATCTCTAGAAGTGTTGTAGGCCAGATTGGACAGGGCTTGGAGCAGTCTGGGATAGTGGAAGGTGTCCCTGCCCCTGGCAGGAGGTGGAACTGGTTGGTCTTTAGGGTGCCCTTCAACCCAAACCATTCCATGATTCCCTGGTCTGCCGTGAGGAGGTTGCAGAGGTGATGTATCCACGGGAAGTGCAGAGAAACCTCAACGCACATTTGCTTTCAGGTTTATTGTAGTCCATCTACTGATGCAGAGAAGGGCATCTTCAATATTAAGGGTTAAGGCTTCAATATTTAGAGTTTTACATCCAGTGATACCCACCCTTATTGCATCTTTTCCTCCTGCTGTTGCTTCTAATTAAACATGCAGTATTTCAGCTCCTTTCAGAATATTGGCTGGAGTTTAATTCTTAAGCCAAAACACTTTTCTAGTTTATTAAAAAAATTCTACCCATTTTGTGGCCTGGAGGGATTTTCTCAGCTGTTTCTGAAGGATTTGTTGCTGTGGCTGCTCTGTTCCCTGACTGTGGTTGTGTTGCCCAGGTCTCGCCGTGGCCAGTGCACTGGTGGACATTTCACAGCAGATGCCAATTGCCTACAAAGAGAAATCGGGCGCCGTACGAAATCGGAAGCAGCAGCCCCCTGCACAGCCAGGAACCTGTATTTGATGCATGGACATCAGAAACTGTCTAGGGTTTTAAACAAAATGGAAAAGTAATACCGAGGAGGAGGAGAAAAATTTCCAAGAGACTCGAAGCACCCGGAAAAAAACACAACTTCCTTGAACCCAGTTTTTTTCTCTCATCTACGTGCTAGTTGGCTTGATTTGACAACTGCTCCACTTAAGTTTTACTGACACACGGCTTCAGATTGCTCCTTTGTTTTCTTCAAGTTTAAAGCAAAATGATTTTATTGCAGGTGTGGTAAGGTCTGATGTCACCGTTCCTGGTCAGTGTAAATACAACAGTAGTCCAATATGAATGACACTCAGGTTTCTACATGGAAAGTGCTTTGTAGTTCATGTATTTATCAAACTGTACAAAAAGAAAAAGACCCAGTGTTTACAGGTGTCAGCTCTCAACACATAAACACTACTATTAGTCTTCAAAGCATCTTCATCCTTTGTTTTCATTTCATATTTAATTGTTCCCTCGTTATTTCAGTGGAACTCTCTTCCAGGCACAGCGTTTTTGTAGTCATCGTGGTCCAGGAACGCAAAAGCTGGGACGGTTTAAAGGTTGATGTTGCTCAGACCACATGAAATAACTGGAAAGTTGGATGTTGCTTTGGAAAGACTTAGTGTTTACAAAGTCTTAACCTGCTTGGAGTACACCACACACAAGTGCCTAGACGTGAACAGATCTAGGGAGTGAGGAGACTGCTACACACGCTGCTTTTTAACACAATTAAATTCCTTTAAAGGTATGTATGCTCACATCTGGAGTCACCCAAGGCACTCTGTGTCCTCTGTCCCGTGCAGTCAGAGGAAAGTTGCATTTTCCTCACCAACCATTCACCCAGATGGAAATATCTGGAAGACATGTAGAGTTTCAGTATCTCATAAGAAAACTCCTGGTTTCACCAGCATTTTCATAGAAGCAGTCTGTGTTCCAGGTCAGATACATCACATTTTTCTGATTTTGGCCTCTTTCCTCCCCCTTCCCTCTCGCCATCCTTCTGGATGAGAGCTGAGCTTGGAGGCGTTGCTCCTCAGTGGTTATGATTTGCTCCATCTTCTTACAGGGTGTAAAAAGCAACACTCCGGGTGCCAATCATTTGAGGATGAAGTAAAAAAGAACTTTAAATAAAAATCAAGCAGAGCAGCTTTGTTTTGCCACAGGTTTGAGTTACACATGATCAGATCCTGGTGTTTCCTGCTGGGCTTGAGCTCTGTTAGATGTTGAAGTGGCTGGTTGGTGAAAGGATGAGACTTGTGAACAGCAGAGAGAAGGTTTGGCATTTGGGGGGTGCATCAAACCACCTGCACTACTCTGGCAAGCTGGGGTTGTGTTTTGAGGCTCAAGGTTGGGCTGAACCCAGGCATCTGTGTGTGGTGGTGCCCAGTGTCTCCCTGGAGCTGGGAATGTGGTGCAGGGCCAGGGCTGCACGTGGTGGTGCTGGGGCTGGCAGGGAGATGTCCTGAAGGTGCCAGACAAGGGCTGTCATTGTGGCCTCATCACAGGAACTGTGCTGTCATCCAGGTCACCCAGTCGGGGGCTTCTGCTGGGGACATCTGATATTTAATCAATGGAGAATGAACACCTGGAAGGGAAGTGCTCTTGGATCTGGCCAGGTAGCACCTTTCCAAGCTGAAACCCAAGTAACTGCTCCCTTTGTGTGCGTGTCCTGGTGATCGGTCACATATCAGCCACTCATTTCTGGAGTGTTTGTTTGAACCATGTATTTGGAAGAAGCTCTTTGGAGCTTGGCAGCATCGCAATAAAGAGGTGAATTGCTGTGTGTGTCTGGACAGTGCTGATGGGAACAGCCTGATGGTTTAAGGACTGTGGTGGATGATAATTCTGATTTAATGTGTCATTTAACAAGTGCAACGGGACTGCAAAAAATATTGGGACTAGAAAATTATTGGGAAAAAATGCATTATATATAAAAACATATATAAATGCATCTGTTTCTAAACTAGAAGTTTCAGTGCTCTCTGGGAAGAAGGAATTATGAGGGGAAAAGGGTTGAGCTTTGTCTTAGAATGAAGGGATTTAGGCAATTTCATTTTATCTGATGCACGGATTACCTCAGACAGATTCATCTCCTGACAATATTTTCTAACTGGACAGTGATAGGGTTAATCTGAACTGGAGAAACAAGACTGGACTAGAACCCCTCCCCTGTACTGCTGTGTGCAGCCATGAGGTACAGCCTCACCTCTGCAGGTTTGCTCTTGCCAGCCCAGAGGGTGAAACCCCTGGGCTTGAGTTTCCCTCTTCAGGACAGCACTTGAGCAGGTGCTTGAAGCTGTTGGGTTTTCCTGATCACAAACAGCTTTCAGAACTGTAGGCCTGGAGAGGTGATAGATTTTTACATTAATAAAAAGACATAAATACAGAGTTTGGGATGTTTTCTCACTCCTGGAGAGCTGGGCTGTCCGCTCTGCAAACCCTGCAATGTGCCCAGCAGTGTGGCCAAAATGAGTGTCAGATACTGGAAAACTGAGCAAAAATGATCAAAGTCAAGGTTTATCAGAACCAAAAAATGTAAATAGTGCCACAGGAGTTATTTACATAAATAAAAGGAACGGGTTCCTTTTGGATGTAGCTCTACCCTGCATCTGATCTCCATCCTGATGAGGGAGAACTCTCAGACACAGCTCTGCTGCAGTTTCATCCTAGCTTAGGGTAAACAGGGAGAAAAGTGGGAAAGGATAGGGGAAAGAAGAATTGCTGGCCGTTTATCATCAGGCCAAAAGTGAAGGATTTTTGGGTTTATTTCATTTGGAGGTGAGGTGGGGAGAAAGAACAACCTTATTTCATGGGAGAATCTGTAAATAAATGACAAATGGCAAACAGATTTTGCACTTGTACATAAACTCTACAGTAACATGCAGAACATGGAGAGATTTAAAGTGTATATAAACCAGAAAAAAATACTGAATGTATTTTTGATGCATTTTAAATGATGTATGAGTTTTGTCCTATTAACCCCTTCATCTGATCAGTATTAGATAACTTTCCAGAGCTTTAAACACCAGATTATATCGTGATATCTTGCAAAGCAGGGAGGCATAACTTGACTTTTGTGTGTTCAAATGCATTTCACTTAAATGTAGAAACCAAGTAAAATAGTGGTTTTCCATTTGAAGGGGGGGAAAGCAATATTTGGAGACAAGTAATAAACGTCCTTAAAGTGGTCACTATGTGGAGGATTAAATCAGTAGTTTAAGGCCTTTGTTACTAAAATTGTGGCAGTGTTTCCATTCCAAATCACTCTTTCCAGGTGTTTATAACTGGCTGAAATTCAGCATTCAATGTCTCAACCCTCAGAAGATTTTCATTCTCTGAGAGCCTTTAACAAAATCAGTAATAAAATTTCAGAACTGTTGGGGCCCTTTTATGCTAGAAAACATTGGTGCCAGTGGATCTCTAAATAACACACTTTTTTCTTTTTTTTTTTTTGATTTTTATTTTTAAATTCACCATCTTCCATGGTTTTTAGCCCAGAATTTTCTCTGGGCTGTTGTAGCATGACCTTGCCAAGCTATGGCCCAATATTTTGGATGCAAGGAGCTTTATGAGACACAACTTTTCAGTTGTTATTATCACTTTCCCTGGGCTTAAAATGCATTGTATGGGAATGACCAAAGTACAGCTCTTTATGCTGGGGAAATGCCTGTGGTTAACATCAAGCCATGGCTGTCATGTCCCAAAATTCAGTGCCGGGGTGGCGTGGACAGGCAGGCTCTCCTGGCAGATCCAGCTCCTGAGGGCAGTCCAGGTGCTAAGGATTGCTCAGAATTCCTCATTTCTCTGCAGGAAACGTCACCAAGGCCCCAGGGTTTGTGGGGTGGTTGTAAATGGCAGCTCAGCTTGCTTGGCCCTCAATGAGCTGAAAGGAGGGTTTGAGGCTGAAATCAAACTTCCATACAATCCAGACTTTCCCGTATCCCGCTGGAGTTCTGGTGCCACAGAGCTGGGCTGCCCCTGCGCCCTGTGGTGCTCCAGGTGTTCCCAGGTGCTTTTCCTTTTCCTGAGCCCCTGAGTCAGGGACAGGCACCGGCTGTGCCTCGGCACCCAACCCTTGCACTGCACCCAGGGATTTGCTGCCTGGGGAGGAGGCGAGGGGCAGGCTCTGCATGCCCAGAGCAACCTCAGCCTCCTGTCCAGCCCCGGGGAGTGGGGAACCTCCCGGGAGCCTGGGAACTCTTCCCTGCCCCTGGAACAGCCCAGGGATGGGAGGGCAGGGGGGGCAGGGGGGGCAGGGGCTGCCCGGGCAGAGCCTCGGGAGAGCAGCTGGGGGTTCACTGGGAGCCTGGGGGCTGCGGAAGGAAGGGAAGGGATGGCTTGGGCTGTGCTCCTCATTTGCAGATGTGTTCTTTGCAGTTTTAGTCAAATTCCTACAGTTCCTGTTGGTAGCTGCTGAAACGAGCTGAGTTTCCATGCCAGGACTACTACAGTCTGTGTATATGCTGATTTTTTCTGCATCAGGACAGGTTTTGTTCGGCCTGTTTCTTTGTTCTGACACTACCCACAGACTATTTGTGTGCGTCTTCCAGGTACTAGAATTCTTTAGAGATTTCCTCTCCATTTAGTATTGATTCCACAAACCTCACCAGTAGAAAGAAAGAAAAAATAACAATTGTCGCAGAGTGTATCATGTCAGTCCATTTTTAAAAAAAAAAAAGAAAAAAAAAGTTTTATATTGTTCTGAAATTTGTGCACAATAAATGTTCTTTAAACTAAGATCCTCGAATAAATTGTATTCTGGATTTTTTTTTCCTCTTTATTATGTAATTATTTATGATTCTTATCTGTGTTCAGACTTGAGCTTAGTTTGTTAATATGTATAATTTAGCATTTATTGCATTCATATGTAAATAGGAGCAGGTATTGTAAACTATTTCATTGCTGGGGTTGTGGGTGTTATACATACACACATTTAGGATTGCAGGTTTTTGGTATAATTTTTTGTATTGTAAAATAACAGCTAATTTAAAGCCGGAAGAGAAAATTCTTGGGAGGTCTGTGCATTTTAAATACAAATGTGAAGAACATGTATATAAATAAAAGTAAATAATGCAAATCTTTCCTCTGAAATAAAAAGTAGATGATCTGGTTAAAACTTTCCTCTTATTAATTTTCTTAAAGCAGGGGGGAGAAATAATTCAAGGTGGTTTTGAAGGCTCCTGGCTGAAGTGAGGCTGAGTTTCCGTGGTGGTGGTGGTGATCAGTGGGTTCCTGGCAGGTACTGGATTTGGGAGGAGGAAGGAGGGACATGTCCTCTTCCAGAGGATGGGGGATGCATCGATGTAATTCAGAGTTAAATCTGTGGATTTCAAAGACAGAGACAGTCATTAAATACTTTCCATTTCTACCCTCAGGTTCACTTTCCCCCAGGTGCCTTAGGGCAGCTCGTGGTCCCTGATCTCCTAAACTTTCTCTGAAGGGTGGGAGAAGGGAGGAGAATCCCAATGAGGTGTCAAAGTTTTCAGTATGTTAAGGGTCTCTGCCAAGCTAAATAATTCTGTGATTACATAGAAAATTGTCCTCCGTGCAGGTTGTTTGGGACGGTCAGCGTGGAAGGAGGAGTTTATTTGCTCCCACCCCCTCAGCACTGGTGTCGGGTCCCAGCTGTCACTGATCCTGAAGTGGTTTGGCTCAATGGTCTTAAAGATCCTTTCCAACCCAGGTGATGCAGGGATTCCACAGGCCCAAAACTCAGAGCTTCTGCATTCAGGGTTTAAAGAGAATCACGGAATATCTCAAATTGGAAGGGGCCCACAGGGATCGAGTCCAAACCCAGACCCTGCCCAGACCCCCAGCAACCCCACCCTGGGCACCCCTGGAGCGCTGCCCAAAGGCTCCTGCAGCTCTGGGGCCGTGCCCATCCCTGGGCAGCCTGGGCAGTGCCAGCACCTCTGGGGATGAACCTTTCCCTGAAATCCCAAACCTGCCCTGGCCCAGCCCCAGCCCTTCCCTGCTCCTGTCCCTGTCCCAGGGATCTGAGCTGCCCTTCCACTGCCTCTCATGACAGAACCCCAACAGGACTGGAATCTCAGCCCCTTCCCTTTCTTACTCTCACTAATAATTTTTTCCAGTAAATTTCTTTGTTTAAATCCAAATAGGAAAAGCTGCCCTCCATGGAAACCGCATCACCAGTTTTACTGGTTTATCAATCACCAGCACCAGCACCAGGTGGTGTTTCAGATACAAACAAAAGCTGGAGAGACACAGCAGAGGTGCCCACTCCTCTCCCACAGCACCCAAGGTATAACAGGACATCTCCCACCACAGGATCTTACCTCTTGGTTGTTCGCTGGTGCAAGACTGCTCACTCTTCACAAAAGCCTGCAATTTGGTGAAATAACTCACTTAAAGACTGCCTGTCTCATGGTTATTCAGGCACTGAAGAACAGGGTGACACTACTAGCTGACAACAAACATCTTGGTGTGGAAGCAAGACTGTGGAAAGATAAACTGGAATTTTTGACTGATAAACACTCCACTTTACAAACCATAAAAGCTACACTAAACTTCCACAAAAAAGTCTTGCACATTCCCCAGAAATTTGTGGGGCTTTTCCCCAAAGCTGGGACACCAATTTTGGGTTACTCTCTGGAAGGCTGAGTGGAAGGACTCTGTAATCTCTTGGCAGTTCGGTGGTAAATTCCATTGACTCCTGTTCCCTATTGTGTCTTTGCTAGCTTTAATACAGGTACCTTAATGTCCTGCACTGTTTTATGTAATCTCCCAGTAGTTCTCCTGTTTTGTACTCTGCAGTGAGTAACTGTTCAAGGCCTTTTGTCTGTTACCTCCTGTCTGTTCAATAAATAACACATTTTATAATAGCCCTAATCAGCCAGCCTTAAAAACCTGCGAGGCAGAGGGATTGAGGTGCAGGTCACCTAAGCAGAGCTGCTGCCAGAAATCTGAGCCTAAGGCAGGGTTTGTCTAAAGCTGTCACTTGATCCGTGACACCCAGGCATCCACAGTCTGATCCCGCCGGGATGCAATCCGTTGTTCTCCATTTATTTTTATGTCACTCTCCAACTTTGAAATTAAGCACTGCTGGGATGAAGCAGAGTTGAACCTGACATTTATGAGCCATGAAGGTTTCAGCCACCATTGCCTCTGAAGACTGTTGTGCTGCTTCATTCCATGGCATTAGGCTGGGATGCAGGAGCCCAATTCCCAGCAATTGCTGCGGAGCGGAGCGCAGGATGCCGGGCTGACAGCACAGCGTGAGGTGTCCAGACTTGAAATGAAATGGGCAGGGGGTAGTGGTTTTAAAGCTGCTTTAAGTTGATTTTGGACAGCAGGAAAAACCACAGAGGGCTGCAACCATTTTTCATCCCTGCTCTGATTTTTCTTGTGTCGTAGCAAAGGAAAGAGGTTTGAAGGGAAGGAAGGGGAGAGAGCATGGAGGTTTTCCAAGGCTTTGTGTGCATCCAGGATGATGATCTTTGTCATCAGCTGTCATTAATGAATGAGTTTGGGTTTTTGTGAGGAATTTGAGGTCCAGATTTTTCCTTCCACAAACCTAAAATATCAACCACCTGCAGATAGAAGGGACTTACAGACTTTTTAAAGACCAGTTTAACTCTCTCAGAAACCCTGACTGGAGGCTGGGTGGTGTTTCTTCCACCCAGGAAAAGGTGGGGTTTGGGGCAGCTCTTGGGTGGTTCCACATTGCTGGCTGGTGGTAAATCATCTCCAATAGGGCAGAAACACCAACATCTCCTTTTTGCCCCATTGGTGGGAAGAGAGGAGGAGGAGAGAGGTACAAAAGGCAGAGTTCCATAGCCAATGCCCTGCCACTTGGGAAAAAAGAATTAGCAGATTCTGGAGTTTCTCCCTGGGTTTTTGGTTTCTGAATTAATCAAGCAGCAGAACAGGGATTGCAGGGACAGGGTGGAACCCCTGAGGTGTTGCCAAAGGCATAAGGTGGGGGGAGGTTTTCTAATGAGGTGTGGGCACCTGCTGATGAGCTTTCTGCCTGATGAGCTTTCTGCCTGGTAACGAGGCTGCTGGGCCCAGGTGCCAGCATCACTGGAGGTGATGGCTGAGCTGCTCACCTTCCCCACTGCAGGATGGCTGGGAGCAGCAACACTCCTCAAGCTGGGCCAGAGTCCCAACACCCTGCTCACCTGGTTTTGGGACACCATCATCACCCTGTGGAAGCTCTGAGGTAAAGTACATGATGTCCTAGAGGCACCTCTTCCCCTTGGTGACTCCAGAGACTCAGTGACAGACTTGGGATTTGGGATCTGCACCAGAGATGTCTCAGAAGAGATGAATCTTCCCCACAAACACAGAGTGAGATCTCAAGGCTCAAACTGTATTGAAATGGGATGTTTTTCATTGGCATGTAGGGTTAGGACACAGGGAATGGCTTCCCACTGCCAGAGGGTGTGGTGAGATGGGATCTTGGGAATAAATTCCTCCCTGGGAGGGTGGGCAGGGCTGGCACAGGGTGCCCAGAGCAGCTGGGGCTGCCCCTGGACCCCTGGCAGTGCCCCAGGCCAGGCTGGGCACTGGGGCTGGAGCACCTGGGACAGGGGGAGGTGTCCCTGCCAGGGCAGGGGTGGTCTTCACAGCCCCTTCCCACTCCAACTATTCCATGATTCTGTGATCAGGTGCAGGACCAGGCCTTTCCTTCCCTCTCTTATCTGTGTTCCTGGGCCCTCACTCAGGCCACATGCATCACTCAGACACCACATCTGCAGGGAATTTAGCCAAAAAACCCCAACTGGGCCACTCTGGCTCTACCAAGGATTGCATCTTTCTCCTCTTTATTTCCCTGCTGCTGACAAGAAGCACAGACACAGCTCCATGAGCCCTGCAGGGCAGGGGCTGTTTCTGATCTCCCCCATCCATGGTGACCAGCAATGCCATGGGAGGATGGGGTTTAATCTCTCCTGGTCCTCGTGCTGATCCCTGAATTCAGTGTGGAAGCAGAACTTTAGTGGGTAGGTCTGGATGTGGTGTCTGATTGTGCAGTAGTGTCTGGACAGGGAATTAGAGCAGAGCACAGACACATCTGGGGTCTCCATCCATCCCACCTGCAGCTCACCAGCTGCTCTGTCAGCTCTGCTTCCCAGGCTGCAGCCACAATGGGCCTCCAACAGAGTGACTGGCAGGATTTCCATTCACATCTTCCCTGGGATCCTTGCTCCCACCAGAAATCATTTCCACTTCCCCTTAGAAAAAAACCCACAAAATGATTTGAACATTTTTCATGTCAGAGCTAATTCTGCAGCTTTCCCCTTTGGCAAACATCCCCTGTTTCTGCAGAAATTCAGTGTTTTAATAACCGAAGCAAGATGTCTCCATCCCTATCAGCATTTCAGCACCGTTTGCTTGGAGATAACGTGGGGGAAATTGTTGTTTCTGATTTCAACATCCCCTGGCAGCAGTTGAACATCAGCTGCAGGAATTTACTTGTGCTGTGTCTGCAGTCACAGTGGGATGGGGACTGTGGCCTCTCCTTCAAACCTTCTGTGCTGCCCCAGCCCTGCTCTGCCATGGAAACGTGGAATGGTTGGGGCTGGAAGGGACTGTGCAGACTGTCCAGTCCAAGCCCCTGCCATGGCAGGGACACCTCCCACTACCCCAAGCTGCTCCAAGCCCTGCCCAGCCTGTCCTGGGGGCTGCACACTTTTCTCTGGGAATTGTGAAAAATCACTTCCTGTGCTCTCTCCTCAGTGTTTGATGTCTGTGGCTTTAGGGGAGAGCAGTGCTCTGTTTGTTGTGGGCACAGCCAGCACCCCTGAAACCATTCCCAGGCCCAGAGATGGCCCAGAAGTGAGGGTCAGCCAAAGCTTCTCCCAGCTATCCGTGCCTCTCCTGCTCCAATCTCCTCACCCTACATTTGAGATGATTTCCAGGCTGTCTGGAGCCAGTTGTTACATCCCAGAGCGGGGCTGCTGCAGCCAGCCCTGTGCTCTGCCCTGACCTGAGCCCCAGGTGCTGTCCCTGTGCAGAGCCTGGGGGAGCCCCACGGGGAGTCCTGAGATCTCCTTCAGCGCCAGGACCCCCTGAGGGCCAGCAGGGTGACAGAAGCTCCTGTCACCCCAGCACTGTGGCCCTGGGCTGGCCCCCACAGCTTTTGGGGCGCTGACCTTGCTCGAGCAGCTGCTTGCCAAGAGCCAGGGAAAATCCCTCAGACCTGCAAGGCTTTCCCAGCATGTTCAGGTTCAGCTGGCTGGAACCTTCACAGGAATTGTCCTCTGAGCCAGCAGAACCCCAGCCTGGGCACTGTCAGGAGGGAAAAGGCTTCGAGGAGAGTCCAAGTCCATCCCCAGCCCTCAGGTTTTGCTCCTCCTCCGCATCCTCAGCTGCTCCAGGCACACATGGAGGAAAACATGATTTCTGGGAGGGAAAAGTGTGACATTTCTCTGTTCAACCTTGAACTCACTTTAAGAACTGACTTGAATTTCACTCATTATTTTTATATAAATTTTATGTACATTTATTTTCTAGTTTTTTCCCCTTCACAGAACTGGCAAGAAAACATTCCATTTGCCCCTAACCAATTTTTCCTGTGTTTTCTTTCATTTTTTCAAGTTGCCAAAAATAGCTCACAGATGTTCATGGCACGAAGAGAACTCCTCCTGGCTGGCAGGGACCATCACCCTCCCTTCTCCTCCCCCTCCCTCCCTCCTGTGCCCAGCACAGGGTGCAGCCCCAGCCTTTCCCAGGATTTCTGTGCAGTGGCCACACGGAGACATCCTGGCATCAGTAGAACCCTAACTGCAGGTGCAATTATTCCCATCCCTGCTGTATCTTGCAGTGCCTCCCTCTTCCTGTGCTGGCACCAGCTTTGAGCCAAACCTGCCCCGAATTTCTCCCAAACCTTTGAATGTTTCACCCCTGCAGGCAACACGAACAGCCCCGGGATGGTGTGGGGACTCATCTCTGATGACACTCGTGTCTCTCCATCTCAGCAGAGCTGCTTTTCACCTGTCACCTCTCCTTGCTGGGAGACACTGGATTGCAGCTGGGTTTGGAGCTGAGAGGAGCCCTCAGAGCTGTCTGCAGCTTCCTCCAAGGGACAGCTCTGATCTCTGCTCTCTGGGAGCAGGGACAAGACCTGAGTGAGCAACTGGAGCTGGGCCAGGCTCAGGCTGGAGAGCAGGAAAGGTCCATCCCCAGAGGTGCTGGCACTGCCCAGGGATGGGCACGGCCCCAGAGCTGCAGGAGCCTTTGGGCAGCGCTCCAGGGGTGCCCAGGGTGGGCTTGTTGGGGGTCTGTGCAGGGCCAGAGGTTGGATGGACGATCCCTGTGGGTCTCTCCCAGCTGAGGATATTCCAGGATTCTCTGGTTCCAGCCAAGCACAGCTCATCTGAGCCCCTTCCAACCCCCACAGAACATCCCCCAGTTTCTTCCAGCTGCCCTTACAGCACAGGAGCAGTGAGCTCAGCACCATCCTGGACCATGGCAGGCAGGGGCGAGGGGTCAGGAAAATGCCTGTGTGCTTTATTCATGGATATGTTTGAATATTGACATGTACAGAAAAGGTAAGTACAGGTTTGACCCCAGCTTGGGCTGGCGCCCACCACCCTCCCCTGGTGCAGGTGCACACCTGGGGTTCCTGCTCCAGCACCACCTCCAGCCCTGGGCCTCCCTCCCAGCTCCTGCTCCGGCCTGGACAATGCTGTTCACGACATGACATGACAAGTGTAGGTACATACACAACATTTCACAGGGCTGCCAGCCACTGGCAGTGGTGCTGTGCAGCCAAAAAAATAGAGTTCAGTGGTTACAGAAAGTCTGGCTGGTTCTTTAACTGGTTTTTTTCCTTTCTTTTCCCATGATTCTTCTTTGTGCTTGTGGAAGTCCTCAGGAATGGAGTAATTCCTAAAAAAAATTGTGGCCCTTTCTGTCTCTTGGCTCGTTCAGTCTTTTGCCTTTACAAGCAGCTGCTATGACTTCTGTGGTTAATTGAGATTTAAAAACGAAGATCCATGCTTCACTTCACAGAATTCAGCAGAGATGGAATTTCATCCAAAAAAATTACTGACTTTTCACAAGGAAAAAGCAGTGGTCTGTGCACACATGTTGGTGGGTGGAAGGAGAGCAATCACGTTTGCTTCCTCCAAAAGGAAGTTCAAAAGTCACCCTTTTTTGCAAAGGTTGATTCATGAACAGGCTTGGAGGGAGAATCAACATTAAATACTGGTGAAAAGAGTGAAAATAATCAGAACAAAGCCATGAAAGTTTGGGGATAATTTTTTGTTGTTGTTGTTAATTCCCAGCCCCCTTCCTGCTGGGTGAGAGGCTCCTTGCTCTGTGCCTCATTCACTTGATCCCAGAGCACCCATGCAGGACCTGGCCTGGGACAGGGCCTGGAGGACAGGGCAGGGGAGCTGAGGATCTTGTTGGCCTCTGATGTGTACAGACAACGAACATCTGCAGAGCCTTAAAGGTTAAACCCTGGAAGTGTCCAAGGCCAGGTTGGATGGGGCTTGGAAAAACCTGGGGTAGTGGAAGATGTCCCTGCTCATGGCAGGGGGCTGGAATGAGATGAGCTTTAAGGTCCCACCTGACCCATTTCATGATTCTGTGGTACAAGTCCAGGGGAGATGAGGCTGTCTCTCACTGAAATTGTTGAAGTAGGTTCTGATGTGGGACATGGTCCTGGGACTGGGTAACCTCTGGAGGCCTCCTCCCTCCCCCCAGTCCTTGAGCAGGATTCTCCACATCTCTTTTTACAGCAAACCAGTCTGAAGGGAGAGGTGAGGTGGGGCCACCAGGCATCCTGACCACCCAGAAAAACTTTCTCTGCTGAAAGAGAAGGAAATGGCAAAGTGGCACTTCACCACCACTGACACTGACATGTGAGAGAGACAGGAGTGGGTGCTCCTGGAAAGCAGCTGACACCTGTATCCCCATCACTGCAGACACAGCATGTGCACCACTGGAAGCTGCTGCAGGCTGGTTTGATGGGGCCAGATGTGTGCAAAGGCAGAGCAAGACCACAGGACCCAGAAGGAAAGGGGCAGAAGAACAACTGCTGGCAATTCCCGGCACGACCTGGTGATGTTGAGGCAGCTCCTTGCCTTTGAGGGGCTGAGCAATCCGGGTTTCCCAGCTGCAGCTCCCAGGACACAAGCTTTGCAGAGCTGCAGGTTGCAGCTGTGTCCCTTGGTCTCTCAGGAGACACTGATGTCCTGGCCAAAGGGGGGATGTTCACAGCAGCTCTGTCCTCGTGTGGGGCCCCTGAAAGGACTTACCTGCCTGCAGCTCTCCCTCCTAGTCTGCTTTCCTGATCAGAGTGAGCTCCTTGGCCACGAGGTTCTCACATACAGCTTTTAGCTCAGGGTGGGGCCCCTCACCCTGCACACAAGCCTTGGGGCTCGGTGGGTTCCTCTGCACACCCTGGCACTGGGAAAACCTACAGCCCTGAGGACCTCAAGGAGCAGCACTTTGGACAGGAGGCAGCAGGAGCATTTCTGTTCATGTCACACAGCCACAGGTGTTCAGCTGAAAACCAGAGTGGCTCCTTGTTGGAACAAAAGCCAAGGAAGTTGCTGCAGTTTCTCAGAAAATCTGAAGCAATAAACAATCGGAGAGGTTTTGCAGGAAATGGGAATAAAAAGCAATGGACTTTGCTGTGTCAGATGCTTCCTAAGCCTTTCCATGCATTCAAATGCCAAGGGATTAGTGATATTTATTGGAGGAGCACAAACCAAGGAATAAGTGGACTGCTGCAAAGGCCAGGCCTAACTACACTCAGGGAGATTCTGGGGCTGTTGCTCTTCCTCCCATGGCACTCAGCCTGGGTAAACATTTTTCCTGGGAAACCTTCTCACTCTTCCTTACCATTTTCTGTCTTGGCTTAACGCAGTGAAGGGGTTCAGCCCCCCAGGAGGGCACTGAGACTCCTCAGGTCACCTCCTCGAGGAAAGACCCTGGGGTGCTCAGCAGTCCAAGGTGACAGAGCTGCCTCCCCGTGCCCCAGGACACCAGAGAGACATTCATCCTCACTTTCCTCCCCTGGGCTCTGCTTCAGCCTCAGTAGAAAGGGTCACTTCAGCAGCCTTTGCTTAAATGACCTCTTCACTGGAAAACAGGACCTGGCAAGAGGCAAAGCCCTTCACCTGCTCACCTGGGCACAGGTGGTTGCCTCTGCCTGCTCTTCAAGGAGGGGAAACTGCAGCAATCCAGTCCCTACCCATGATATAATTCATGACTTGGCCTTTCTTGGCTGGGTATTTCTGTCTTCAGGGTGGTTTTTAGCATACATCTCATATCCTATCTCTTCCCAGGAAAATGATGAAATCCCTTGGCTGGAGACCCTGTGCCTATGAGACCAGTGGACGAGCAGGTAGCCCGTGAGAGTGGGGCATGTTGGGCTCACAGCAAATCCTGCCCGTGGGCTCACACATGGGCCCCTGATGGAGAAAGGGTAGCCTGGAGTGGGACAATATTGGCCTCTGGTTGTTTGGATGTGACAAAAAAATGCCCCAAACACTGTACAGGACCAGTGGATAGAGATGTTTGGGTTGGGACACAAAAAATTCAGTGGTAAACAAAATGCAACACAGATGTTTCTTCCTGAAAACCATCAATACAGGACACAGGTTCCCCTAAGAAGGAGGGCCCGAGGGGCAGGTGACACTGGGACATGGTGCTGGTGGCACTCTGGCCATGGGTTTGAGAGGGTGGATAATCCCTGCCAGCCAGTTCAGTGTGTGGTTACTTGGTCCTCCCCAGAGGTGCTTCAGGTTCCTTTCCAGTGAACAAAGCCAACCACCCTCTCACCAGTCTTCTGGTTTCTTCAGTCTGAAGGAATCAGGTGCATTGTCCTGGAGACAGTCTGAGTTCCACATGTCCTGCCAAGAGCCCCTCAGTGTGGGCTTCAGGAAACCTCCTGACAGATCATCCATCCATCCATCCATCCATCAAAAGTCTTTCCCCTCTTGGCTGGGGCAGGACAAAGCATTTCCTTTGCAGCTCCCATTTCTCGGATCAACTCTCTCCTTCATCTTTTCCAAGGGAATTGTCCATGGCTCCAGCCCTATCCACAGAGAGCTGGAGAAACAACAACCAAGCTGTGGTGTGGAAAGGTGGTCAGGACCAAGAATGAGCTGGTTGTCAACAATGCTGATCATATAAAATCAAATAAACTGGCAGACAGATGAGGAGGAGGAAGGGATGCCCCAACACTCACCTTGCCTTCCCAGCCCCTCCCTTCTCCCTGCTCTCCTGAAAAAGTTCCTGCTCTGGTTGTTCAGTAAAGAAACCAACACAGATCGAGTCTCTGCCTGGTGTGTGCCAGCCCTGCCTCACATCACGGGGAGGCTCAGCACAGCAGGAGCCAGGAGAAGCCACATCTGGAGCAGAGAGGCCGCCCAGCAGGAAGGGGCTGCTGGGCTGGAGGTCCCTGAGGACAAACGAGTGGAGCCACGCAGGAGCCTCTCCTCTCCAGCCCCCTGAAAGAGAAGGGAGACAGTGTGGGGTGAGAGGTGTGGCTGATCATGGAATCAGGGAATGGTTTAGGTTGGAAGACACCATAAAAACCATCCAATTCCAACCCCCTGCCTTGGGCAGAGACCCTTCTCTGTGCCAGGTGGCCCCAAGCCCTGTCCAGCCTGGCCTGGAACAGCTTCCCAGGGCAGCCACAGCTTCTCTGGGCACCCTGTGCCATGACCTCCCCACCCTCACAGCCAAGAATTTCTTCCCAAAACCCCATATAACCCTGTCCTCTGGCAGTGGAAACCCTTTCCCCATTCCCCTGAATGTCCTATCATTCCAGGCCCTTGTCCAAAGTCCCTCTCCAGCTCTCTTGGAACCCCTTCAGGCACTGGAAAGCCACAATTAGGTCACCCTGAAGCT
This sequence comes from Phylloscopus trochilus trochilus, assembly GCA_016584745.2. Taxonomy (NCBI): domain Eukaryota; kingdom Metazoa; phylum Chordata; class Aves; order Passeriformes; family Phylloscopidae; genus Phylloscopus; species Phylloscopus trochilus. The sequence goes on along the minus strand of WQNJ02000049.1, from coordinate 1,340,214 downwards.
TCTCTTCTCTGGGCTGAAAAATCCCAACTCTCTATTTTTCCTCACAGGAGGGGGCTCCATCTCTCTAAGCAGCCTGGTCCCTCCTTGGTGCCTCAGAGGATTTGGGGCTGGGGGGCTGTGCAGCCCCAGGTGTGTGCATGTGCAGAGGGGCCAGGGCTGATTTCTGCACCCAGACTCTGGCCCAGAGGTCAGCACAGCTCTTCAGGAGATGTTGGTGAAGGTGGTGTCACAGCAGAGTCATTGCTGGGCACAGAAATGTTTGGACAGAGGTTGTAGGTCTGTGGAGGGGTGCCTGGACACCCACTCAGGTCAGTGTCCTGTGTCCTTTGGAGCCACTGCTGGCCAGTGGTCTGACCTGGTGACCTTAAGGGCGGGTGTGGAATGTACCTCCATGGAGCTGGGAGACATTTCACCAGCCTTCCCCCTCAGCTACAGAGGTGCCACCCTCATTAAACATTGAATGGGATCTGGATTTGAAGCTGAGTCCAAAGTCAAGACCCAAATCTCTGGTTTCTCTTGCAGTGCCAGCAGGGATCATGCTCCAGCAGCACTCACACCTCAGCAGAGGGATGTGCTGCTGCCACAAGGAGGATGGAGATGTGGCAGGGCCATCCTTTACTGCAGCTGCCTTTTCCAGCTTCCCACTTGCTGTTGGGAGTACTGTCCTGGTCACAGACACTTCACAGCTTCTCCATCACTTCCAGGATGAAGTTCTCAGTGCTAGATCTGGACCTGAGGCCACTACTTGGATTTCTCTAAGGTCTGGGGAGCCCCAGCTTGAGGGAAATCCTGCAGATCTGCTGGGTGCCAAGCCTATGGCCTGGTGAAAGTATCCCTGTGCTCTGCAGCAGTGGCAGCAGTGCCCTGGAGAGCAGTGGGGGATCCTGAGGCCACTCTTCTCCACCTCCCAACCCGCTGCTCTGTGAAAACAGGCTGGAGAGAGGTGAGTCGGGTGTTTTCCCAGCAAAGAAACAGTGATAAGCCTTAAATAACCCGCATTTGGAAGCTCTCTGGAGGTTATCAGCCAGCCCAGTGCAAGCCCATGCTGAATCCTTGGAGTCTAGTTAAAACTGACAGCTTCTGTAACCTCAACGTTCAGCAAATCAGGGTCACTGTTAATTATTCAATAGTAAAATAATTGAATCTGAAAATTACTCTAGTGTGGCAAGTCAAGGTCATTTTGTTTTATTTAAAAATAAAATATTTAATACCTATCACGAACATCATCAGTAAATGAACATGTTATTTGTTTTAAAATAATTTCAATCTAATATTATTTTGATAGTAATAATTTGCTGATGAACAGAACCTTTCCTTTCAAACTTTCCAATGCTTAGCAAACCTTAGTTAAACCTCTGCATTATGACCTCTACAATCCTCATCTAACAAGGGAGGAACTTGTGTCCTGGGAAGTTGAAATGATGCTCTGAAGGATGGTGAGGAGCCAAGCCAGTGGTCCTGGCTGAAAACCCCATGGGTGTCCCAGTACTTCTAAATGAAACATCTCTGAATAATGGGAAAGGGAAGGGGAAGGGAAAGGGGAAAGGGGAGAGGGGAGAGGGGAAGGGTGAATCAGGCCTCGGGGAGGTGGAGGGTAGGTTGGATGCCTGCCTGTGACTGAGATGACGCGGGTGGAAGGAGCTGAGGTGAGGAGCCCCAGGAGGCACAGACACGGCCGATCATCTCTCCAGGCCAGGCCTGCCCTCTCCTACCTTGGTGGGCTGGAGGTGCTCCAAGCTGCTCTCTCTGAGGGTGGCCACGGCTCTGTTGGCATTTGGCTCCTGCTTGTACATCTGTGTGGTGGGCGGGATGGACGGGGCCACGGCTGTGTTCAGGTGAGTCCCGTTGCCAAAGGCCTGGATGGCGTTTTCTTCGTGTGGGAAAGACGGAGAAAAGCGTGGTCAGGGCAGGGGAAGCATCCCTTTCCCAGCCTCTTTCTCTGCACCACCCAAAGGGATGCCCGGGGCTCTCCAGAGCTCCTTGGTCGGTGGCACGGGGAGCTGGACACCAACAGGGCCCGGGGCACCCCCGGGGCACTTACGGAGACAGAGGTTGTTGGTGAAGAGGCGCAGGAAGCTCTCACACTCCTCTTGCCGGTTCCCGCTGGCGTTGCAGGTGCACCAGGGAGCGATGCTGGAGGTGGAGTTGTCGATGTAGTTGGGGGTGATGGGGCTGCCTGCCGGGACCGAGGGACAGGTGTTACTGCAGCCAGGGCGGTGACAGCCCTCCTGCTGCCCTCCTGGGTCACTCTGGCCCTCCCTGACAGCAGCACGACCCTCCAAGTGCTGGGGTAGGGGTCTGCTTTGCTCCCAGGGGAGAGAAGAGGAGCAGTCACAACCCTTTTGGTCACACCACCATCACCAAAGCCTTCTGACAATTAAAAAGTGTCCAGGGAAGGGGCAGTTTCTGGGAATTCAGGTTCCCTAATAACATTCAGAGAATAATGGAATGGTTTGGGTTGGAAGGGGCTTTAAAGCCCACCCAGAGCCACCCCTGCCCTGGCAGGGACACCTCTCACTGTCCCAGGTGCTCCAGCCCCAGTGTCCAGCCTGGCCTGGGGCACTGCCAGGGCTCCAGGGGCAGCCACAGCTGTCCTGGGCACCCTGTGCCAGGGCCTGCCCACCCTCAGAGCCAGGAATTCTCTCCCAATATCCCATCCAGCCCTGCCCTCTGGCAGTGGGAAGCCATTCCCCCTTGTCCTGCACTCCAGGCCCTTGTCCAAAGTCCCTCTCCAACTCTCTTGGAGCCACTTTAGGCCATGTAAGGGGCTCTAAGGTCTTGTGGAAGCCTTTTATTCTCCAGGCTGAGCATTCAAGAACTGTATGTGAATGTGTAAAAAGGTTTTCATGCTGTCATTGAAAAAGTCAGTCTCAATGTCTAGAATGAAGGATTAAAACAGAATGAAATGTTGGCCCAAAAATGTCAGTCTATCTCATCCATCAGGACAGACCTCATCCAGAGGCCACTGGCACTTCTTTTTGGACTCTTGTCTATGCCTGTGCCAGCTGCTGCCAGCTGGGCTCTGCAGCATCTGAAACCCTGTCTGACAGCCTTGGAAATTAGAAAACTGGCAGTGCATGGTGATTTCCAGTGGCATCACTGGTGATGGCATCAGGGAATCTCTGGCAGAGCAGACACCCTGGGACAGCCCATCTATTTCAACCAGAAAGAGAAGCACAAATCCCGCAGCAGCCCATGGTCTTTCTGCCTCCCCCACAGCCATCCCCAAGTTACCCCGTACCCACAGCTTACTCATGTCACTGAAGGGAGAAAGACCAGCACGAGGCTGGATGTGGCTTGGGGCAGCCTTGTCTGGTGAAAGGTGTCCCTGCCCGTGGCAGAGGGCTGGGATCAGATTTACAGCTCCCTCCCAACCGACACCATTCCATGGCTCTGTGGTGTCCCCGGGAGCTCGGCTCCCCTCACAGACAGAATAAGAGGAGAGGTTCCCTGGCCCGAGGAGGGTCCCCCAGCCCGAGGAGGGTGCCCCAGCCCGAGGAGGGTTCCCTGGCCCGAGGAGGGTGCCCCAGCCCGAGGAGGGTGCCCCAGCCTGAGGAGGGTTCCCTGGCCCGAGGAGGGTGCCCCGGCCCGAGGAGGGTGCCCCAGCCCGAGGAGGGTGCCCCAGCCTGAGGAGGGTTCCCTGGCCCAAGGAGGGTTCCCTGGCCTGAGGAGGGTTCCCCAGCCTGAGGAGGGTTCCCTGGCCCGGGCAGGAGCCCCTTACCGATGATGCCGGTGTAGGCCAGCAGGCAGGCAGCGTAGTTGTCCCTGTGGCAGCCGCTGGCCGCCTGTGCCGATGGCTGGCAGTTAAACTGGAACTCGGCATAGCGCGACCTGAGAGAGCCAGAGCACAGAGGGGGCATCAGCACGGGGAATGGGGACAGCACAGGGAATGGGGGCACAGAGGGGGCATCAGCACGGGGAATGGGGACACAGAGGGGGCATCAGCACAGGGAATGGGGGCACAGGGAATGGGGACACAGACGGGGGCATCAGCACAGGGAATGGGGACACAGAGGGGACATTAGCACAGGGAATGGGGACACAGGGAATGGGGGCACAGAGGGGGCATCAGCACAGGGAATGGGGGCACAGAGAGGGCATTAGCACAAGGAACGGGGGCACAGAGGGGTTGCAACAGCACACTCGTGGTGTTTAAAGAAGGGAAATGCTGCTGTAGGTGTTCTTCATACAGTTTGGACAGACGTCCTTTTACAATCTCCTGCCCACCCCAACAAACCCAGAAGGAGGTTCTGAACAGGGTCTGCAGTTAATGTTTTACAGGCTTCCTCCAAGACTGCAAGAAACATCAGTCTTGGAGGAAATGTTTGTTTTCTGTTGTGTGAGGTTGGTTTTTGAGGGAAGAGCTGTTGCCAGGAAGGAAATCAGTCTGTGTTGCCATTTTCTATCTTTTGGGGAATAACTTTGCCTAAAGACCCTAGCCTTCATTTTTGGTCTGATTTGATGAAACTGAGAATTGCTCTGGTCCGGTTTCTGTCTCTAAAGACCCTAAATATAGTTGAGGTCACCTCAAACCATGGGAAATGTCCAGAGGTTCAGATATGAAATGTCCTACCCATCACCAGAGCTGTTGCCCCATCCTCTGCTGCAGACTCCCATTCTCAGGAGAACTCTCTGGAGCAGGGAAATCATTCTGCCAACCAGTTATCTGCCATGTCATTCTTTAGGCATCGTCACTGGGCACATGGTGGTGTTTGGAGATCACAGGATATCAACTGTGCTGAGGCATCAACACAGGGTGTTCAGGCAGGACATGACAACAGCTGGAGATCCAGATCCACCTCAACACTCATTCCAGGCAGGCAGGAAGGGATTTCACACTGCATTTGAGCTGCTTCGGAAACCCAAGCAAGCACCAGCACTGACAACACTTGAAGGGAGGGTTCTTTGTGTGACAACCTCACTGTCTGAGCTGAGAACCTCAAATGTTTACCCTGCCTGGGCAATCTCAGAAAAACTGAGCATGCTGCTCCTCCCAGACATCCTCCCTCTTCCAGACACGTTGCTCTTGCTCCTGGCCAGTGTCATTATTCCAGTTTGCACTTTCCAGCCCACTTCTCCCCTACACCCTAGTCTTCTTTTTTCCCTCATCTTTGTTCCCATATTTGCCCCATACCAACCCTTTTCTCCCATAATATGGACAGGCAAAAATCTTCTTTCCCAAAATTTGATGCATTGTTTAGCAATTTAGAGAAGGGAGATAGTGACTGCAGATTTTATATAATCCATATTAGTAGAACCCACCCTTGTGAGCTGGGAAGTTCAAAGGGCTAGAGCTGTGCAGGAGCTGCAGTGCAGACAGGCTGAGATTGGAGTGTTTCACCCCATTTCTTTATGATTTATTCCTGGCTCTCCTTGTGGATTCTGCACTGCTGGCTTTGACCAGGTCACATGTCAACCTCTTGCTCCCTCTGTGTCTCCAGAGGATGTTTTATATCATACATTCAGAGGCCAAGGGACCAGATAATTAACAGCTGTGCTGCTTGCAGGAAATAGTTTCCAGTCTCCTGGGGAGTAACACTCTCTCCTTTGAACCTCTTCCTCCCCACTGGGCCCTCTTGTCATGTTAGGGAGAGGGCAGTGCCCGTCCATTTCGGATTCCCTGGGTAGCCAGGGGACAACATCTGAGCAGATCAGCCCAGGGGCTTTGCAGCTTTCAGAATCTACTTCTGCACAGCTAGTTGTTCTCCTGCCAAGGTGTTTCTGGGGTGCAGAGTGCTGAGGGTATTTGTACTTTGGTGCTTCCAAGAGGATGCTGCTGCTTCCTTTGTGAAAATATGTAATATTTTTATTGTAATTAAAAGATGATGTGCTGGTAGGAGATGGCTGCTGGAAGTTCAGCTCAGAAGTCCCAAACCCCACAGCAATTAGAGACTGAGACAATGCAGGGAGGTGTGTCCTACACTTGTTCTTGTGCCCTTCCCCAGGTGTCTGCTCATGGCCCAGCTGCAGGCAGGGCACCGGGCTGGGGCCCCCAGGGTGCTGTTTCTGTCTTACATCTCTCACTGCCAGGTGGGCCCTGCTCCCGAGAGCTCTATGTGGGTTAAACCTTCTGGAATAACAAACACTTTCTGAGAAACAGGGAGGTGAAAATAGTACAGATGAAGGGGTTCTGCTGTCAGTGTGCACATGGGCTGGGTCTGTGTGTGTGTGACTGGGGCTGCTGGAAACAGAGGAGCAAACCAGGCTGAGCACAGACTGGGCAGTGGATCTGGAATGAGACCGGGACTCTGAGACTCCTGCTGCCATCACCAGAACATAGAACCACTGAGTCACAGAATGGTTTGGGTTGGAAGAGACCTCAAAGATCATCTCATTCCACCCCCAGCCCTGGCAGGGACACCTCCCCCTGCCCCAGGTGCTCCAGCCCCAGTGTCCAGCCTGGCCTGGGGCACTGCCAGGGATCCAGGGGCAGCCACAGCTGCTCTGGGCACCCCGTGCCAGGGCCTGCCCACCCTCACAGGGAACAATTCCTTCCCAATATCCCATATAAATCCACCCTCCTTCCATTTCCAGCCATTCCCCCTTGCCCTGTCACTTCTTGCTCTTACCCAAAGTCTCTTTCCTGCTCTCTTGTAGGCTCCTTTTAGGTATTAGAAGGTGCTACAAGGCAGCAGTACAAGTACAAGTGTCTCCAACACTCAGCCTTGCCACAGAAGGGTGTATTTTTTACATGTACAGACTAATTTTTCTAATTAAACAAGCAAACAAACACGGTTTTAAGGCCTTCACAAGTGCCTGTGGCTGTCAGGATACCTTGGGTGCTCCTTGAGGTTGCTCTGGGCTGGGGAAGAGGGACAGTGAGGGAGATGGATTGGTGAAAGTGTCCATAAAGACCCCTCTCCCATATTCCTGCTTAGCCTGCACCTTCCTAGATCTGTTTCCATGGCAGGTCTTTCTCTAGGACCAAAGCCAAAAATCCACAGAAAGTATCTAAAAATCTTCAGCATGATCATCTCACATCTCCTCCTGTCTGCTAAGGTGTTCTGTAGGATACAAGGCCATGGCTGAGGGGCAGGGGCGGCCGAGGCCCCGGCCTGTTGGTGGTTGTGGTGGGATGGAGCAGCCCCGGAGCTCCCCAGGCTCCCCCACAGGGCTGTCCCCAGACCCTGCCCAAGGCAGGGCTCTCCACGTGGCCCCCCTGCCCGCGGGCATTACCTGCAGACGTAGTTCTCCCGGCAGGAGTCCAGAGGCGCCAGGCAGTTGGGCTTGTCCTTGGACTCGTAGGAGCAGGCGGGGACGATGGTCTGGCGGCGGCGCTCGGCGCAGGCCGTGTCCTCGCAGGGGCAGAAGAGCAGCTCGTGGGTGTACTCGGGGGGCACGCGGTCGAAGAACCTGCGCAGGGCCTTGTGGCACTTGGAGCGGTTGCAGGTGTCGGCCCGGGCCAGGCGCCGGATGCAGAAGGAGACGTACTCGGTCCGCAGCCGCTGGCACATCTCGTCCACGTTGCAGGCTTTGGCGGCGTCCAGGCAGCGGTTCACCTGCGTCACCTCGTTCTCAGACCCTGTGGGGTGGTGGGACAGGGTGAGGTGGCCCCGTGCTGACCTCCCCACCAGCAGCACCACCCCAGAGACCTTCCTGCCCACCCTGCTCCATCCATGGCCACCTCAGGGAGACCACACCTGCTCCAGCGAGGCAGCGGCCACGGTGAAGTGGAGGTTTGCTCTCCATGTCCTGGCAGGACCAAATCCCCTTCCCATACTCATCTTTTCCCAAGAAGTGCCACCGTCACATACCAGACTTCACCCCCCAGAGCTCACTTCACCAAGCTTGTATAATTAATAAAATTAATTTTGCTTTCATCTGGGCATCTGGTGACACTGTACGAGTGCGAATGAACCGGTCCGAGGCTTGGAGGACAGCAGGCATTAGAAAGTGCATCTACTTATGGCTATGAGTGGATCCACTCAAGGGTTGGGATCTCCACTACTGGACCCTCTTGTTTCTGCAAGTTGCTCAAGATCAAAGACTGAGTCAGGGGCAAAGCTGGGTCTCTGACACAGGGGTGGTCTGCACTGATTCCTGGCACCTCAGACTCACTGTCCTGGACAGGAGTTTCTTTGGGCCTCTGTAGGGTCATGTCTGGCTTTGGCAGCAGCTGTGTTTGCTCACCCCAGGATCTGCCCAGCTGAGCAAGACCCGTCTGGGTCACAATGTGCCCCATCCAGAGCAGTCAGACACAGTACCCCCATGTCCTCAGCAGTGACAGTGCCCTGGCAGGGTGGGGTCACAGGTACCATCCAGCTCCGTGCCTGGGACCTGATGCTGCCTGCACCTGAGTGCACGTGGGTCTCTCCTCACACTCTTTGCAGGGTCACCCTTTGCTTTCATCAGCAAAACCACTCTGCATGTCCACCCTCCTAAACAAAAGGAGAAAAAATGTCCCAGTCTGGGTGGGAGAGCAGAGAGATGTGCTGTGGGATGCAGGGAAGGTGGAGGAAACCTCCAGGAAGGGGAAAGGTCAGGAAAATTGTCACAGTCAGTATGTGGCAGTTGACATGGACACTGCAATCCAGGTGCTTCCTTAGAATCATCAGAAGGCTCCAAGTATCAGCACCTTGTTATTCAAAAGTCTCCCCTGTACCTTTTCTCTGTGTCTCCCAAGAGCAGCTCCACACAGCTCTGGCTCTGTCTCTCCTTCAGTTCTGGTGGCTCCTTCCTGTCCCTGGCACGGCCCCCTCACCCTGTCTGTCCCACCTGCAGCAGCTCACTCACCTTTGCTGGCCCTGGCACCACCTCCTGTCCCTGCTCTGCACAGCACAGCCAGCAGCCTCCAACTGACCCTGCCCAGCTCCCTCACTCTTTATCCTGCCCATGGCTGTGAGGGCAAGGCTGCTTCTACTCCAGGGTAATTAACACAGGTGTGAGATACCAGAGGGGAGGCTGTCCTCAGCAGCATCTCCTTGTGTCTCCCCACAAAAAATAAAGCAAAATCTGTAGTGATGGATGAGAAAAAACAGTGTCTTCCATGGGAAAGTAGGGATCTCATGAGTTTATATGCCAACAGCCTTCTCTGTAAATATAGGGAGAAGGAAGAGGGAAGGATATTTGTCTAACACTCATTGTAGGACTGCTTCAAAGGTGGATGGGGGTCTGTTTTATGGAGGGGAAAAATGCTACAGGTCCCCTGGCAGGAGTCAGTGGAAACATCAGACTGTGTCTGATCAAAGAAATAAAACAAGGGTCCTTCAAGCTTGAGAGAGAAAATTAATTTGAAGCTGGTTTTCACCCCTCTGAATTAAAATCATGACTTGGAGCACACCAGAAGGACTTTCTCCCCAGCAGAGAAAGATTTTTCCACCGAAGAAAAATCCTCAGAATGATAAATTCCCAGTGGAGAGTCAAGCTCTATTTTTGACTGGGAGGTAAAACCAGCCAGTCACTGCTGACAAGTGTTAAAACATCAACAGCCTCCCTGAGCACTTCAGCCCTGGCTGCCCTCCTTTATTCCCCTGACTTTATCAGATGCTCCTTCTCCCAGCATTTATTTTTCCCTTCCTGTTACCCCCTGTTGCTTACAGTGAGCTGGAAGTCAAAATCCAAGTTTTTCAGTTATTTTATGATGGGTGAAAGTTTTGCTTGTTGTGATCCCATCACTAAATACCTTTAAAACTGCCCAGAGATGAATATTGTCAGAGCACGGGTTTGTGCTGGGGAGCTGCCAGCTAACGTGTAGGAAACGGTGACTTGGAAGGGTTTCATTACCCATTCAGCCAATAAATCACAGGGAACATGCTGGATTTTCTCCTCTTCCCACGCAACACCAGCGGATGTGCTTTTTAAATCACTGCTACTATTAGCATGGAAGAATATGGTTCCATTTGTACAGTTTTAGTAGTGGCCGTATATTGTTTATGTAAAATTTAGTTTAATATTCCTTTTGTTCACTTGGCCTGTGGTCACAGGGGTGTCTTATGTCTCAACAAGTTCTTAGGATTTCTTTTTGGTAGATTTGAAAGAGGGTCCTTTGTCAGTGTTGGCCACATGACCCTGGGCACTGAATAGGCAGAGGGCAACAGGTTTTAAGTGATGTTATAGAAGATATTGATTAGTATGAATAAGGACAAAAAGGTTAAGACATTCAGTGTCCCTAAGTGGATGCCAAGTCCTCTGAAGAATGCCTGCTGCTCTGGGCCCATTTCTTTGCTGCACAACCTATTTCAATTTGCTTTAAAAACCTTAAGAGTGTGTTAACCATGCATAAAAGTCTCCATCCCTCGATTTCCCCTTGTTCTGAAGCTTTCTAGAATTCAGCAGAAGGTGAACAACTCCAGTAAATAAAACCACGACCCAGCAAAAAAATTCCCTGTCCATGCACCAGTCTGCCAGGTGGAGTCAGTAAGAGAGAGAACAGGGAGCACCTCCCATCCCCTCTGCTCCACTTGTCCGGGGCTGATGGGTTGATTTGCTCCAGGACATTTTCACCCAACAAGCGCCTGGTGGTGGTGGTGCAGACATTCACCAGCTGCAGGGACATGCTGCTCCTTCCTCGCTTGGGTGCACTCCAGCTGTGGATGTCACCCCAGAGCAAGGTGCACATTTGGAAAAGCTGTTTGGGTCCATCTGCCAGAGACACAGGGGGAGCACATTACCTGCTCCCAGACAGGCAGTTTGGTGAAATACTCACTTCCCCACAGCTGTGGTGCATAGGCAGGTTCTGGTGGCAGCTGTGCCACTGGTGATGGACAGATTATTGGCAGCCACACCGACCTTTGAACTGCTGAGCCCTTGAGGAGTTACAAGGTGTCAGGCTGCTCTGCTCAGTTGTTAACAGGATTAGATGCAGAGCAGAACAGGGCTCTGGGTTCTGAGGTTGCCCTCAGGGCAGGTGGTTAAAGGCTGTGGCTGGGGTCAACACATGGTTGAATTATCGACCCTTTTTCTGCAGAGTTTGATCCTGTGGCTGATGTGGAAGCTCCTTCTCAAACCTAACAACGCCCAAGCAGCTCCTGTTTGATGAGGTGTGTGCATGGATCATCCAGCTGCTACAGAGGAGTGTGCTGGGATGGGTCATTGGAAGGGGTCTTTGGACCTCATCCCTAAGTCCCAGTCCTTCACAGTAGGGACATGAAACAGCCAGAAGACAAAAATCACAAGTGGTTTTTCCCAGAACATGTAAGAGTTTAGCACAGCAACCAGAGGCAACTCCTTGGAAAAATGATTGCTAGACTGGAAGCATGCAGTGCTCCCAAGGAGCACAAAGGGCTCCCCTGTCTGCACACTGACCCCACAGCCAGGTCCCTCCCTGCCTGCTCCAGGAGGTGCCAGAGCATTTCCCACTCACCCACCTGCAGTGATGGATGCCAGCCGCACGTAATCGAAGCCCCTGACGAAGGGCTCGTAAGGGGAGCTCTCCAGGACATTCATGCCTGGGGGAAGAGAGAAGCTGGTGAGAAGGCAGATGAGGCTCCTGAGGGATGGCTGAGATGCACAAGGTTGGACATCTGCAGTGGAAGGTAGTTTGGTGGGTCTGAGGGGACTGTGCTCTAAAGGCCACAAGGAAATGGATGCTCAGAGACATGGGAACAGGTACGTGGACACATCCTTGGAGAAGGGCACAGCATGGCTTTCAAAAATATACCTCAGTTTTGGAGTGGGGCAGCCTGTCAGGAACTGTCGAGTTGCAACTCTCTGTAGCTCAAGCTCTGGGGCACACTGCAGGGATTGCCAGAGAGGACACCAGGCTGTAGCACAGGCTCCTGCTCATGGGCAGAGCTCAAATCACCAGCTCCCTACACACACAGGCTTTCCATCACCATTACTGCTGTTTCTTCTATGTCCCTCCCCAGGTCAAAGGTCCTCACCTCTTTTTAGGACACAGACAGGCTGTGCTGGGTTATGTGTGTGATAACACACTCCATATTTACTGTTTAACACTACATACTTACTCCATATTCACCTGTCCCTTTCTCCTTGCCAACGGCCTTTTCTTACTTGGCACAAAGCTAATGACACGCAGCTCCCGCAGAAACTTCCTCTCTTTCTTTGTAAGTTACTGGGAGCTGCTTTTATTCAACTGGTGCTTCCCTCTCATCTGTGCAATGGTCTGTAATGCCCCATCATCCTGATGGATACCATGGAATACCACTGAAGCAAACAGCTCAGGATCTGTTGGGTTTTTTATCAGACATTTAGATGGATGTGGACAGCAGCAGCAGGTGTACTGGCTGGGATAAAAGGACTACCCAACCTCATGCCCTGGGCATATGCTGACCTCCAGCTGTGCTCAGGAAGAAATGGCTCCAGGGTCCACAGCCCTGTGCAATTACCAGGGGTGCATTACAAGGCAGCTTTACACCTTCATTGAAATATCTTGCATCATTACTGACTGGAGAGGGGCCCATTTGTATTTTCCAGCATAACAGTTTTATGTCCTGATGACAAAGCACCTTATCAGAGAGTTGTTATCGGGTTGTCATCATGTTATTGTGTCTCTAAATGGGAAGGTGGCTAAACACAGGCGTGCTCAAGAGAACCTGAGTAAATAGTGTGTTTTGTAAATTCCCTGAGCAGGCACTTCCACAATTGTTTTTGCAAGAGGGCTTCTAGGAAGCTTTTTGCAAGCCTCCTGGGTATGTGTGATTGAGAAACAAAGCTCTACATGGACTGTGTGGATTGGCTTCCTTTCTCAGTCAATTAAACATGTGTAAGGACTCTGAAACATGGGACTGCTACGAAATATATCTCCCTGGGGAAATTAAGGCAAGGAAATCAAAAGTTTGGTGTGTGAATTTGCATTGCAAATGAAGTCAGTTGTTTGAAGAAGTGTGGGGCTCAGGGCATGACAGGGAGAAGTGGAGTAGAGCTGTTGTCAGGCTCCCAGAACAGCCCTCTCCCAGTCATTCCCAAGGTGGAAGTCCCAGGACACTGGGCTGGGAGGGAGTGCATCCAGCACCAAACTGCTATTCTGCATCTGCAGACCCAGAGCTGGCCCCTGCCTGCTCTCAGCACTCTTGCCAGCCTCTCTCTCCTCTTCTTCTAGTGGAAGGTGTCCCTCCCTGCCCATGGCAGGGGCTTGGAACCAGATGGTCTTTCAGGTCCCTTCCAACATAAACCATTCTGTGTCCCAGAGCTGAAATCCCCATGACAGCACTGCCCTACACAGCCGTGCCACAGGTGACCTCTTCCCAAAGTCTGAGCCTGAAGGTCGGCTGGGAGGGAGCTGTGACACGGCCCTTTGGGATGGATGGAGAAGCTGGATTGCCACCTCTGCCCCAGGCTTCCCTTCAATGGAAACAAATCTGACACACAATTTGGGAAAGACCAGATGCTGGAGCGTGCTGAGGTCTTGTATTTCCCCAGTCAGTTCACAGCACCATGCCCTGCACCCTGCCAGCTGTGGCACCTGAAAGCTTCCTGGAACTCGATCAACCAGTTTCCATCCTGGCAAGCCTGTGCACTGTAGTGTCCATCCTCTTTGTTTTGCTTGGCCTTTTGGCCTGTGGGCTCACCCCTGCACTTTTCCTTTCAGGTTTCAGCCAGCAGTGTTTCACAGCCCATGGCTGGAAGGGTCTGTTTAATTCCCCGTTTTAATTTTCATGGTGCATAAAATACTCACCAGCCTGACAAGGAAGAGTTATGGCCACTGAGGTGCAATTTTATGGTGACTCTTAAAAAACGTCAAAATCCAAACTTATTGGATACTGGCTCTGGGAACACTTTAAGTTCCAACTTGATGTCACCAGCCCCAAATCTTCACTAACCCAAAGACACTGCTGTACTTGAGACTCACTCAAGAGAGTGAGTTTTTTAAGTTCATGGGTTTTTTCCTCAATGCCTGTGCTTTATGTTGTGTTTCTATAAAATCTAGCGTTCGTGGTCTTGGTTAGCATATTTAGATACAAAATAAGCTGTGCATTTCTCCAGCAAAATATCTCAATGTGTATTGGGAATATCATAAAAGAGAGGTTGGATTAAAAAAAGGGAAGGAGGCATCTCAGGTTTTCAGTACTGCTTTCCCCAAAATGTCAGTACCATGGGGATCAATAGAACCATCAGATCTCTTGAGTTGGAAGGGGCTCACAGGGACCCTCAAGTCCAACTCCTGGCCCTACACAGGACATCTCAACAATCCCACCCTGTGCCTGAGAGCGTTACCAAAGTGCTCCTGGAGCTCTGGCAGCCTTCGGACCGTGCCCATTCCCTGGGGAGCCCGGGCAGTGCCCCAGACCCTTTGGGGGAAGAACCTTTCCCTGATACCCAACCTAACCCCTGCAACACAGCTTCACGCTGTCCCCTTGAGTCCCATCTGTATGCCTTGGGGCAGAGCAGGATAATACTGCAGTATTAACAATGTATTCATGTAGTATGAAGGTATTAATGGATAATACTACAGGTCTAACACATGCTGGGGAGCGCTGCAGGCCGGCCCGTGAGCCATTCCCTTGCAGGAGGACCATCAGAAGGGATCTACCCTGCTGTACCCACCTTCCATCAGCGTGTGGTGGATGCTCCAGTAGACGCTCAAGCAGTGCTTCTCCTTCTTCATGCCGCGCTTGCACTTGCAGCCGTAGAGCTGGCTGGAGAGCAGGGCGGTGACGGTGCTGCGGCACTGGCTCCTGGCGCCGGGGCCCAGCTTGTTGGCGCCGTTGCCGGCGATGCACTGGCGCAGCGTGCGGAACTTGGCGCTGCAGACCGGGTCGGTGGTGCAGGACTCCCCCGCCTGCAGGCAGTCCCTGCTGGAGCCCACGGCCTGCGCCAGGCCTGCTGCGAGGGAACAACCCGAGAGGCTGTCAGGGCACGGGGCAGCCCGCGGGGAACGGGCCCTGCCGCCTGCCAGCGCCTCCCTCTAGGCCGCCCGGAGCAGCTGTGACTGCCCCGTCCCTGGCAGCGCTCAGGGCCGGGCTGGATGGAGCTCTGAGCCACCCGGGACAGTGGAAGGTGTCCCTGCCCGTGGCAGAGGGGTGGAACCAGATGATCTTTGAGGTGCCTTCCAGCCCAAATCATTCCATGGTTCTGTGACAGGATCAGCCTGGTAGCAGGATGATAAGTGACAGAAACTTGACCAAAAGTCAACTGACAAAAGTCAGTTCCTGGGGATTGACTTTTCCTTCTTGGAGAACAAAAATATTTTCAAACTCTTTCCCAGCTCTCTACCTCATTTCTCCCCTCCAAAGTTAACAGTAGCCCCGTGTCATGGAGACCCTGGCCTCAGCTCCTTGAATATGATTTAACTGCCTACACCTTCCTGCAGCTATAAATGGCTCTGTGTGGGTGTTTTGACACGTAGTCAGCCCACATACATCCCAGGAGTTGGCCTTTGTTCACTGTCACCATCTCCCCAAGACTCCCACTGTTCCTGTCTTGGCTTTTTCCAAGCTTTTGTAAGTTGCCTTCAGAGTTCCTTTGCCAACACAAAATGCTGTGTTCCCCATTTGGAAAGGAGAACCCAAAGCCCAGGAGGAAGCTGTAATTGCTACACGTACACCAATAAATTAGTTCCTCAGGGCTCAGTGGCGCTGTGCCTCAGTGCCAGGAGCAGACCAATCCCGTGTTATTTATTGCTCTTCCTGGCCCAAGCAGGCTGGACACTTGCAGACTGGCCCTGGGATGTGCTCAGCCCAAGGCTCATGGCTGCATCGCTGCTCCTGGCAAAGGGCAGGGCCAGCAGCTCGGCTGTGCTCAGCAGGACGTGGCTGTGTGGCACCCAGGGGCAGAGAGGTGACGGGTGTGATGGTCTGCAGCATTTGACAGAGGTCAGGCATGGCTGCACCATGGCTTGGGAGAGTGAGAAGAGACAAACCTGCTTTATGGGAGAATCGTTCCAGTGCCTGTACAGTAATTTTGGATCCTGCTGTACTATAAAGACAGAAGCTGCTGTCATGACCTTGAAGGAGAATTTCTCAAACACTTCCCAAAGGAACTCTCTGCCTCTAACATAACTTGTCTTCTCTTTGGACAGGAACCAGAAGGGCAAGGATAGAAAAGACTGTCTGCTGCTGGTGAGACCCAGCTTGGACAATATTAGAAAATCCTGCTTCCTGAGAAAAATATGAGTCCCTGGTCTCCATCTCTGAGAGCTTCATCAAATCTCTGCTTTCTCCAAGACTCTACAGATCTCTTCATAAAGTCCCCTTTTCTGCCTTCCAGCTGCTACCTCTCCTTAATTCCTGCACCTCCCAGTTCAGCACTCGAGCCCAGTACACCCATTTCTGTTCCCTCGGCAGTCACAGTGTGTTTGCTAAGAAGGAGCTGCCTCTGTTGCTCTTGATTAGAGTAGAAAGTAGCAGCTGGAGTTCAGATACTTCAATTATGTTTATTACAAACTTTGGGTGAACCCACCAGGAGGTTTCCTCCTGAAATATCCCAGTGGAATCTCAAATGAAAAACCTTTCATCTAACTGCAGACTATTTCAAAGTGCCTCGTGGCCAACGTCAAGTTTTCAGGTATTTCAAATCTCATACCATCTCAAATTTGAGCTCTCCTGCCCCTGATTTATTCATAGACCTGGTTTATTTAGCACTCAAGGCTGGTTTGGATCTGCCAAACGTGGAGAGAGAAATTATTTCCAACATGTGGGAAACTCTGCCTTGGGCTGTCATATACTGAAGAACTTCGAACACAGGGAACCAGTTTCCTTGAAATATCATTTGGGCAATTTGCAATTTCACTGAGATCCATAAAATGAGCTAGAGAACACATCTGAGCAGAATCCACAGGAATAAAGGAAAAAAAAAATTACTCTGGCTTTCTCCAAAGGATCACCCCTGAATGAGGATAAAGCCCAGCAGGTTGTATTCTAGAAGAGATGACTTTGTCAGTGTCCTGTCAGCTGCTAGAAAAGTAGGTTAAAATAGAAATTATGACCTTCCTTCCCTTTCTCCGCTACATGAATTGCAGAAGATACTCCCCAGGATGGTTATAAACACAACCAGCCTGCAAAAGCTGTAAAACACTCTGGGATCTCACTTTAAATAAATCAAGCAGATTGACCACTGGAGAAATTTTCCTGCAAAATTTTAAGTAAATATATCCTCAAACCGAGCCTTGCCTCATAGAACAAAGGCCAGGGGTGAATATTTACAGCCCAAGCCCACAGCATAAAAGGCCCCATTCAGACTTTATGACAGAGGTGCTTGAAGCCACTTGGAGTGTCACGAATGACCCGCTCCGTAATTGTGTCACTTAAAAACCAAATCATTCAGGGGCTTTTATTGTTAGCCATGTCTTTGCAACTGAGACAACATAACACCACGTTTTCCTCCTCACACTGCCCCTGAGAGAGTAATTTTATGCAACATTAAGACAGCACCTCTTAGGGAAAAAAATAAATCTCCATGACTTATAAAATTGATAGTGCTTCCTAACAGGCAGGGACAGGAGCAATATTAGGTCTTCTCTCCCAAAGATGGAGTGGCCTCTCTGGTTTTGCCTTCAAAAATAGCTCCTGGCAGCCTCTGTGCCACAGGATTTTCCTTCTCCTTGACCGACCAGGGAATTGGGATACACGCCGAGCTGTGCGTGGCTTGGGCTTTCTGTGCCTCTGCTTTTCTAATAGCAGCCCTTCCAGCTCCCTCTGCTCTCTTTAAAAGCCCATTTGTCTGGAGTTTTATTCCTCACTCCCTGCTAATTTCACGCTGTTTACGGTGGGCAGATGGAGTAATGAGTTTATTTTCCCATCCTGTTTGTAGCTGTGCTCCACATCTGTTTCTGCTCACTCTTATCTCAGTGCCATTCACCCAGAGTCACTCCTGAGGTGTGGGAGTAAGAGAAAAACCTCTCTCTTCCCATTTTAACAGACCCTCAGGTCCTCTCATACAGGTGTCTCAAAGTGCATTGTGCTGACCAAGCAGGTTTGACTCTCTCCTCCAAGGAGATAATTTCCATTCTCAGGGAAGGGCAGCTGTGCCTGGGGTGCAGGAGTGTGAAGGGGATTCTGTGTGGGCTGGAAACAGTGAACAAAATGCCTGGAGAGCACCAACGTGGAGCCTCTCACTCTCCCTTTTGTGCTCAACTTGGGCTTTAGATGTTTTAGCAGGAACCACACCAGTTCCACTGGGGGGTCTGGGACACAGCCCCTGCCCCTCAGTTTATGTATGAATTTGGTGTGGATCGTTTGACACTCCTCATTTGGGGGGCTGGAGAATGTCCAGAAAAGGGCAATGAATCTGGAGAAGGATCTAGACAGTAAATCCTATGAAAAGCAGCTGAGGGAGCTGGGCAAGGGCTGGAGAATTCCCGAGGGAGCTGGGAAAGGGGCTGAGCCTGGAGCAAAGGAGGTTCAGGGGGCCCTGGTGGCTCTGCACAGCTCCTGCCAGGAGGGATTTGGGATCTGCTCCCAGGGCACAGGGACAGGAGGAGAGGGAGCGGCCCCAGGCTGGGCCAGGGGAGGCTCAGGGGGGATTTTGGGGAAATTCCTGCATGGAAAGGGCTGGAGTCCCCATCCCTGGAGGTGTCCAAAGAATGCCTGGATGTGGCACACAGTGCTCTGGGCTGGGGACAAGGTGGGGATCAGTCACAGGGTGGACTCAGTGGTCTTGGAGGTCTTTTCCAGCCTCGATGACTCCACCATGATTCTGTGATCCACACACAGCTCATGGAGTGATGAACATTTTATTTCCATGACAAGCTGTTGACTCCAAAACACTTGGATTTTGCTTTTACAGTATTTGCAGCTAATAGGAGAATAACCACATAAAACCTCCAAGAAAGCAACAGGAGTGGTTTATTACCCTCCTAGGTTAGCCTCATTCTGCCTGCAAAGGTGTATGGTTGTCTTTGCAGAAGCCTATAAGATTTGGGTTGGAAGGGACCTTAAAGCCCCTCTGGCTCCTTCCACTAGACCAGGTTGCTCCAAGTCCCACCCTCGTGCCAGGTTTGGTTTTCCAGCCAGGCCCTGTGAATGGCTGGGAGAGGACACAGCAAGGAGCACTCATGCCCTGCTGGTGTGAGAGACACTGGCAGGAACAGGGACTGGGCACCAGAACGTCCTTGGGGTTCAGCTGGTAGGAATGGCCACCACTGGACAATCCTCACAGCCTGGGTCAGATTAAATCAAACACAAACTAAATGCTGGTACTTGCTAATAAGCAATGGTCTGATTTGCAGCACATTTGAACTTCCCCAGAGCTGTCAGAAACAAGTCAGTACAAACAGTACTCCTGGAGTGAGAAATGTTGGGAAAGGGAGTCTTGAAGAAATATTCCTGGCATTTCCCAACTATCCATACACCAACAGTCATGCATGAATGGCCCTGGTGGCTAATGCAGGTGGCTCCTGCTAAACCTTCTTTAAACTGTGCTTTCATGTCATGATTTTATAACCAAATGCTCAGGAACACACAAGGAACAAACTCTTGTACACAGCTCAAATTTCATTTCCCATTTGCTGCTGAAATACCTGCAGAGCAGCCCCAAAGAACACCTCTGCCATACCTACCCTCCCTCCCCCAGCCCTCCCACGGATCCCACACGCCTCGTCCAGAACTCAGAGCTGTCACCTGGGTTTTGTAGTGCCCAGAAACTTCCTCTGGGATGCTGCTCTCCACGAAAGGGAAAGGCTCCTTCCCTTCCACCCAGCTTGCCCCCATCCCAGTGCAGGTTCCGTGTTCCAACACCGAGGCCACCCCGAGGGCTGTCCCAGGGTTTCCTGTGTCACCTCAGAGCAGCTGGCCTGGGGAGGACACAGCACTCCCTGCTGACCCTCCTCCCTGGGCTGTGCTGCCTTTACAGACCCAGCACACACGGTGAAACCCCACCCTGCAAACGGGGCTTCTCCAGGGGATCCTCCCCAGCCAGCCCCGGGGCCGTGCAATCCGCTGAGAACATCTCAGGGATGGAAGGTCTGAGGGTGTTAGAGCAATACTGGAAAGTTCAGGCCAATAACGTGCTGAGTGTCTTGAGCAGGCATTAAAAATGTGCTGCCTGACTCTTTGTCCCTCCACTTCTGACCTTCCACCCCTTCCTTCCACGTTATGAGCAATCTGTTGTCTGTGTTTGATCTGTGTCCCCACGCAGGACCTCACAGGTACTGAGGAGATACAAACACACACAGCAACATTCACTGAGTGTTTCCTTCTCCTCTAATTGCTGATCCACTCGCTGTATGGGCTCCAACCCAGGAGAAAACATTGCTGTGATCTGTCCTGCTGTTTATCATAGATTTACACATGACACCCAGATACCATGACAAGTTGTATCATGTCTCCATTACCCTTAAGGAGAACAGAATTCATCATGAAAACCCTCATGATGACTTGGGGTGAAGTCTCCCTAGATATCATTATTCCCCTACACTAACACATCCTTTTTGACAAGGCTTCAGCCTTTGTTTTCTAAAGATGCCTCTGGAATGCCCCATCCTGCTGGACTGACTCAGCCAGACTAACCACCAAATCAGCTATAAACAATATTCTTATGAAAGGAGGATGAAAATCAGACCATCACGCTCAGTGCGTGACCTGGTTGCAAATAGTTGGGTATCCATTTTAAATAAGTTTAATTCATCAGACCAGGAAGAAAGCTTAAAACTTTAGTGGACCCATGAAGTCCCAAAGTGGGTACAATCTATTCTGAAATACTAAAACAGAGATCACACAACTAGCTACAAGTTTTGGCAGAGAAATGATGCGTGTCACATTCATTCCTTGCTGAAATCTGGGGACACCATGATATGGGTGTATCAGGAAGCTTCAGTCCCTGATTTCTGCTGGAACAGAGGCTCTTCTCCCACTCCCAGAGCTAGGCAGTCACACCAGACAGGGTGACTGGGGTTTGTCATCACCAGGGTCTCAACACTGGTGCCTAAAACATAAACATCCCATCCTGTGATAACTGGTGGTCTCTGGATATCAGCTCCTTGTGTGTCAGTCTAAGGCAAGGAGCATTCTGCAGATGCCAGGAGCACAGACAGAGCAGGGCTTGGCCCTGTGCAGCGGCATGCAAACACAAAGAGCTCTGTGTATGGGGAAACTGGGAGAACTAAGGAATAATTGAAGCAGGGCAGTGTTTATGCTATCAGCAACATGCTGGACACTCACAACAGCCTCCCCCCACTGGGGTTACACATTCAAGTTCCTGATCAGGAATTGCCCTGGGGCTGATTTTCCAGTCTTTGGAGGAAAGAAAGTGCTGCTTGTCCCTGGTGCTCCAAAGGGCTGCATTGCTCAAGGCAGAGCAGCCACAATGCAATATCCTTTAGCTGCACTCACTGGGATCCCCAAAGAGCTCAGCACAGTGGTGTCTGCGGCTCCCCAGCCGTCTGCACCTGGAGCAAGGTTTATCTCTAAAAGAAAAGTTTCATTGGCTGATACTGTGACTGATACTGGAGCACACACCCTGGGACAGGTTCTCTTGGTGTCATTCCTAGACCAACCTCAGCATTAAACCCTTTGCATCTTCTGCTTTCACAAACAAAAATTCTTCTCATGTTGCAGTTTATGCTTGTCTGCCACTAGAGCAGCATTCAGGAGTCACCAGGCACAGAGTCAGAAGTAACTGAGCTCCTCAAGCATCGTTTGATTTTGTACATGTATTTTTATTTCTCTGTCTGTGCATCAAGACCACCTCAGCTTCCCAGCCCAGGTTTGGATAAGCAAGGCAATCTAATTCTCATCTTTCTGAGCAAAATTTCAGCTACAACACCCTAAAGGCAGACTGGTTCAGTCCAGCAGAATGAGATCCAGATCTTTGTCAGTGCCTGTAATGGTTTTATACATATATACAATTAAATATCTGAGATTTTTTAAACTCCCTTAGCTCCACTTTGCTTCAAATCATTTAACTGAAGAGCTCTGGCATTCACCTACTCTTCAAAATCCTGCAAATTCCTATTAATTAACTGTGCACTGATGTAAAAAACGACCACTTCTGGAAGCCCATATGTGCCACATAAAGGTTTATTGTTTCCTGCAGGGTAACTTAATAGGAGAGTCTCTGATAATGCAATCTCAGGGTACCATGGATGATCCCACAGGTCCACCACATCTGACCCAGCATTGCTGGTTTTTGTCTCCAAGATAGAGACACATTTCTCATGTATCTGTTTCTTCCATCCCTGCGCTCGCTGGTGCCACTGCAATGGATTTTCCATGATCTCACAGATTCCATAGAATCCCTCAGGGCTGTAGCACTGACACTGCTAATTCTTGCATCTGTGCCCTGTGCTCTCAATCACAGAGAGCTCTGATCTGGACTGAGATGCAGCTGCCAAGCCTCCTGCCAGTGGCACTGCTAAATGCTTTCTGCAGTGCCTTCCCTTTTGCCACGGCTCCCAGGAGTTCATTCCCCATGGTGTTTGAGATGAGGGGAACCTCTTCCACCAGCTCTGCGTGGCCTGTGCAGATCTCCACAGCATTCCAGAACGGTGCCTCAAGCACTCCCAGGCAGTGCCTGCTCTCAGCTCTTGTTTGCCTGGTTCACAGCTGAACCCCTGCCTGTCCTCTCACAGCTGGATGAGCTGTTTCTTTAGGAACAGTGAAACTGGGGTCAATTTTTTTATGAGATCCATTTGCCCTACCTGAACTTTTTTTTTTTTTAACATCTCCTGCAGCAAAGGCATTCCTCTGTACAGGAAGGTGCTTTTTGCAGAGTGTTTGAGAAAACATTTCCACCAAAGTGCACAGGAGTTCTCTCACAGTGTCACACTGTCCCGAGGCATTCACAGAGGGATTTGCTGGCCAGATGGTTGATCTTGGGGTGAAATATTCAAGATCAAGGGCTCTGAGCAGTGTGATCTAGTGGAAGATGTCCCTGCTCATTGCAGGGGGTTGCACAGATGACCTTAAAAGGCCTCTTCAAAACCCAAACTATTCTCTGAGTGTCTGCACAGCTTGCCCAAACTCAGGTGCTTGCTTTCCTCTCTTTGGCTGGCAAAGCTCCCTGTCCACGCTGGCACTCCTGTTTCACTTGGAATCCTTTTGCATAACATCCCAGAAAGAACAGTCAGCTCATTTAGTTCCAGGAGACAAAGCATGCAAATCTTTCTTAGCTGTCAAAGCAGCATTTCTGTAATCACACAGCTTGGCCAGAGTCTGTGTGTATGTCAATTCACTTACACTTCCTTCCACATACCCCACACTTCTGATTTTAAATTAGATTTCTTTTGCCATGCCCCATTTTTTGACCCTTTTGCTGCCCTCTCCCTCACCCCCCAGTCTATGTGAATTGCAATGTCCTTATTTCCCTCAAATAATTCTTGCACTTTCCTGTCAAAAGCCTTAGGAGCAAGTTACCCAGAGGGAAATTTCTGTAAGGAACATGTCCCATCAGGGGCATTGGAAATTCAGACTTGCAGAGTCTTCTTGGTCAGGGCAATTTGCAAAGACCCAAGAGAGGCAGATCACAGGATGGAAAAACCCCACATCTCCAGCTCTTGTCTTCAAAATTTCTCCCTTGGTACAAGGGAAAAGTTTTCTCTGAATATTCCTATTGCGTTGTTTGGGATCTAATCTCCATCTGAGGGCCTTGTCCTTCTCTCCTGCTGCTCCCAGGGGCAGGCATATTGCAGTGACTTCTATTTTAAAAAATTATTTGCAGTGTTTGCAGATAGTCCAAACCCTTCCCTTAGCTTCTGCCTCATGAACAGAGCAGCGTTTCTGGAGCCTGAAGCACTGATGGTTCAGGATCTGACAGCACAGATTTCTATCCCTGCTCACCAGTGCCATTAAAGATATTGTAACACTTTTATTTTCTCTTTTTTTTCCCTGGTCTACCCTTCCTTGCAGTGTATCACTTTCCTGCTCCAGATACCACCCAGTGCTTCCCATCCTTTTTCACATTCACAGCGAACTTTCCATCTGCAGTAGTCTCTGGCTGCAGCCAGTTGCTATGGAGGAGCTGTTAACCAAAAAAGAGGTGATGGGGCGAGGCTGAGGGTGGGGAGGGGGTGGTTGTGCTGGTGATCCATTGATGGACAGCTGCTGCCTCATAAACTGGGCACAGAAACGGAGCTGGCATTCAAGTCAAGGGGTTCTCCCTCTCTGACATAACCAAGAACACGACCTTGGACTTCTGCTGTGGCACAGGCCAAACGTGTGATGGGTGAGGAAAGGGGCAGCAGCTTCAAGGAGATAAAGTCATCTGAGGATGTGGATCCTTTTGGGCAAGACCTTCAGAATGACACCCAGGCTGCTTCTGTCATGTCCCACTGCACTCTGCATGGAATAAGAGACTTTTCCCCTCCAAATCCTGCTTTAGAATCCATTTCTCTCACGCCACAGAATTGCTTACACAGAAACACGTTCTCCCAGGGGTTGCTGGAACTGTCAGAGAGTCTGTGTATATCAGCTGCTAGAGATGGTACAGCAGAAACATCTTTATCTTTCTAACTCTTATGAAGAATGAGATCCCAAAGGAGTCAAAAGGAATGCCCTTTTTAAAAAGCAGACAAAGGAATCCAATGAAACATAGATCAATCTCATGGCTAAGACTGCCCAGGAAAGTAGGGGGTGAGCTGTGATTTGACCTCTCCAGGGCCCATGAGGTGCCACAAGAGTGAGCAGTCTCTGAGCAGTCACAGCCAAGTGGGTGCTCATGAACAGAGAGCTCCAAACCCAGAAAAGGCACATTTTCAGACTAAGAAGGTGTTTGAGAGTCTGTCCTGAGTCTGGTACTGTTCAATATTCCCATAATGACTCCAGTGATGGAACAGAGAAGAGATTTCTGTAATTTGTGGCTGACAGAAGATGAGTAGGGGGTCGCAAGCAATGGGCAAGACAAGACTGGAATTCAGAATTGCCTTGGTCTGTTCAAGGAGGTATGAAATCAGGAGGATGACACTGAGCAGAAGCAAACGTGACACCGGGAGATGTGAGTGCGAAAAGGCAGGAGGGAAAAGCAAACCTAGCAAACAGAAGCAAGGGAGGTGTGACCATGGGGTGAGAGGTGATCACACCAGGCTGAACAGGGAAAGAAACAGGATGAGAAGCAGAAAACGTGGTCTGGGGCACAAGTGGTATGTGTTTGTCACAGGAAACAATTATTCTGCACTTCTCAGCTCCAGTAAGGCTTCAGCTGGAGTTTGGGTCATCTTTTGATAGCACAGCACACGTTAGGGAAGATGACAAGATCCCAGAGGAGTTTTATTAAAATTATAAATGGTTTGCAGGCTGAGGTGAGGATGAAAGAACAGGATTTGGATCATTTAGGATGAAGGCTGTGAAGAAACAAGATCAGAGCACACAAATACGTAAACAAGACATTTTGGATGTGGACAGTAATAGATATCCCTCCACTGCTGTGGGACATAAGATGAGAAGCAATTCTGAGAAAATGTGCAGCAAGGGAGATTTAGGTCAATATTAGGAAAAATGTTACATGGGAAGTTAAAAAGTGTAACAGATTATGGAGGGTCTGTTCAATGCCCAGCAGTGGAATTATTTACAAAAGCCCCTGTCAGAAAGAACTCCTGCATCCTCCCTTCTCTGCTGGAGCAGCCGGGGTCGTCCCGCCGTCCCTGCCCGCTCTCTGTCCTGTGCCACCACCCAGGGGACACCCCGTGGCAGGTCTGGGCTTGGAAAACAACACAAGCACCTCCAAATCAAACAGACCACACTGGAGACAGGCACAAGTGGAAGGGGAACCGTGATGGTTTGGGCTTCTTCTCTTCTCTGCCAAGGTCAGGATGAATAACATGGGAAATGAAGATGTGGGCTTCGGACTTGGAATGTTTATTGTATCTTATCTATTTACAGACTCACAAGCTGTGAGCTCTAGCTAGCAAGGTAGAGAACAGAGGTAAAATGGAGCACCTCTGACTCTTTCCAGGGTTATTTAAGCACTAATCCCCCAATAACGAGGTGACACCTCTGTGTTATTTATATTTCTGACCCAATAATGCCCACCCAAGGCCTGCAATGCAGAGCTTTTACACCCAGTTACAGAAAACCACCCAAACCCACAAAGAAGAAGGAAGAAGGTGAAGAAGAAGGACAAAGACAACAGCCCAAATCCTCCATCTTGATTCATATGTATTACTACACACTGAAATCCCAAATTCTAAGTTTCTAGGACTCCAGCAGGGAATAAAGTCCATGTGAAGTGTGGCTCTCCCAGAACAGGGCATCTCCCTCCTCAAGGCCAGGACACTGGGGCTTGGAGCAACCTGGGAAAGTGGAAGGTGTCCCTGTCCAGCACTCCCTGGGTAGCTCTTCCCTGCCTCTCCAGGCTCTAACACAGCTGCTAACACTCTGTATTCACTGGCTCCCACCAACTGCTGACACTTCCACCAAACTGCAGAAAGGTGGCTGGATTTTTAAAGCACATGCAACACCTGCTGGAGGTCTGTGTCCTCCTTTGCCGTCCCAGAGACCTGAGGGAACTGCTGTTCCAGGGCAAGCTGAGCCCATTTGCTGACTCCACGTCCTCCTTTGTGTGCGGAGCAGCTTGGAAGGCAGAGCAGGCAGCATCCCCTGTCCACACTGCCACTAACAAAATAAGGGCAGTGCCCTCAAAGACAGAGCTCTGGGAACACAGAGTTCATCAAGCTCTCCGGGGGAGCTGTGATGCCCACTGCATCAAACAGCCCTAAAAACTTGGTTCAGCAGGGTCCAGGAGTCATTTGCAGGTCCCTGTGCCTGCTGTAGAGAAGCCAGGAGAAAATTGCATTTTCCTCCTTTGATCTCTGGCACTTGCTGAATAGGAAAAGTCCACGGGTGTTGAGTTTGAACTGCTGCCAGACTAACAATTGTTAGCAAAAATGGACAGCATTTGGATCCTGCCCACAGCCATTTCAACACTCTTATCTGTCCTGCACATCACTCCCCATAACGAAGCACTGGAAAACCTTCCAGCTCTGCCTGCAAAACACAAGAGCAGCCAAGACAGGCCCAGACAACTGTGCAGACCTTGAGCATTCATGGCTAAGGACAGAATCTCACCCATTTTTAAGGGGTCATTTATCAATGAACTCTCTTCTTAATGTACCTCTTTGAAGCACTTAAATGCCAGCGTGCTCTGCGCTGCATGGCTATGATGGGGATCCCAGCCATGTGTCAAGCAGGAACTGTGACCCCTTCTTCTGTGATTAAGTTCATTTTTGTTCTGTCCATGTATTTTTGTACATGATTAACTGGTGAATAAAAAGGCCATTTTTTTATTTTTCTTTGCAAGGGCTGAAGCAGTTTTAATAATATACAATTCAGCACTTGCTATGCGATTTGCATTCCCTGCTTCAAGATGAATTTGGCACTAAACAAGCACTCACTTATCCTCCCCCACTTCTGATTTCTCTGGAAGTTGCAAAGTTCATTCAAACAAAAGCAAAACCCTCCTGAAGATTTATGAAGATTAATGATGATTAAAATCAAAGAACAGAGATTCCTCTCCTGATGTTACACAAAAGCCACAGGGCTCCAATAAATGTCCTCCAGTGACACTTTTCCAGGCAACCCTGGGTTCAAAGACAGAATTGTGTACATGTCCATACCAGCACAGGTCATTGCATCTATCCATCATCCCTTCATCTCTCACTGACTTTTTTTGCTTCTGACACTAGATCTTAGACACAAAGGCTGGAGTTTGTAAGCCCAAATCACAAGTGAGGATGGATAAGGCACACAGTGAAATCTGTAGAGGAAGCCAAGTTGGGAAAACCAGGGAGGATTTCAGCTGAGGAAGGGAAAAGGCAGTGAGAAGTGAGTGGTGACACAAGACAACTGGAATTTGGGCATGCAGCCATGCACATGTATTTACACTTACAGGAAAATAGTTAGGAAATACAAAGAGGAACCTAAATGAAGTCCTTGCATTTCCTCTCTGGAATCACTTCTGTGCCCTCAGTGACCTGAGCAGAGCCTGGGGAGCCTCGCTTAGCTGGGGTCACTCCCACAGGCTGTGGGGCTCATGGGGAGTCAGACCACAAACACAGGGTGGGAGGGCGTGGAGGGAAAAGGTAGGATGTGTTGGAACAGCAAAAACACAAAACCATGAGAACTTTCCTTGGAATAAACGAGACTCCACACTAAAGAGGCATTGAGGCTGTGAAAGCAAGGCTTCAGGATTTGAGACATGCCATGGATAACACAGGAGGTGCTGAAACCCATCCTGCTGTCCCACAGCAGCACGGGGCACAGCCTGTGTCAGCACAGTCACACAGCAGCCCAGCCTGGGCAGTAACACAGCCCTGCACACAGCAGGGACTCTCACAGCTGCATCTGCCTTGCCCAGAACATCAGCTGGCTGGCAGTCACACAGAGGCACCGTTTTAATCACCAGACTTGGGGGAGAGTTGCACCTTTGGAAGCAGTGCAAGCCTTGTGTCTGTACCTGGTGTAATATTTAGAGTGCTGTGCCGAGCAGGGGGAGGCTGCACCGTGAGACCTGCACAGCCCTGGCAAGCCTTTGCTAATACAGCTCATAAAAGGGAGAGCAAAAGAGATATTTCAGCTGGGTAACTGAGTCATAAAAAGCAGAAAACCAATGTGGGGACACAGAATAAGGAAAAACAGTGGAAACATGATGAGAAAGAGAGAAGACAAATGGATCATGTCTTGGGGTGGCTCCAAAACCAGGATGATAAATTGGTTTCCCCCAGGGCTGCTGAGTTGAGGCATTGGGCAGAAATGGGCAGATAATGAACAACAAAGGCAGTGTGTAAAATATAAAGTATAGAGTATAAAGCAAATAGTAAATTATTTGTCATATGAGAGTGGTACAGAGGAAAAGAAGTCAAGGCCTGCTTGGAGCAACCTGGTCTAGAAGGTGTCCCTGCCCATGGCAGGGGGTGGGACAAGATGAGCTTGAAGGTCCCATCCCACCCAAGCCATTCCATGGTTCTCTGATAACTGTGTTGGCAATGGTTTGGTTTCCCTCCCCTGAGATGGGTGTCTCTGTTTCTGGGTCCCTGGAGGAGCCAGCTGCCCACCTGGGGGTGGTCAGTGCAGCCTGGGGTGCTCCGAGGTACCCGAGACAGGAACAGGGCTGAGGTGTGACAGTCCCAGGGGATCCTGTCCCTTCTGCAGCAGCAGCTGAGCAGAGCTTCAGGCAGGGCAGCAGCTCAGCTGTGGCTTGACACAGGAAATTGGAGGCATAGAGCCCCTGGAGCTCAGTCCTGGTCCCACAGCAACGAGTGCTGAAGGTGCAGTGAAACAGGGAGAGGTGATGGTGAAAATGCAAGCCCCGGTGTCAAATGTGGCCACAGCAGAGGCCATGGACTTCACTGTGCAGGGAAGAGCCCTGACCTGTGTCAGGGATCAAAAAAGCACCTGGAGCCAGCCAGCCTGGGAGTTTGCTGGGGCTGGGACAGCCTTTCCCTGCTCACCACAGCAGCGCAGAGCCAGCAGTGCCTCCTGCCACCAGCACGGCCACCACGAGAGCTGGGAAGGAGCAGCATCCTCCAGCCACAGTGTCCTCACCTGAACCAGACCTGCACTTCTGGCAATTAGGGGTTCCTTCCATCCCAGAGATCCCAGGGGATGGGAGGAAATTAAATAATAATAAGTTATTAAGCAAGGTTTGAACCTTCCTGCTGAACTTTCTCCTCATGCCCTCACTATTTCTGTCATGGAAATCTGTTTTCGGTCTTGGCTTAAATAACCAAACATGAATTTTGCTGTGAGAAATTATCTTGTAATCCAAGACAACTCGAGCCATACAAAGGTCTAGTAACTTGCTTGAAGGCTTCTTTTACCCTTGTAAAACAAGAGTTCACCCAGCAACAGGAGCAGAATCCTAATATTTAATTACTGGCTGCAGTTCACAGGCAATTATTTATGACACGCTTTCAATGATTATTCATAGGTTTCATATTGGGGGCGGGGAGAGGTCAGCAGGTTGCAAACAAGCCTGAAATTCAGAATTACTTGCTGAGAAGAGCTGGGGAAAGATGATTGTGATGGAAAACGCAAGAGAAGAGCATAAAAGAAATTGATTATGAAGATTTACCAGGAACACGTGTACTATTAAAAGCCCTATTGCACATCAGTGGATTTCAGACACTTAAATCAACAGAACCTTTAAAGAGAAATCATGTTTTTTATAATCTAATCAATGTTAGTAAAAGTGTTGTTGGTCTCTCTTCCCTGTCCCTGTGGACTTCAGTTTTCCAATGCAGAGAAGTTCAGTGTTCAGTCTAATTTTAAGTGCCGTGAAGTTTGAATTGACCAGAGGCAACTGAACAAGCCAGAAGTAATAAAGTTCAGCTTTTGTCCTAACAGTCTAAAATCCAGCTAATCACAGCTCTCCTTGAATGGTGTTTGCTATTTCAATAACCCTTTCCCCCTCACGGAGCTGCTCCCAGCCTTGTGCTGCTCTGCCAAGAAAACACAAAACTGTGCCAGGAGCCCCTTCCTCCACCTCCCGATGGAAAGCAATTCTGGGCTCTTTGGGGCCTGGCCAGGAACAATATCACTGGTCAAGTCCAGTTCCCTGCTGCCTTTCCCCTCCCAGAGTCACAGTTCTGTCTGCAACAGCTCCTGGCTGAGTGCAGGGATGAGCAAAGGCTGCAGGGGCTGCTTTCCATCTTGGAAGTGTTTGTTCAGCTGTGGATGGACATGAGGATCCCAGTGCCCAAGGAAGAGCTAAGCTGCTACAGCATTTCCCCATGGCACCCTCAATATTGGCCCTTCTGCTCAACAGCAGGGAGGTTCTGAGGCAGGAGAGGGTTGGAGGGTCCCCTTTAACTCTGAATATCTGACCCTGTGATTCTGTGCAGGTTGGGAATCACCAAAGGAGGCAGTGACTGCAGGGCCCTGGTTAAAAGAAGACCACAGACTCACAGAATCCTCTGATTTGAATGGCACCCACCAGGATCACACAGTGCAGCCCCTGTCCCTGCCCAGACCCCCCAGCAATCCCCCCTCCACCCCTGGAGCGCTGTCCAAAGGCTCCTGCAGCTCTGGGGCTGTGCCCATTCCCTGGGCAGCCTGGGCAGTGCCCAGCACCCTCTGGATGAGGAACCTTTCCCTGATCTCCAGCCTAAACCTGCCTGACAGAGCTGCAGCCCTTCCCTGGTGCTGTCCCTGGGCCCCGAGGGCTGCTACACCCATTTGGAAAGACAGAAACCACGAGGGAGAGACGACAGCCAGGGGGGCAGGGGCAGGAGCCTCTCCCTGGACCAGCCCAGCCAGCAGAGCTGGTGGGATCCAGAGCAGGGATCCAGGACAGTGCTGGGTGTGCAGCATGTGGGCCCTCTCTGCATGGTGAGTGCAAGCTGCCTGGCCTGTGTGGGCTCTGCTGAATCACCAGCAGGTGTTAGGGAGGAAACAAGGACAAGGAGAGGCTGCAAATGAGGGTGGGCATAGGGATTGTAGGAATGAAGGGTGAGCGGAGGCTGGATGTGGTCACAGGTCAGAACAGAGCCGGTGTGCCTCCCAGAGTCTGGAAGCAGCTCAGTGTGAGGTCACTTGGAGCAGAAACCCCCTGTGGGTGGGAGAGGGTGAAGGTCTGGAGCCCTTGGCTGTCCCCCTGGCAGGCCCTGCCCTGCAGCAGGATGTGCTGCGCCTGTTCTGCTGAGGCCAGGCAGCCCTGGGGAGCCAGGCAGGGCCCCCGTGCAGGACAGGACAGCAGAGCACCCGTGACTGAGGAGCTCCATGAGTGAGGAGCTCCATGAGTGAGGAGCTCAGAGCCAGCAGGCACAGCTGGCCTCCCCCCTGGCACGGGACAAAGCACTGCACCCACTCAGGGTGGTGATGGCCCCAGCAACCCCAGGGCAGAGCTCTCCTTGACAAGGAAACCTCAAGAGAAGAAGAAATCTGTCATCATCCCAGGGAGTTTGTTCCAATGGCTAATCACCCCTCTTGCCAAAAGGTGCTTTCTTTGGCTCCTTTGGTTGTAACCGGCCCAAATCCTTCCCCCACCTCTTGTTGCTGCTTTCCTGTGAGGATTAAATTCTTGGAAACCCTTTGATACCAGAATCACTCATCCTCCTTCTGCAACAATTTCACTCCTTAAAACCTCTGCTGGGACAGAGTTATGTCTGCAGAATTACAGATGATTTCTGTAGTCCTTTAATCCACTGATCCAGTGGCTCAAAATCTGCCCTCCCAGGCACAGGGCAGGTGCCCATCCCCACTTTTTTTTGACATCCACCTCAGCTCTGCTGATTTGCTCCAGTCTGGAGTTTTCATTTGTGTGCCCATGAAGGGTCTGAGTGCTGCACACAACATCTCAGCAAATCATCAGCACTGCCTGTCTGCCATGGCCCCTAACTCCTCTCTCTGCTGAAATATCACCATTCTGTCATGAGGGATTGTGTTTTCCTCCCATCCTGGAAACCCAGAGCCTGCATTCAGCTAAAGAAAACGCTCACAGCATCTGCCTCACTTGTCTACCAGAGATGAGGATTTGTGTCTTCAGTTTTTCAAAACCTCCACAGTACAGATTTTTATCTTGTCCGAGAAGAGTATCAATATTTTTAATCATGCAGTTAAAGACAGTATCAGCATGGAAACACACCGGGGGAAAGGAATTACACTGCACAGACAGCCTTGGATCTGTCACCGCCTGTCTGCTGGCTGCCTGGCTGCTCTGCCTTAACCTTCTCCGATAATCCCTGCCCACCCTCCCTCCCAGGGTACCAGCAGTGGAATGTACCTGTGCCGACCTCCTGCTGTCCTCAGGCTCTCCAGAATGAACACAAAACAAACTCTCAACGCCTCTCCAGTTTTCCAGCTGCCTCAGAGGGCAGCACAGGCACCATCCTGCCCTGCTGAGCCTCCTCCCTTCTGATCCTCTGATGGGCAGAGCACAGGGGGGAGCACAGTGAGCCCCACATCAGCCCTGGGATGAGAGCCTGGTGGGATGCACCTCAGGTGGGGGCTCCTGGCCTAACTTCTAGCAATGGGATTGGAATTCCCTCAGCCATTTCATGCCTTGGCTTCTCCAGCTGGGAGGTGAGTTTGGAGATGCTGGCACACAGCTTTGAGACCCTGGGTGCTCTGCCAAGTAGGTGACAGTCAGAGGGTGTTTGTTTCTGTTGGTTTTGGAGTGAACCTGGAGCACTGCAGAGCTGGGACCAGGCACAGAACAGTGTCTGTGTCTGTGCATGGCTGGCTCAGCTGGCCAGGGGCATCTGCTCCTGGCTTGGCTGTGCCTGGGAACAGACCCCAGAGTGCCACTGATGGCACTTGGTGCCCACCGGGACACAGTGAGCCTGGGAACTGACCCCAGAGTGCCACTGATGGCACTTGGTGCCCACCAGGACACAGTGAGCCTGGGAACTGACCCCAGAGTGCCACTGATGGCACTTGGTGCCCACCAGGACACAGTGAGCCTGGGAACTGACCCCAGAGTGCCACTGATGGCACTTGGTGCCCACCAGGACACAGTGAGCCTGGGAACTGACCCCAGAGTGCCACTGATGGCACTTGGTGCCCACCAGGACACAGTGAGCCTGGGAACTGACCCCAGAGTGTCACTGATGGCACTTGGTGCCCACCAGGACACAGTGAGCCTGGGAACTGACCCCAGAGTGCCACTGATGGCACTTGGTGCCCACTGGGACACAGTGAGCCTCCAGTGCTGAGTAAGAAGCCAGTTCAGAAGTGTCTGACTGAATAAGGAAGAAGTTCCTAAATCCTTGAGGGGTTTTGATCATTTCAGCCTAACTTTGTTTTCTGGAGCTGAATCCCCTCTCTTTGAAGCTGCCCCTGTCCCACAACTGGCCACATCCCCTCTGAAGTGCCTATTCCATGCTGCACCCAATTCCAGTTTTCTCTGAGCTCCCACGGGACATTTTCAGAGGCAGATCTCATGGAAACACAACTGAGGCGGGGTGAACTCTGACCTGAGAGGTTTCCCTGAGCTCAGCAGGCACCCTCAAGCCTCCTACACCTACGACAGGTCTGGGCTGCTGGTTGGGGCCCGGTACTGAACCACACAGTGCCCTTGCCAACAATGCTGGCCACAAACTTCACTGTCCATTGGCTCTGAATCCTGGGCCTGGAGCAGTCCCTGTGCACCCACCCCCTCCAGGCAGTCCCTCTCCAGCCTGCTTTTGTCAGCTGGGAGTTTTATACCACACTGCACATCCCCAGCTGGCTGCAGTGCCACTCTCACACAGAAACCCCCAATTTCATGGAATGAGGAGCTGGCACAGCTGAGGGAGGACAGGGCTGACTCAGACTGCACTGATGTTATGCTGATTTACACCAGCCTGGGGGAAAGCCACGCTGCTTCTCCTTTGCTTTGACTGAGTAGCCACGGGGACAAGAGGATGAATAGATGACAGAATCAGAGATGATGAATCTAGAACATGCAGCTGGAATTCCCCCAGCAGACTCACAACGTGAAGCATCCGAAAAAAGGCCTGTGAAATGTGAATTAGTGTAAGGACAAGGTTTTGATCACAGTTACACCACTTTCAAACCACAGAGATTCCAGAGAGCTCAGTTTGGTGACTCTGGGTGTTTGCTGACATCACAGATGCCTCTAGTGCACAAGGAACAGGCTTTGATCTTATTTCTGACGGTGCCAGTTCTGCAGTGGAGTCAGTGGGGTATAAAAGGGGGAGATCAAAGGCAAGTTTCATGAGCTGGTGTGAGTGGGTAGCTCTGCCTCCTCCGTGGACACACAGACGTGTCCTGGGGAGGCCCTGGCCCTGCCAGTGGTCAGCAAGGTTGTTGCAGAGTTTCTGCTCTGAATCACAGAATCACAGGATCATTCCTGTTGGAAAAGCCCTCCCAAGCCCATCGAGTCCATCCTGTGACTGACCCCCCTTGTCCCCAGCCCAGAGCCCTGAGAGCCACCTCCAGGTGGGACACCTCCAGGGATGGGCACTCCCAACCTCCCAGGGCAGCCCCTGCCAAGGCCTGGGCGCCCTTTCTGTGAAGATGTTCTTCCTAACACTCACTGACGTCCTCTTTGTGGTGAACATCACAAGGGAAGGGGGTGGAAATCCAAATGCTTGGTTTTATTTGCCACTCACAGGACTGTACCAAATGGAGCATTACAACCAAGCTGCTGCTGAGCACTGCAGGGCTGGAGCTGCCCTGAGAGCAGAGCCCTCCAGCCCATGCTGAGCAGCACAGAACTCTGTGATGGATGTGTCTGTCCCTTGCCTTGTGGCACCTTTACAGAACCTATCACACAAGATTCACCCTCTGCAGCCCCTGGTGTCACCACAGGGCACCTGGGTGCAGCTGGGATCCCCCATTTTGGGGGGAAATAGAGGAAGGTCTGTGCTGGGTGTGTCCAGGTGAAAATGCAGAGACACCTCCTGTCTGCCTTGCCTCCTGCTGGAGTGTGAGCAAGGCCTGGTTGTGCAGACACACAGCAGGGACTCTGTGAACTGCCAGGGCTGTTCACAGCCACCACTTCTCCAAGCAGACACCACCCAAGGCAGCCCCAGTGAAGGTTCATCCACCTCTACACAGCAAACTCACCCACACTTCTAGGGGAAGGTATCCCTGCCCAGGACAGGGAGTGGAACTGGGTGAGCTTTCAGGGCCCTTCCAACCCAAACCATTCTGGGATTTTATAATTGCAGGATAGGAGAGGAAGACTCACAGAAATGAGCAGTCCTGTCTTGCATGCCCAGGTCCTTCCAGGCTCTGCCTCCTGGCTGCCTTGCTGTGGGTGCCACAGCACAGGTCAGAGCAGGGCTGGGCCAAGGGCACAGCAACCAGGGGTTCCTGCTGTGCTCTGTGAGGGACACGCTCCCCAGCTGCAGAACACTTCTGGAAATGGGGCTCCCACACCCCTCAGTGCTTCTGAGCACAGAGCTCCCTGTGTGACAAACACAGCGGTGCTCAGCTCCAGAGAAATGGCAGATTTCAGCTGGGAATCAGTGTCACTTCTATTAATTAATAGAAATCCTGTATTGACCTGGTCTGTGCCTGGCTGGGTGAAGGCACTGCCTCGTGGCCCCCGTGGAGAGGGTGGGAGAGCCTCTGTTACCCTGCTGCTCCTGCCACGGGGTGAGAAATTGCAGGATTGGACCCAAGGTCAGCTCTACAAAACAGACTTGGTAAGAAACTTCATTGAAACCAAAAAGGAAGGGTTTGCTTCAACTTATGTAAGCAATCCTTCCCTAATGAAACAAACTCTTCCCTGCATTTTATTTTGGGCAAGGTCTATTCTCAGGGGAAAATTGTCCCAAATAGCAATTTTTTAAAGACAATTTCTTATAGAATCATAGAATGAGTTATCATACAGAATCACAGATTAAAGGTTAGAGGGGATCCTAAAGGTTGTCTAGTTCCAATTCCCAATTAATAATCTCTCCAAGAATGGTCTCTCAAAGTGCTGTGGGATCAAACATTTCTTTTTACCCACCCACAGAGCAAATGGAGATGCACAGACAAAAAGATGACATATTTTTGCCTATAAATAGAAAACCCAAATGTCCCCAAACTAAGACGAATGTTGCCATTGGGTGTCCTGCAATCTGGTCAGTTCTGCTCAGAGTTTTGCAGCTGGAGTTCATCTCCACAGATGCAGCTCAGGAGCCAAACCACCTCTTTTTTGGCCAAAAACATTTTCTCTTTTGCCAAAAGTTCATCAGGTTGCTGGGACCATCTTTCTTGCCTCTGATTTTGTCAATATTTCCCACAGAGGAGAGACAAACCCCAAAGGTTTTGCAGCCCACTCTCAATTAGAACCTCACCACACCCAGGGCTGGTTTAAGCTCAGGACTGCCCCGTGTCAGAATGGCCCCACAGCAGGCTCTGGCCCTGTTTTTGGGGTGAGTCATCTCCTCCTGGGTGGCCTGGGGGTGCAGCCTGCAGAGGCTGTTTCCTGAGCCCCACCACAGTGAGCCAGAATGCTCTTTGGTCCTGCACAGGCAGCAATGCTGGTGTGTTCCCCACCCTGAGCAGTGCAGCTGCTGGCACAGGGCTGCAGGTGTGCCCAGGGCCTGCTCACAGCCTGCACTCAGGTGCCATCTGGTTACAAATCCCTGGGCTCTGTGGCTCTGGCACCTGGGGACATGGCTCAGCAGTGGCCTTGGCAGTGCTGGAGAATGATTGCACTTGATGGTCTTAGAGGCTTTTCCCAACCCAAATGATTCTGTGATGTTTCTATCAACCCTTCCTTATGCAGGAAAACCTGGGCTTGTGGTCATCAGGACTCACCTGAGGGGATCTTGATTTTGCATGGATACGAGAAGGTTGAAAAATTTGAGTTATTATCCAGAATCATGGATGAAAGGTTAGAAGGGACTGGAGTGTGGGCAGTTTTGTACCTGGGCTCCTCTGAGTCCTCCACATGCATCTCTGACAGATGTGCATCCAGCCTGCCCTTGGCACACCTCCATGGTATCTGTAAGTCCCCTGTTTCTCCTCCTAGTGCTCAGAAACTTCTAATCTTGGCTTATGTTAAGCCACTGGCTCCTTGCCCTTTATAAAAGTGTGCAGTGGATGGATCCCCTCCAGACACAATGGGTCCCACTGCCCCTGTTTCCCCCTTGAGAAGGGCTGGGCCCAAAGACAGCCCTAATGATTCTACAGTGCCATGACTGATGAAAATACACATTTCTTTTGAAGACCCAGACATTTGCAATTTTTGAGACCCATTTCCAATTACAAACCAGCACGAGAAGAAGAAAAGCCCAAAGGTTTTGTTTCTCAGCAAGTCTCTCCAGTATAAGAAGACAAAAGGAGATGCAAGGCAGGTTTATCTGGGCATCAGAATGGCCACAACCTCTCACTTCTCACTTCTCACCACCACTTCCACCAGCCCAGGGCAGACCCAGGGACAGGTCCATGTCAAAGCATCTTGCAGTCATTAGCAGAGAGTTGCCTGCCTTCAAAGCAGAATCCTCCCCTTCTCAGATGCCCAGTTCTCCTCTGCAGCCCAGCTAACCTGCAGAGAAACAGGTACAGGGACAGCACCTGACCCAGAGAACCTGCAGAGGCAGAGCTCCTGCCTTGGCCATGCACACTTAGTAAATGTGCTTTTAATCTCATTAATGTTTGAAAGAAGCAGTGGTGGATGAATCATCTGATGCAAATGGAATAGTTTAGGGAATACATGCATTTTCATTAGCCTAACTTCTCCTTCAGCACTATGTATTAGCATGGAATTAACCCATTAATTCTATTGATTTCAGTTAATATTGTGCATTCCATTAGTGCTTGAATCCCCACAGACTCCTTTCCAACCATCTATAGGAATTGGCTTGTTTAATCAACACTGAGCAACTAATTGAGGCAACAGTTTGGGCCATGAAGTGAAAAAGAAAATTGTTTCTAATTGAGAGAACAGGAGGAATTTGGGGAGGCAGGACAGAATTATTGCTGCTGGAGCAGGGCCAGGATGCCAGAGATCCCACTCTGCTGGCCTTGCCAGAGGTGCCACGGGAGCTGCTCTGTAAGCACAGCTGCTGGAGGCAAGAGGAGATCATTTCAGCTCTTCAGGGACTGGCTTGGGCTGGAAGGGGCCTTTAAAGCCCATCCATTTCCAAACCCCTGCCCTGGCAGGGACACCTCCCCCTGCCCCAGGTGCTCCCAGCCCCAGTGTCCAGCCTGGCCTGGGGCACTGCCAGGGATCCAGGGGCAGCCCCAGCAAATCTGGGCACCCTGGGCCAGGGCCTGCCCACCCTCATCTTAAAAACATTTTCCTTATGTCAAATCTAAATCAACCCTCTTTTATTTTAAAACCATCACCTCTCATACTATTGCAGCAGGTCCAGCTAGCAACACTTGTCCCCATCTTTTAGTCCCTTTGGGCACAGGAAGGTGTTTAAAGCTCCCCCTGAATCCTTCTCCCCTCCAGACTGAGCACCCCCAGGTCTCTCAGCTTTTTCTTACTGGAGCAGTGCTCCATCCCTTTGTTCTCCTCTCCCAAAATCCAGCCACTCCTCTGCTGGCAGGAAACCTGCACCCTAAAATCCACTCTGCTCCTCTCCAACATCTCCTGTCTGTGTGCCAGAGGTGCCTGATCACCTCCTCACACCCCCCAGGTGTGTACTCACAACACCCTCCTGACCCCTCCAGACCCACTGGGCCAGTCCTGGCCAAGCCCTGCCCCCAGGGTGGTGCTGAGGGGGTTCTGTGGGGGCAGCCTGGAGACAGCAGCTGCTGCTACACGGTGGCCAGAGCACTGTGTCCCCATGCAGGACAAAAAAAACTTCCCATCTCTGCAGTGCCAAACATCTCCTGCCACTTTAATGTAGTTACAGGAGGGATGGTGTCACTTGGAGAAGTTCAGTCATCAAGGGACAGGGAGGATCTCCAGAGACTGTCGAAGTCAAAGCAGGGTCACAGCGATGGTGTTTCATGTTTTTAGCTCAAAGCCTCTGGATTTTTTTACTGCTCAGGTAGAAGGGCGGCTCTGCCTCTTGTAGCCTTTGCTTGGAGGAGAGGATAAATGAGGTCTTTGATGTAAAAATCCAAATGAAAGCAAGCACGACAAAGTTGCTCTCTAAACTTATCTTATTCGCCAACATCTAGTTCAGGCACTCACCTCCCTGGGCAGTCTGTGCACTGGGCTCACCCTCCCCATGGCTGTGCAGGCTGAGACCACAGCCCTGACATTTTTACAGCACTCTTCAGCAATATTTCCTCTCAAATTGCTTTTGTAAAAGACTGTCTTTATTCCCCTCATCATAAGCCCTGCCTCATTTTCACCAGCAAGATGAACTCTCTCTCTCTTGCATCCTGGCCTAATTATTAAACAACCTTGTCAAAGTATTCGGTTGTTTGATGATATTTTACTCTCAATTAGAAGTATGAATGTGCTCCATTAGGCTTCTAATATCCTTTATGCTCAGCCTGACATTTGGGGAGCAGTTTTATTGCAGCTGACACTCTGGGAGATGGGGCTGCCATAGTTAGCATCAATAATGGTGTTATTGACCCCAATTTTATGAATGCAGGAGGATGTCTGGATGTATCACACTCAGAATCTCCAGGGTTCTCATTGTCTCACGCCAATGCCTGCTCTGGGAGCTCACGTCCCTGCCTTTCTGGGGAAGTGTGTGGGTTTTTCTCACTCTGTTGAGCTCAGAGACACTTTCCTGATCCAAGTGTTTGGCAGCTGGTTAACACACTAAAAGCTCATCAAGATAGTGAGGACTGAGGTTGAGTTTCTCATTGAAAAGCCTGACAGCCTCTTAATAAGCATCAAACACAACCAGGAGTCCCCAGGGTTACTCCCACTTCTGAAAGGAACTGGTGGCACAGCCCTGGAGGAGTCACTTCCCCTCTCTGGGATTTCATTGAGTGAAGTTCCCCTCCACACCACCACCTCTCTTTAAAACATGGAATCATGGAAAGATTTGGTTGGAAGGGACTTAAATATCATCCAGTTCCACTCTCTGCCATGGGCAGGGACACCTTCCACTTCCTGCCCAAGCTGGCCTGGGACAGCTCCAGGGATCCAGGGGCAGCCCCAGCTGCTCTGGGCAGCCTGTTCCAAAGCAGAGAGAGGCGGTCCCTGCTGTGAAGGTTTTCAAGACCAAAGAGAAAGCCCTGATCTTAACAAGAAAGCTGGTGTAGGATGTGGGAATTCCAGGACAGTTCTCAGCTTCAAACCAGTCCCACCCAGTTCTTGCCAGAGTCTGGGAGGCTTCGTGTGCCTTTTCTGGGAACTCATTAAGTGGATCTCAGTCCTCAGCAGGTGAAGATGGGACTCCTCTGGTGCCCATCCTGCTGCAATTCCAGAGCAATCAGGGCCAGAGCAAAGCTGGGAGCAGGGAAGCAGCAGTGTACTGCACCAACATTTGATGCTGAGCACCCACACAAGCCCTGCATCCCCTCCTGCCAGAACAAACACATGGGTCCTGCTCTCTGCCCAGCAGGACCTGGAGCAGCTCTGAGAGGTTCTAGTGGGGGTACATGTGTCACAGTCAGTATGTGGCAGTCAACATGGACACTGCACTCCAGGTGCTTCCTTAGAATCATCAGAAGGCTTCAAGTATCAGCACCTTGTTATTCAAAAGTCTCCCCTGTACCTTTTCCCTGTATCTCCCAGGGGCAGCTCCACACAGCTCTGGCTCTGTCTCTCCTTCAGTTCTGGTGGCTCCTTCCTGTCCCTGGCACAGCCCCCTCACCCTGTCTATCCCACCTGGAGCAGCTCACCTTTGCTGGCCCTGGCACCACCTCCTGTCCCTGCTCTGCACAGCACAGCCAGCAGCCTCCAGCTGACCCTGCCCAGCTCCCTCACTCTTTATCCTGCCCATGGCTGTGAGGGCAGGGCTGGTTCTACTCCAGGGTAATGAACACAGGTGTGAGATATCAGAGGGGAGACTGCCCTCAGCAGCATCTCCTTTGTCTCCCCACATACATGGGCATAATTCAAACCACAACCCAGAGCACCACAACTCAAACCACAACCCAAAGCACCACGTTTCTGAGGCTGCAACTGCCCAGAGCAGCCCTGTGGTTTCCAGTTTGAAACCTCTTCTGACCTGAGAAATTCAGCTGAGCCTTGGATCCATTCTGCCTCTGCTGCTCTGCCTGTCAGAGGTGCCAAACCTTGTCCATGTTCCTCCAAAGCCAAGACATCACCAGGGGAGTCAGCAGCTCTCCAAGTGAAGCTGCTTGTTTGGTGTCCAGTGATTCCACCTGGGCTTTTGTCTGGAAAAACTGGACCTGCAGTGCACTCAGGATCTCCAGCCCTCCTCCAAAACATCCTTGGCCAAGTGTCCTTGAGCATTTTCATCAGCATCAGAAGGTCCTTGCAGCCACCACCAGGAGAGGGAAACCCCAGTGCCACAGACCTGAAGGGTCTTCCACGAGCAGTTTGGGGCGGGAGGATGGAGCTCATGCCACCGAGGGGACACGGGGCAGGGACGGGTCTCTGGGAGCTCCCCAGGGCAGGGCTGTATCACCAGGATCTCCCACCTCTTTCTATCGAGGAGTGGAAGCTTTCAGACCAAATCACCACCCAGAACCACCCAGAAGCCGTTTTTTTTCCCAGCTGGACCTGTCCTTGGACAACCACAGAGCTGCAGCCCTGCACTGCTCTGCACTGACACCCAGTGAAGTTAAACATCCCTCCCGCCTCCCCAACACACACACCCCTCCTTCTGCAACAACAAAGCTCCAGCCTCTGCCTCTGAAAATTCAATCTTATCTCCCCAAACCACTCCAGCTCCGCACACCTGGGATCCCATCTCTCCCTCTCATCTGACTTCAACAGCAACACCATTCCCCCTCAAAAGGAGGAGGACGGAGCCCAGATTAAAAGGAGCTGTTTAGCTGGCAGCAATATTCCCTTCCTCTGCCCTTTGATTTTTGGGTTTTTTGTTGTTGTTGTCGCTCTTGCATTTCTTATTGAGCACCTGGGCTGAATGGCAGAATAAAATCGAACTTCCCAGCTGAGACCACACCACAGCTGCTTGGCTGTGCATACCTCAGGGAAAGACGTGGCCAATTTCCATTTTGGCCGGTTGCTATGTGGGGGAATCTTTTATTCTGGTGGGAAGGTGGACAGGAGGAAGAAAAGCCTTTGCAGGCACCGATTGTCTTTTAAAGGAATGGTGGCCAGAACTTCAGCACACCTGCTTCAGCAGAGATCCCTCCTAAACATGGGGAAGAAAAGCTGAGAATTTAGCTGGGAATCTGGGGGCTTGGGTGTTTATTTATATAACACTGCAATTCTCTTTAATTTGGTCTGTGTACTTTTTTTTCCCTTCCTTTTGCCCTGGGCATTGGAAATCATCTCATTTGCTTGGGATCATATTTCTGTGATTTAAATTAATCCCAGGACACAAGCACTCCTTCCTCCTACCCTTGCCAAGCATTCACAGGTCCTGCACTGCTGCTCTTCGTGCAAGCACAAACTCCAGACTCACAAAGGAATTTTATTTACTTTGTTTGTGCTCAGTTACTTTCCAGACCCCCTTCTCCTCCTGCTCTCCCTCTCACTCTTTCTCTCTCTGTTATCTCATGAGTGGGTCTCAGCCAGGGACCTCTGCTGTGTTCATCTCTCTGTTTTCCCTCCCTCCCTCCCTCCGAGGCTGGAAAAGGCTGCAGGATCATGGCAGGAGATTTCTGAGCAAGCTTCTGCTCAGAATGAGCCCCCCTGCCCCGGGGTCCCTCTGGGGAACTCGGGTGTGGTGGCCAGGTGGGGATGCCTGAGGAGGATGGTCAAAGTGGGACCAGCACATGAATCTGTCCCTGGTACCTTTCCAGCCCCCAGCTCTTTTCATCCTGTGCCTGTGGAATCGCAGAATTATTTGGGTTGGAAGGGGCTTTTAAAAGTCTTCCAGTCCAACCCCTGCCATGGCAGGGATGCCTTCCATTGGAGCAGGGGGCCCCAAGCCCTGCCCAACCTGGCCTTGGACACCCGGGGAGGGGAGGGGAGGGGACACCCTCCCTGAGCAAAAAGTGGGTTCTGTGCAAATCAGTGACTCCCAAAGATTTCTCTTTGGGGAACGTGCCCAGTTCCTCCACAGAGCCACGTGAACATCCACAGTGTCCTGCTGTGAGGAGTCCCAAGGGTTGCCCACCTGACATCTGCCCCCTTGAACCAGTGCAGAGACCCCACGAACCCTGCAACTTCCAGAAAATGATCCTCTGCACAAAGCAGAGACACAGGAGGGGCTTCCATCCCTTCAGCTTTACTTTTGACAGGTATTTCACACTGGAATATTCCCACCACGGAGCCTCCACCCTGGGTGCCTGGCAGTGCTGCTCTTGCAGCAGGGCTTCAGCTGTGGCTGCTCTGTTCTGTCCCATGACACCCAGAACCCAAAAAGTGACTTAGCAGCCTGTAAACCTCCTTCCTGGGCAGAGGCTAAATAAAGAGAAAAAACCATCCATCCCAGGGCTGTCCCTATGGAAGGGTTGTTCAGGAGCAGAAAAGTTCTCCTGATGTTTTAAACACTGTAACTGCAATACAATGGGTGTTCCATATGAGGCTGTGTAATGCAGAGTGTAAAAGCCTCCTTAAAATATTTTAAATAAAGAAAAAAATTGCAGAATGGCTGGAAAAAAAAAAGAGAAATAACCTTTTGTGATGCCAACAGACTTGTCCTGTGCAAACAAGAGGAGTAGGGGGGTGTGGGGGGGGAAACAGAGTTGGATGATTTAACTGCTTGGCTTTGGTTACTGGATCTTTCCTTGGATTAGGAAAAAATGAAGTTAGAAGGGAAAATATCAAGAGATGTTTGGAGTGGCCATGTAACAGCAGCCCTGAGCCACAGGACAACTGCAGCCATCAGTAAAATTTCCAGAATCACTCTCTCTGCCTTAAGGTCAGACCTTTGAAGGGAAAAGGAGTGAAAATGGGAGTGCAAGTCTGAGGAAATCCATTGCAAACATGTAAAATACATAATGGCTTTTCAGCTGCTTGCTTTTGGATTTGAGGAGAGACTGTTCCCATGGGGACAAATGGACAAGAAAACAAGACCCTGTATCCACAGAGACCCCAGGAAGCTGTCAGTGTCATGTTTGTGACCCAGGCTCTGAAGGGGGGAGTCTCTGTGAGTCCTTTCCCCCACCAAGCCTCTCTCCACTGCTCTCAGCAGGGTCAGAATTCCCAGTGAACGACAACTCCCACTGCCCCAGCCCCATGGCACTGGGACCAGCAGCATTGAACAGGCTTTCCCTTTTGCTGGGGTGCAGGCATGTTCCTTTTCCTTTCCAAGTTCATGAAGTTTCTAGTCCCAGGATGCTGAGAAAACTTGCCTGAAATACTCCCTGACAGGCCCCTGGGTTTGACCTTGAAAGCAGCAACTTCTCCTCAGCATTTACTTGCTCGTAAAGGAATTTGAGGAGTTCAATTTTTTTAATTGAGGGGGGTGCTTTC
Organism: Phylloscopus trochilus trochilus; assembly: GCA_016584745.2. Lineage (NCBI taxonomy): Eukaryota > Metazoa > Chordata > Aves > Passeriformes > Phylloscopidae > Phylloscopus > Phylloscopus trochilus. The sequence goes on along the minus strand of WQNJ02000049.1, from coordinate 1,295,625 downwards.
CCAGACACTAAGGAAGGGATGGAAGAGAGATCTCCCCCAAAGCCACTGAAGTCTGCACAGCCCATTTTTGCCCATTAACCACCAGCTCGAGATGGATTTTCATTTTAGTTTAGTTGCTGAGCTAAAAATCCTGGTTTTCCACTCATTTGTTCCTCCGCCCAGCCCGACCCTCCCACAAAGAAAGGCTGCTGCTGCTCCAGCCCTGAACATCCCTCCCATTGCTGGAGCCCAGTCTGCACACACAGCACTGGGCTCTGCACGGGCTCTGCAAAGCAGAGCTCCCATCTGCTTACAGAGCAGATAAAAACCTCCCTCAGCAGCAGCCTGCGAGGAATTGTGCCTGGCAGCATTTCTCAGGCAAAGTATTTTGGGGTCATACAAAGAATACTGCAAACCATTCCAAACCCAAAGAATGATCTATTTGCATATCGAGGTCTAAATAGCAAAGACAACCCACAAAGGCCAGGCCTGCAGCCTGGGATCCTGCAGGAGGAGATAGAGATAAACCCACTGCTGGGTGTTTGTGCCAGGGCAGTCAGGGATGCGCAAGGCTTCCTCTGCTGTGGGGGCTTTGGGGTGAAGGAATGTGCGCTTTAAAGGTGAATTTATGACTTGGTCAGGTTTTATGCTGACAGTTCACATGCAGATCATCTGGGGGGGATGAGGGATGCACACAGAGCTGGCTGACTCTGGAAATGAGCAGCGTTTGTGTTGTGAGAAGCCAAAGACAATGAGCAAAGAGCCCAGGCTGTGTTGAGGGCTGAGGGTGTGAGGAATTACCCACCAAAGCACAGCAGCAGTGCAGAGCAGCCCTGAGCCCTCCTGTGCCTGTCCCACAGCAGCGTCAGCAGCACGGGCACGGCAGCCAGAGCGTGGCCAGGCCCTCCCAGGGCTGTTCCTCCTCTGCCCCAAGCCCAGGGCTGTTCCTCCTCTGCCCCAAGCCCAGGGCCCATTTCTCCTCTGCTCCACACCCAGGGCCCATTTCTCCTCTGCCCCAAGCCCAGGGCTGTTCCTCCTCTGCCCCAAGCCCAGGGCCCATTTCTCCTCTGCCCCAAGCCCAGGGCCCATTTCTCCTCTGCCCCAAGCCCAGGGCTGTTCCTCCTCTGCCCCAAGCCCAGGGCCCATTTCTCCTCTGCCCCAAGCCCAGGGCCCATTTCTCCTCTGCCCCAAGCCCAGGGCTGTTCCTCCTCTGCCCCAAGCCCAGGGCCCATTTCTCCTCTGCCCCAAGCCCAGGGCCCATTTCTCCTCTGCCCCAAGCCCAGGGCTGTTCCTCCCCTGCCCCAAGCCCAGAGCCTGTTCCTCCTCTGCCCCAAGCCCAGGGCTGTTCCTCCTCTGCCCCAAGCCCAGGGCTGTTCCTCCCCTGCCCCAAGCCCAGGGCCCATGTCTCCTCTGCCCCAAGCCCAGGGCCCATTTCTCCTCTGCCCCAAGCCCAGGGCTGTTCCTCCTCTGCCCCAAGCCCAGGGCCCATTTCTCCTCTGCCCCAAGCCCAGGGCCCATTTCTCCTCTGTTCCAAGCCCAGGGCCCATTTCTCCTCTGCCCCAAGCCCAGGGCCCATTTCTCCTCTGCCCCAAGCCCAGGGCTCATTTCTCCTCTGCTCCACACCCAGGGCCCATTTCTCCTCTGCTCCACACCCAGGGCCTGTTCTTCCTCTGCCCCAAGCCCAGGGCCCGTTCCTCCTCTGCTCCAAGCCCAGGGCCCATTTCTCCTCTGCCCCAAGCCCAGAGCCTGTTCCTCCTCTGCCCCAAGCCCAGCCACAAGGCTGGAAGGCAGGCAAGCAGCCATTCCCTGGCTCTGTGACACCCCTGGGTGAACTCCTGGGGATCAGAGAGCTCCACCTGCACTTGGATGTCTCCTGTGCCTGGTCAGGGCTCCGCTCTCCCAGCCTGGCCCAGGAAGGGGCTGCTTTCCTCAGGGTTTGCTCTCCCAGAGCTCGGTGCAAGCCAGTGGATGTTACAGGATCACAGAAAGGTCTGGGTTGAAGGGGACATTCAGAAGTCACCACTGCCACCCCTGCCATGGCAAGGACACCTCCCACTGTCCCAGTGTCCAGCCTGGCCTGGGGCACTGCCAGGGATCCAGGGGCAGCCACAGCTGCTCTGGGCACCCCATGAGGGCCTCAGCACCCTCATAAAAATTTCTTCCTTATATCTAGTCTGAAACTACTTTCTTAATTTAAAACCATTCCCTCTTTTCCCATCACTAGAGACCCTTGTAAAGAAGTCTGTCCCCATCTATTTTACAATCCCCCCTCAAGTGCTGAAGGTTGTATGTACTGAATGCTGCATTGGCTCAAGCTGCAAGAATTTCACCTCAGGAGATTGGTCTTTCCTCTCCCCTGACTTCTGCTGGCTTTTGCACGCACGGTGCCTTTCACAGCTCCCAAAGGCTGGCAGTCTGTTATCCATTCACATTTCCCTGCTCCACCCTTGGAAAGTCTCAGCTGCCAACTCTGCAAAGGTGCCTTTGCTCTCAGAGCCCTGAGCCCTGGTCTGTGCCACAGCCTCTTTGATGTCCCAGGGTCACCAGCACAGACCAGGGGGTCACAGCCCCCAGAAACCAGGTGTGGTTCTGCAGAGGCTGATAATAAAGCAGCCCAGCCAAAGTTATCTCAGCCTCAGAATATTCCTGCACCAAATGCAAAGCTGGGTCTGAGCTCCCCACAGCGCTCACGGCTGCATGAATGACAGAACAGCGGCCGTGCTGGTTTAATTAGTGCCTCCAAATCCCTTCATTTCTTCTGCCAGTTCTGTCTGTAATGTTTGGAGTACCTATCCTTCATTAAAGAGTCTGAAAGACTCTGGAGCCTGAAATACCTATTTTTTGTGTACAGATGGAGGTCAAGGGTCAGGCATTTTAGACATAGTGCTGCTAAAATACACTTAAATCTACCTCTCCCTGCACATCAGCCAGCACAGCCTTCTCCAGCCACATCTGGAGCAATCCCCCCTTTGTGCCAGTCCATGTGCTGTGTCTTCTGCTCAAATATTTAACACATTTTTGTGACTGGACTTGAAATGCAGCAGGACCAGGGTGACTGGTCATGGCTTGTCTTTCTTAAAATCCCCTGTGTATAACAGTGTTTGCTTCTATGCTCCAAAACCTCTCAGCTGAGGTCCCCATACTCCAAGAAGATGTAAAAAGCACCTCTCTGTGCTTCCCTTACTCAGGGATTTTACTGAGTTGTCCTGAGGGCTCTAAGTTCTTCTTCTCGATGGGACGAGCCTGAGGGGAGAAGGAGCTTCTTAGGAGACACTGAGGGAGTTGCAGTGGGAAAGGAAAATCAGCCTGGGCAGACCTTGGCAGGGATGGAGGTGGACTCGAGAAGAGGGAATGCTCTGAGCTGCTGGGGCAGCCCAAGGAGGGTGAGACTTGTGGGGTCTCTGACCATGAGACACGTGGCAAAGTGATGGACACCCCTTTTCTGATATTTGGGGAGCAGGTGGGTAAAGCTCCTAGGAGATGGAATGTCACATACTGAGGGTTGAAGAACAGTTCAGTGCATTTATGAAAACAACCAGGCTAATCAAGACCTTCATGTAATAAAATGATTTTTCTGCTGTTAGTCCATTTATTTTGGTCTCAGTTTGATCAGCTGTAATAATGACCCTGCAGCACTGCTCGTGTTCCCTCCTGTTCAATCAAGAAGCAGCAAAATGGGAAAGACAGGAATTTCTCCTTCCTGCACACAGAGGGGATGAGGCATTGCCCCATGTTTCAGAACAAATCCATTAAATCCCAGGAGGAGCCCTAATTCCTTATCTGTATCACAATGACAGTGCTGAGTTACTCGGGGCGGGAGCTGCAGTGACCCTGGCGTGTCTTTTCTCTGCTATTTAGCAGCTGTAAGGAAGAAAAACAACTGTTATTATCTTTTGGATATTTTTTAATCCTATTTTGAATCTGTTTGTCATCACGAGACAGTCAGAGGAATTCAGACTCTGCAATGAGCAGGGATGGGGATGTGGGTACTTGACAAGAATTGTGAGGCTCTGAGTGATGTGCTGGGTACTTAATGAAGCCACCTAGAAAGGCTGACATATTTGCATTCCTCTTAAAAGAAAATAATAACAATAATTTGAGGCTGTTGAAAAGCTCTGCCCTGACAGTGCTGGAAAATGCCTCTCATTTACCCAGGGACACAAAGCAGCCTCTGCTCCTGCTGTGCCAGCACTGCTCTTAGAGATCTGCCTGCTCTGGGACACGCTGCTCCCTGCTGAGGACAAGCCCCCCAGCACCCCCAGTCCCTGGCTCAGCCACCTGCATCCTCCTGCCCTGGCTGGGGCCCTGGGCAGCTGCCAGCTCTGTGCCCCGGTGTCCCACAGCCTGGACTGGTGGCCATGGCTCAGCTGGGGCAGCTCATGGCCAGGGGCTGTGGCCTGGGGACACTCTGGTGCCAGCTCTGTGCCCCAGGTGCTCCGTCAGGGACAGGGAGCAAAGCCCAGCCCAGCCCACGCTCCCAGGGAAGCAGCTTCTCTCCCAGGGAGGAGGGCAGGGGGTCCTGCTGCCCCCATCCCCAGGGCACAGCCCTGGAGCTCCCTCCCCTCCATCACATCCTGCCCCACACAGCCTGCCCTGGCCTGCCTGCCCTCTGGTGCTTCCCAAAGTGTCACAGCAGCTGTGCCTGCTGACACAAAATCAAACTCCCTTTCTTTTTGCTGATGTGGCCTTTGGTTGTGGGTGTGCTGGGTCTGGGTTTTGTCCTTCCTTCCTTCCTTCCTTGGATCCTCAGTCTCTCAAGTCAAACCTCAGCCTGCCTGGAGGACTTCCAGTGTTCCCAGTGCCACCCATTACAGAGGCTTTGAGGGTCCTCTCTCACTGCTCTTCCCACAACACCAAATGTGAGGTGACAGAGGAGCTGCTGGGACCCTGAGAGCCACAAGCTGCTGCTGCCCAGCGTGGCTGATGGCATGCAGTGTGTGCAGGCTGTGCTGGGATCCACTCAGCATCCCCACTCAGCTGGGCTCTGGGCTGGGAGCAGGGCTGAGCCTCTGCTCCACTCTGAGAAGCTCCCACCCCACACCAGGCTTTGCAGGAGATGCTTCACTGGAGAGAAAGGCACCAGGGAGGAGAGCAACGGTGAGAAGTAACAAGGAGAAAAGCAAAGAGAACTCTGGGCTGGATAATTTCTGCCCAGCGATTGTCTCTAATAAGGTTTGACTGTATTAATTAATTGAGATGTGCCTTGGAGAGCGGGAGCTGCTGCTGATGGAAGCCAGCCAGGAAGAAAAAAAACCTCATTTTCCTTGAAACCTTCTGGCTAGACCAGCTCTGTGAGGTTTGGTGGGGCAGGCTTTGGGGAGATGGGCAGGTTTTCAGGGCCTGTGACAGCCACGGGTAGAATTTGGTGGTCACAAACTGCCAGGGCAGGTGGCCAGGGGTGGAGGAGGACAAAGCTGTGCAGTGGGACCAAGGTGGGCCATTCCCTCCATGAGCTTTTGAATAATTTCCTACAGGAAGCCAAAACGTCTGCACTCCCCTTGCCTGTGTAGGAAGAAAGACAAAATAAGAATATGTGTCACTCCTCAGAGGTTCAGGTCCTTGGCAGGGCCAGGACCACTGCAGCCCCTGACACCCAGTGTCTCTGCTCTCTGCTGTCAGTCCCAGATGTCCCCCATGGACATCCCCAGGAGGCAGAGGCTTGGAGGGCTGCAGGGACCAGGACTGCAGCAGGTGACCTCCAACAAGCTCTTTCAAAACCCTGCAGCTCCTGCAGACTTGGGTGCTGAGCCACAGGGTGGGAGCAGGTCCCTGGGGAAGGGAATGCCTCAGCCCCTGCCTGAGCCTGTCCTGCAGCTGGTGCTTGGAGAAAGGGAGCTCTGGTGTGCAGGGATGGGCTCCGTGTGCCAGGACACAGCATCTGCAGGAACCCCGGGCCAGGGGGGCAGGGAGCACACGCTTGTGGTTTGCACAGAGGATCCCATGCCTTGGGAAGGGTGCTGGGGAAGATGGTCTGTGCACCTTGCCAGCTTCAATGTCAGCTAAGGAGAGGACAGAACAGAGCTCTCCAGCTCTGCTCTCCTGTCCCCTGCTCTGAGTGCTGTGGGGGCAGCAGCTTTGTGCCCTCGGCCACGCGTGGGTCTGCACTCCTGGGCATCTCCAAGGACCCTCCCACTGCTGCTACAAGACGTGATGGATGTGGAAAAATGTCCTGCAGCCCTGTGGCCTGACAGCAGCAGCACGAGCTGAGTGCAAACACAGAACTATCAGCTTACCCAGGAGAAAAGTCCCCACGGCACAGAGACGTGTCTGCCTTAGCCTCAGAGTGTCCCAGGGCTCTTTTCATGTGGATTTTCTCTTGGAAGTTTCAGCCTGGGAGCAGAAGGATTCATTTCTATAGCTGTTCACTGTTCCTATTTTCTTCTAAAAAATGTAACTCCTTTGATTTGGATGTTAGTGACTGGATTTAAACTAAACAGGGTAAAATGTTGCTGACAACCCCTGTAACTCCTATTACAGATTCTAGAGCCAGGACTTGGGAAAATGTTGGACAGGGGTGGGCACTGCCTGGCACAGGGTTCAGATGTGCAGGAATAAGAGATGTTGAGCCACTTCTGGGATTCCCTCCTGTTCCCTTTGGACACGATTTCAACACTCTTGGAAATAAACTGTCCGGCTTTGCACAGATGCTTTTTCTGCCATAAGAGGGAAATAATCGAGCCTGAAACCACTTCCACTAATTGTCTGTATTTTAAATCTGAAGTGGTGCCAAGTTCCCACTTGGCAGGGGCTCAAGCAGCTGTCGTTCCCAGGCTCCCTGGAGGAGTTTGCCCAGCACGTGGCCAGGGGCACCTTGGGAGGTGGCTCTGCTCTCACAGCCCATGTGAGCCCAGTCAGTCACAGCCACCTTCCCCAGGCTGCCCGGCCTCTCTAAAGGCTATGATATCATTTTAAATCCCAAAATAAAAACAAAACAGAAGGCAGGTACTTTCCCCCAGAAGACAAAGGATTTTAAGTCTCTACAGAGGGTGAAAGACACATATTTGCAGAGGAAGAAATGGGGTGAGGTGCTTGCAATGACCTTTGTTTAACCCAAGAGACCAGCAGCTCCTGAGCCCTTCCTGTGGTGCTTTCTGGAGCCCATGGCTGCAGCACAGGGATGCTGCAAGCAGGGAAGGCCACAGGACTCAGGGAGAACAAAAACCAGAGAAATGGTGATGAGCTCAGCCAAAGCAAACTCACCCAAAATCCAAATGTACAGCAGCTATCTGTCCAGGCCCACAGCTCCACCTCCTCCTCTGGGACCAGCTCTCCCAGGAACCCATGGGAAGCTCAGTGCCCTGATGAAAATACCTTGGCATTTTGGAAGGTATTATACAATACCTTGATGGGTAATTAAATCCCAGGATCTGTTAATAGCACCATAGAACCATTGAATAGCCCAGAATGGTTTGGGTTGGGAGGGACCTGAAAGCCCATCCAGTTCCTGCCCTGGCAGGGACACCTCCCACTGTCCCAGGCTGCTCCCAGCCCCAGTGTCCAACCTGGCCCTGGGCACTGCCAGGGATCCAGGCCCTGTGCCAGGGCCTCCCCACTCCCATGGTAAAGATTTTTTTCCTGTTAATAATAAAATGAAACCTCAAAATGACTGGTCTGATCTCCAAAGGTTTCATGATTTTAAACAGAGCACTTTTGGTCAGTTACCCAGGACACATCTCCACTGCCCCTCCTGGCCCCACGTTCCTCTCCTGGGCATCAGAGCTCTCCTCTGCTCCCAGCACTGGAAGGACCTGGAGCTTTTGGAGTGAGTCCAGAGGAGGCACCAGGATGGTCAGAGGCATGGAGCAGCTCTGCTATGAGGAAAGGCTGAAAGAATTGGAATTGGGATTGTTCAGTCTGGAGAAGGCAAGGCTCTGGGGTGACCTAATTGTGGCCTTCTAGTAACAGAAAGGAACTGAGAAGAAAGATGTAAAGAGACTTGGAGTGACAGGATGAGGGGGAATGGCTCCCAGTGCCCCAGGGCAGGGCTGGATGGGATTTGGGGCAGGAATTGTTCCCTGGGAGGTGCTGAGGCCCTGGCACAGGGTGCCCAGAGCAGCTGGGGCTGCCCCTGGAGCCCTGGCAGTGCCCCAGGCCAGGCTGGACACTGGGGCTGGGTGTCACAGTCAGTATGTGGCAGTCAAGATGG